>OW388292.1:3137755-3737755 GCA_936450465.1 Gibbula magus | reverse complement strand
CTTTCATCAAGGTCAAGGTTACATGGTTGAAAATGATGACTATTTCAATGGTGTTATGTCAAAGGAAACATATACATGTATGTAAAGTTTCAAAGACATCTAAGTGTGAGTCACGCTAAGTTAAAGTTTAAGCCACCGTCAGAGAGCCGAGCACTAGAACTCTGAAAAGGTTAACCCGATCGCTCCCAAAAAGCACATGCGTATCATCGATGTATATCAAAAGCATGTGTAAAGTTTCAGAAACATTACAGAACACAAGTACCGTTTTCGGGACGGCAGGGTGGACAGACGGGCTGTTATATGTTTCTCTCTGATTGATCTAGATTCTTATTATTTTGCACAGCATCGATATCCTTTAGGTTTACCTTAACTCTATTTCCTTACCATTACACTTAGTACTGTGTCGGCTGGCCCAATTCATTGATGGTAATGATGTGTAGTGGTGTTTTCTCTGTTCGTCCTTTAACACATCTGTTTTACATTTCATTAACTGTAGTGTGTCGTTTCTTATAACAAGGGTTACACATGTCAATATTAAAGCACTGTCATATCCATAGAGGTATTCAGGATTCACATGAGTTGAATACATGTCCCTGGTACATTCTTTAGTGAAAGTAGTTAAGATCTTCTTCGATTGTTGTGAGGAAAATGGTAATCTGCAGCGACAGTCGTGCGACATGTGTGCCGTATTGCTTCTTATGAATTTTTTAAATAAAAAAGAAAGGCTTATTAGATTATGTCAAGTTTAACCATATAGTTTTTACGCATATCACACATGATCACAAGAGAACTGAATAAGTATAAACCGTAATCATTGAATCTTTAAAACCTGACATGTCATCACACTTTCTAGGAAATTGGTACCGCATGCTTCATGTATTGTAAAGTCGACTGGAATCAAGGTGTAGCAAGAATTGTAATTTGAAGATATTATAATTCAGTTATATTCATCTGTGTTCTCAATACCTTATATTTATTTTCATTCTACCATAACAAGCATTTACTAGTATGCTATCCATCCAAATCACAAATCACGGTTAACAATGGCCATATAATCGCTGAAGTATATTTGCACAATTCAAATCAAAGCACAATCATTGTTTTTTAGCTAAGAATTCAGATTGTCCAGTTTGCCGATCGTTGTTTGACAGTTACTTCATGCCGTTCAAACCATGCACGCGTTAGGGTGACATTTATAGGAGAGAAGAAGCCGTTCATTCCACTGTGTAGAATACACAAACCTCGGTGTTAAATGGACAGCTCGCTAGAGGAATACATTTGTACTGAATAGCAGCGGACATTTATCACATTTGGTAGAATGTCAACGCATCAGTCCGAAGACCGGGGTTCGATTCCCTGTCGGGTCATACCAAAAGCGTTAAAAGATGAAGGTTGTTGCTCACTTACTTGACGCTTAGCATCGCTACAGACGGAACAATACTTTAACTTGGCGCTTAGCATCGCTATAGACAGAACAAAGCTTTAACTATGCGCTTACTATCTATACAGAAAGAACAATGCTTTACCTTGTTGCTTAGCATCCCTACATACAGAACAATGCTTTACCTAGTTGCTTAGCATCGCTACAGACAGAACAATGCTTTACCTTTTTGCTTAGCACCGCTACAGAAAGAACAATGCTTTACCTAGTTGCTTAGCATCGCTACAGACAGAACAATGCTTTACCTTGGCGCTTAGCACCGCTACAGACAGAACAATGCTTTACCTAGTTGCTTAGCATCGCTACAGACAGAACAGTGCTTTACCTTGTTGCTTAGCACCGCTACAGAAAGAACAATGCTTTACCTAGTTGCTTAGCATCGCTACAGACAGAACAATGCTTTACCTTGTTGCTTAGCACAGCTACAGACAGAACAATGCTTTACCTTGTTGCTTAGCATCGCTACAGACAGAACAATGCTTTACCTTGTTGCTTAGCATCGCTACAGACAGAACAATGCTTTACCTTGTTGCTTAGCATCGCTACAGACAGAACAATGCTTTACCTTGTTGCTTAGCACCGCTACAGAAAGAACAATGCTTTACCTAGTTGCTTAGCATCGCTACAGACAGAACAATGCTTTACCTTGTTGCTTAGCATCGCTACAGACAGAACAATTCTTTACCTAGTTGCTTAGCATCGCTACAGACAGAACAATGCTTTACCTTGTTGCTTAGCATCGCTACAGACAGAACAATGCTTTACCTTGTTGCTTAGCACCGCTACAGAAAGAACAATGCTTTACCTAGTTGCTTAGCATCGCTACAGACAGAACAATGCTTTACCTTGTTGCTTAGCACCGCTACAGACAGAACAATGCTTTACCTTGTTGCTTAGCATCGATACAGACAGAACAATGCTTTACCTTGGCGCTTAGCATCCCTACAGAAAGAACAATGCTTTACCTTGTTGCTTAGCATCGCTACAGACAGAACAATTCTTTACCTAGTTGCTTAGCATCGCTACAGACAGAACAATGCTTTACCTTGTTGCTTAGCACCGCTACAGACAGAACAATGCTTTACCTTGATGCTTAGCATCGCTACAGACAGAACAATGCTTTACCTTGTTGCTTAGCACCGCTACAGAACGAACAATGCTTTACCTAGTTGCTTAGCATCGCTACACATAGAACAATGCTTTACCTTGTTGCTTAGCACCGCTACAGACAGAACAATGCTTTACCTTGTTGCTTAGCATCGATACAGACAGAACAATGCTTTACCTTGTTGCTTAGCATCCCTACAGAAAGAACAATGCTTTACCTTGTTGCTTAGCATCGCTACAGACAGAACAATTCTTTACCTAGTTGCTTAGCATCGCTACAGACAGAACAATGCTTTACCTTGGCGCTTAGCATCCGTACAGAGAGAACAACGCGTTAACTTGGCGCTTAGCACCCCTACAGAAAGAAGACAGAAAAAATGCTTTAACTGGCGTTGCACAGCGGATATCGGATGCACGATGAAAGAATCAAATTTGTACAAAACAACATATACTATCAGTAAGTGGTCATGAAACTCGTCTAACTTTATAATACCAGGAGCATTGTGCAGTAGCTCTTCGATCTGGAGATAAGTTTAATAAGCGACAGTTAAGTAGATTGTATATATTAGACCGTCCAAGTACAACAGACATGACCCACCGTTGCACAGATATGAAGAGTCTGAGAGATCATTAGACATACATACACGGCCTTATGATAACCAAATTGAATAATCTATCACATTCATTATATATTATTTCAATCTATATTTATCATAGAGAACTCGATACGACTGTGATCGTGAACGATAACCCTGGAAGAATAGCAATCTGTGATTATTTATGCTTATTAGACAAAGTTCTCTCTTTGAGGAGATGAAAGCCTTTAGAAGTGTGAAATCTAACAAAGCAAACGAGGTTTTGCGAGATGCTATCTGTGCAGGATCCCGCGATGAAGCAGCAACTCTGAGCAGGGCCGTTTGGGAGATATCATGTCAAAGCAAACTAAAGACGTAAGGAGATAGTCTTGAAGGAGGGTTCGCTACAGGATTCAGTAACGCTGTGTGGAGCAAAGGGCGTACCATCAACTCTGGTTCCTCTCAGGGTGCTGTGTTAGTGGATTCAATATCAATAAGAGAACTATTCTATTGTCATCAATGATTATTGAATAGTCTGTAGCGTTGGTGGACCATTAGATTGGAATTATATACAGAACAGTGCAATAGGGGTGCAGCAACGGTGTCTGAGAGTCTGGTAATGACCATTGTATTTACTCGAGCTGTTCATCTAGTGTTTCAAGTGGCAAGGGTGTTTCTAAATTGTAGTAGTGTTTAAGAAGTCAGATGTAACAAGGGTGTTTCTAAATTGTAGTAGTGTTTAAGGCGTCAGATGTAACAAGGGTGTTTCTAAATTGTAGTAGTGTTTAAGACGTCAGATGTAACAAGGGTGTTTCTAAATTGTAGTAGTGTTTAAGACGTCAGATGTAACAACGGTGTTTCTAAATTGTAATAGTGTTTAAGACGTCAGATGTAACAAGGATGTTTCTAAATTGTAGTAGTGACAAGGTAAGCTATGCAGGAGGTCACATGAAGAGAATGTGTTAATGAATATGAAAGTTAGATGTAAGTTATCTTGCCTATGGGGTTATGAGAGATTCAGGTTTGTGTCCTTCAGAAATGAGTAATAACCTCATGTCGTTGTTAGAATCTTTGTACAAGATTTGACATTTAAAGATACGAAGAAATGGAATTGGACACTGGGCGCAGTGTCTGTAAGAACGTCGATTAATATAATTCAGTTGAAAGATACAGACTGTATAATGAAGGTGAGGTGAGTTGGGGCTTAAAGCCGCTTTCAAGAGTATTTCACTTACAAGGCAAGGAGAAAGCCCGCAACGCCATGTGGTTATGCATTGCGGTGAAACCTGCGATCAACGGCTGGAACTAGCGAACCATGGGTGGTACTACTCTGAAATTCAGTGTAGCATTGCACCCAAACCTTACTGCATGTAGAACAGTTCTCTACTGCAGACAAAGTTGCCGTGCCCCTGGCGGGATTCCAGATGAACCCCCAAAGTCTGGTGATGTTCATCTTCCGCACGCATTGGGCCATATGTACTTTTAGAACATGAATACTGACCCTTGCGACAACTCGAAGGGATTTCTGAGACAGGGTCTGTGTCACCTATCGCCCTAAAAGAATTACATCCCCTCTGTTGACCAATCAAATCGGTCGTTTCCAACCGAATTGATCTTAAAGTTGGCAATGCACCGATAGCTTTACAAATTGCTTATAATATTTTGGGATTTTTCTTCTCGGTTGTTAAGTTCATTTGCATAATATAAGTTTTAAAACAGATTTAAACTTCATTGGGAAAATTAAACAAGAGAGCTATTATCAGATCTTGAATAAATTGTGGTTTGTTTCATTTACCCGCACGTTGTGATTCAGTTTTATCACTAAATAATCGAGCGTAATCAGCGTATTACGGGTAATTCAAATTAAAAGAAGAAACGTTCACCCAACGTGTCTGTGCGTGATTTGAAAACGCGCATTTGATTGGTCTAGTTGTCGCAAGGGTCAGTATGCATTTTCTAAAAATGCATATGTGGCCCGATGCGTGCGGAAGATGGGTGATGTTACGGTCTCCCGTCAATGACAGTGCTGTAACGCTCGTCCACACTCATCGTAGCGTGATGAACATCAGATCGACTCTCATTTCAACATCAAAAGATGCTTTAAGTTTAATTGTTTACCAAACACTTTGAGACAATGTACAACAAGGCCAGTTGTGATGCGGGGGTGTTATCCTACAAGCTCGACGGAAGAATTACAGGGTAAATGTTGTTGTCCCAGCTGGGGGGAAACAATACCCCAGCCAATCCTCCACGAAACCAACACTCACCCCAACTCGCGTCTTTAACATCTCGCCGTCCCTCGTGTTATCTCGCGAGAGATTACGAGAACGTGATCTAGCTTATTAGTTTTGCGCACAAGCTAGACGTCTCGGGGCAAAGTAATTCGCTTCCTATCAAATGTCCTCGGGTCGCTTCTAGGAAATTTGTCTGACAAATTATATCTCAGCCAACATGACTACCATATGTCAGTCCTTCATCTGATGGCCTCAGAACCCAATTAATACTGCGGATATATGCGGAGAAGGCTATCGCCATTTCGATGTGAAAACAGGCTTTGCTTTCAGTGTAAACCCAGCCAAGGGGGGTAAACATCGGAGAAGCCGGAGCTGACTGAAGCGTTTCCTATAGGAAGCAACGTGCCCGCAACTGAGGAAGCATTCATTTAATTAGAAAATAGTATCCTGCTCATATAACAATAGCGTCGTGTCCAGAGCAGGTAGCTTCCTGTGGAACAACAGCCAGGCATGAACAGAGGGGAAACAGCAGCAACCTGTTTGAAACTGTCATATGTGTCTGAATTTGAGGGGGAAGCGATAGAATGATAGACAAAATGTAATATCATCTAGACAGAATGATGGGAAAATGTGATATCATCTAGACAGAATGATGGGAAAATGTGATATCAACTAGACATAATGATGGACAAAATGTGATATCAACTAGAAATAATGATGGACAAAATGTGATATCAACTAGACAGAATGATGGGAAAATGTGATATCAACTAGACAGAATGATGGGAAATGTGATATCAACTAGACAGAATGATGGGAAAATGTGATATCAACTAGACAGAATGATGGGAAAATGTGATATCAACTAGAAATAATGATGGACAAAATGTGTTATCAACTAGAAATAATGATGGACAAAATGTGATATCAACTACAAATAATGATGGACAAAATGTGATATCAACTAGACAGAATGATGGGAAATGTGATATCAACTAGACAGAATGATGGGAAAATGTGATATCAACTAGACAGAATGATGGGAAAATGTGATATCAACTAGAAATAATGATGGACAAATGTGTTATCAACTAGAAATAATGATGGACAAAATGTGATATCAACTACAAATAATGATGGACAAAATGTGATATCAGCTAGAAATAATGATGGACAAAATGTGATATCAACTAGAAATAATGATGGACAAAATGTGATATCAACTACAAATAATGATGGACAAAATGTGATATCAGCTAGAAATAATGATGGACAAAATGTGATATCAACTAGAAATAATGATGGACAAAATGTGATATCAACTAGACAGAATGTTATGTTAATACTTCAGAGCATGGGGTCACATCATGGGACGTACACTTGTGATAAGTAAGAATTGATTGGATTTGAAGAATAAAAGTTTTCTACATCTGAGGAGATGGACATCGTGTAATAAATCACAACGTTATAAACATTTATTATGGTTAGAAAGAAAAAATAAAATACTTGGATACAAATCATGTTAATGTACATTCAATTTCATAATACATATACACAAAGAAACAAGTTAAGCACCCCTGATATGTGTGATGATATCTTTTCGACAATATTTTAAATAGTTAAACAAGGTTTATGAGAAGAGTAGTGTTTGTGCGATACGTTCCAACCAGTGATGCGTGACAGTCGCGCCTACACGTTCTGGGCATACGCGTGTTACATGCTACGCTCGAGGATAACAAAAAGCAGTATGGCCCAACTGGTGGTATTTGGTGGTATGTAACGTTGCTTTCCATAGCCATTCAAGCATATCTATTGAACATTGTACGAAGACGATTGTCAATGGATCTCAGAAATCCAATTATTGGTATGCACTCTGCAGGAATGTCCTTTAAGACGATATGACGAAATCTGGGCTACCGTTACAATTTTGTTAGTCGTTTAGTCCGGAAGCATGCACAGACAGGAAGTGCAATATGGACCGTCCAAGGTCTGGAAGACCTACTGTCACTACACCTCGAGAGGACCGGCACCTTCTTCGACATGTACGCCGAGAACCCTTCCTGACAAGTCCTAAGCTGAAACGTCTGTGGTTACCAAATCGAAACATCAGCACCAGAACAGTCAGAAATCGCCTCAAATCGGCAGGACTAAAGGCAAGAAGGGTAATTAAACGTCCCTTGTTGATAGACCATCCTAAATGTGCACGTATATGAGTTGGAGGCAGCTCTACACGCTGAGTGGATGTAATTGACACAATAACAGATCCGATGTCTGACTGGAGGCATGCGACGTAGGGTGCAGTTTGTCATCCGGGTACGTGGAGGTCCTAAGAAACTGATCATTCTTATTAAACATGTACACTAGGGTCTACAAAGAACATTTAGAAGTGACAATACCAATGCGAATGTGTTTTGTTATAGCTCCATTCTATTTGACATGGTTTCATGGTAAAAAACAGTACCTGTGTAAATATGACGTCATCGCTATCAAATTATGATAACAGCATATTGTTGCGTTTCTGTCTTGCAAGATGACTGTTCTATCTGAAAAAAATAATCTCAGACTAATTTAGGGAGCAGAGCTTACTTGTTTCTGAAATTCAGCTATATGAAAATATCAGGGGGCGCTTAACTTTTTCCTTTGTGTATATCATCAATATTTCTCAAACTATTAGTTGACGGATCTTTCCAAATTCGGGTCAGGATAAACATACTCGTTCATGTAAGCCGGACTCGAACTGATTCAAAACAAACAAACCGTTCTGTCATAATTTTATAAACCATACAGAATGAAGCCGACAGTCTAGAGCACGCAAGTAACAGTAGCCCATGAGTGAATAAGGTAGCAAATGCCAATACGGCAGAAGACCACCATGTCATGTACAGCTCTAATGTATGATTTTGGTGGAAATGTGGAATTTGACAACACTGTAGATCACAGCATCTGGTGAGTACTCTTGAAGACAGAGTTGGACTCCCTGGAACAACTCTAGATTGGTTTAGGTCCTACTTGTCAGACAGGAGTCGGTGTGTAGGGATCAACAACTTATATATCTTCTGATCAAAGGGATTTATTATATGGAGTTCAACAAGAGTCCGTTCTGTGGCCTTTCCTATTTACCATATATTGTGTATACACGTCTCCTCTCGGTGAGGTAGCCAGATCTTTCAAGTTGTCATTTCATTTGTGTGCTGATTAGACGCAGTTGAATTGAGCCCTTCATGTCGTTGTTAGTCACTGAAACATTCAAACATTAGAACTCTGTGTTGCAGAAATCAAACACTGGGTGGCAAATCATTTCCTAAAGCTTAACGGTGATAAGATTGATAACTAAAAACTCGCCTTGCTCAAATGCTGTCTTTTCCTAAATTTCACACCGAGGGTCAAGAATCTCGGAATCTTGTACTCTTGTATCTTGTCTACATCAGAAATATTAGAAATTGGAAAGTATATGAACGAAGCTGCAGCAACTACTCGGGCTCATGCCTTGTTAATGTCCCGAATGGACTACTGTAAAGCTATCCTGGTCGGCCAATCATCAATGACTATCAAAAAGGTACGAGTTCAGAACTCAGCGGCGAGAGTTGTAGCACGAATCACATCACACTAGTTGATTTTTTAAAAACCTCCATTGGCTCCCTATATCATCCCGAATCCAATATAAAATACTTGCTCCCGAATATCTTGACTCCTATGAACAATCCCTATTGCAAGTTCCTAATTCGAAATCTAATTGCTGTGGCGACCTTTGCTCCCAGCCAGCAGGGCCAACAATATGGAACAAGCTTCCCTTATATCTCAGACAACTTAAAGAACTATGCACCTTCAATGCGCTACTTTAAGACACATCTGCTCCAAAGAGCTTTCGAAAGCGCCAATGAACAGCAATGCATGCAGTGAGGTTTATATGACACAGTACAGTGAGGGCCTATGATATAGTACAGTGAGGGCCTATGATATAGTACAGTGAGGGCCTAGGATATAGTACAGTGAGGGCCAATTATATAGTACAGTGAGGGCCCATGATAGAGTACAGTGAGGGCCCATGATAGAGTACAATGAGGGCCCATGATATAGTATAGTGAGGGCCTATGATAGAGTACAGTGAGGGCCTATGATATAGTACAGTGAGGGCCTAGGATATAGTACAGTGAGGGCCAATTATATAGTACAGTGAGGGCCCATGATAGAGTACAGTGAGGGCCCATGATAGAGTACAGTGAGGGCCCATGATATAGTACAGTGAGGGCCTATGATATAGTATAGTGAGGGCCTATGATAGAGTACAGTGAGGGCCTATGATAGAGTACAGTGAGGGCCCATGATATAGTATAGTGAGGGCCTATGATATAGTATAGTGAGGGCCTATGATAGAGTACAGTGAGGGCCAATTATATAGTACAGTGAGGGCCCATGATAGAGTACAGTGAGGGCCCATGATAGAGTACAATGAGGGCCCATGATATAGTATAGTGAGGGCCTATGATAGAGTACAGTGAGGGCCTATGATATAGTACAGTGAGGGCCTAGGATATAGTACAGTGAGGGCCAATTATATAGTACAGTGAGGGCCCATGATAGAGTACAGTGAGGGCCCATGATAGAGTACAGTGAGGGCCCATGATATAGTACAGTGAGGGCCTATGATATAGTATAGTGAGGGCCTATGATAGAGTACAGTGAGGGCCTATGATAGAGTACAGTGAGGGCCCATGATATAGTATAGTGAGGGCCTATGATATAGTATAGTGAGGGCCTATGATAGAGTACAGTGAGGGTCCATGATAGAGTACAGTGAGGGCCTATGATATAGTACAGTGAGGGCCTATGATATAGTATAGCGAGGGCCTATGATAGAGTACAGTGAGGGCCCATGATATAGTATAGTGAGGGCCTATGATATAGTATAGTGAGGGCCTATGATAGAGTACAGTGAGGGCCTATGATATAGTACAGTGAGGGCCCATGATAGAGTACAGTGAGGGCCCATGATAGAGTACAATGAGGGCCCATGATATAGTATAGTGAGGGCCTATGATATAGTATAGTGAGGGCCTATGATAGAGTACAGTGAGGGCCTATGATATAGTACAGTGAGGGCCTAGGATATAGTACAGTGAGGGCCAATTATATAGTACAGTGAGGGCCCATGATAGAGTACAGTGAGGGCCCATGATAGAGTACAATGAGGGCCCATGATATAGTATAGTGAGGGCCTATGATAGAGTACAGTGAGGGCCTATGATATAGTACAGTGAGGGCCTAGGATATAGTACAGTGAGGGCCAATTATATAGTACAGTGAGGGCCCATGATAGAGTACAGTGAGGGCCCATGATATAGTATAGTGAGGGCCTATTATATAGTACAGTGAGGGCCTATGATAGAGTACAGTGAGGGCCCATGATAGAGTACAGTGAGGGCCCATGATAGAGTACAATGAGGGCCCATGATAGAGTACAGTGAGGGCCCATGATATAGTATAGTGAGGGCCTATGATATAGTATAGTGAGGGCCTATGATAGAGTACAGTGAGGGTCCATGATATAGTACAGTGAGGGCCTATGATATAGTATAGTGAGGGCCAATTATATAGTACAGTGAGGGCCCATGATAGAGTACAGTGAGGGCCCATGATAGAGTACAATGAGGGCCCATGATATAGTATAGTGAGGGCCTATGATAGAGTACAGTGAGGGCCTATGATATAGTACAGTGAGGGCCTAGGATATAGTACAGTGAGGGCCTATGATATAGTATAGTGAGAGCCTATGTTATAGTACTGTGATGGCCTATTACAAAGTACAGTGAGGGCCCATTATATAGTACAGTGAGGGCCAATGATATGGTACAGTGAGGGTCCATGGTAGAGTACAGTGAGGGTCCATGATAGAGTACAGTGAGGGCCCATTATATAGTACAGTGAGGGTCCATGATAGAGTACAGTGAGGGTCCATGATAGAGTACAGTGAGGGTCCATGATATAGTACAGTGAGGGTCCATGATATAGTACAGTGAGGGCCCATGATATGGTACAGTGAGGGCCCATGATATAGTACAGTGAGGGCCCATGATATCGTACAAAGATGGCCCATGATATAGTACAGTGAGGGCATATGATATAGTACAGTGATGGCCTATGATATAGTACAGTGGGGGCCTATGATATAGTACAGTGAGGGCCTATGATATAGTACAGTGAGGGTCCATGATATAGTACAGTGAGGGCCCATGATATGGTACAGTGAGGGTCCATGATATAGTACAGTGAGGGCCGATGATATGGTACAGTGAGGGTCCATGATATAGTACAGTGAGGGCCCATGATAGAGTACAGTGAGGGCCCATGATATGGTACAGTGAGGGTCCATGATATAGTACAGTGAGGGCCCATGATATGGTACAGTGAGGGTCCATGGTAGAGTACAGTGAGGGTCCATGATAGAGTACAGTGAGGGCCTATGATATAGTACAGTGAGGGCCTATGATATAGTACAGTGAGGGTCCATGATATAGTACAGTGAGGGCCCATGATATGGTACAGTGAGGGTCCATGATATAGTACAGTGAGGGCCCATGATATGGTACAAAGATGGCCCATGATATAGTACAGTGAGGGCATATGATATAGTACAGTGATGGCCTATGATATAGTACAGTGGGGGCCTATGATATAGTACAGTGAGGGCCTATGATATAGTACAGTGAGGGCCCATGATATAGTACAGTGAGGGCCCATGATATAGTACAGTGAGGGTCCATGATATAGTACAGTGAGGGCATATGATATAGTACAGTGATGGCCTATGATATAGTACAGTGGGGGCCTATGATACAGTACAGTGAGGGCCTATGATATAGTATAGTGAGAGCCTATGTTATAGTACTGTGATGGCCTATTACAAAGTACAGTGAGGGCCCATTATATAGTACAGTGAGGGCCCATGATATAGTATAGTGAGGGCCTATGATATAGTATAGTGAGGGCCTATGACACAGTATAGTGAGGGTCTATATGACACAGTATAGTGAGGTTCTATATGACACAGTATAGTGAGGATCTATATGACACAGTATAGTGAGGGTCTATATGACACAGTATAGTGAGGGTCTATATGACACAATACAGTGAGGGTCTATATGACACAGTATAGTGAGGGTCTATATGACACAGTATAGTGAGGGCATACATGACACAGTACAGTGAGGGCCTATATGACACAGTACAGTGAGGGTCTATATGACACAGTACAGTGAGGGTCTATATGACACAGTATAGTGAGTCTGTATATGACACAGTATAGTGAGTCTGTATATGACACAGTACAATGAGGGTCTATATGACACAGTACAGTGAGGGCCTATATGACACAATACAGTGAGGGTCTATATGACACGGTACAGTGAGGGTCTATATGACACAGTATAGTGAGGGTATATATGACACAGTGCAGTGAGGGCCTATATGACACAGTAAAGTGAGGGTCTATATGACACAGTATAGTGAGGGTCTATATGACACAGTATAGTGAGGGTCTATATGACACAGTACAGTGATGGCCTATATGACACAATACAGTGAGGGTCTATATGACACGGTACAGTGAGGGTCTATATGACACAGTACAGTGAGGGTCTATATGACACAGTATAGTGAGGGTCTATATGACACAGTATAGTGAGGGCATACATGACACAGTACAGTGAGGGCCTATATGACACAGTACAGTGAGGGTCTATATGACACAGTATAGTGAGGATCTATATGACACAGTATAGTGAGGGTCTATATGACACAGTATAGTGAGGGCATACATGACACAGTACAGTGAGGGCCTATATGACACAGTACAGTGAGGGTCTATATGACACAGTACAGTGAGGGTCTATATGACACAGTATAGTGAGTCTGTATATGACACAGTATAGTGAGTCTGTATATGACACAGTACAATGAGGGTCTATATGACACAGTACAGTGAGGGCCTATATGACACAATACAGTGAGGGTCTATATGACACAGTACAGTGAGGGTCTATATGACACAGTATAGTGAGGGTATATATGACACAGTGCAGTGAGGGCCTATATGACACAGTAAAGTGAGGGTCTATATGACACAGTATAGTGAGGGTCTATATGACACAGTATAGTGAGGGTCTATATGACACAGTACAGTGATGGCCTATATGACACAATACAGTGAGGGTCTATATGACACGGTACAGTGAGGGTCTATATGACACAGTACAGTGAGGGTCTATATGACACAGTATAGTGAGGGTATATATGACACAGTGCAGTGAGGGTCTATATGACACAGTATAGTGAGGGTCTATATGACACAGTATAGTGAGGGTCTATATGACACAGTACAGTGAGGGTCTATATGACACAATACAGTGAGGGTCTATATGACACAGTGCAGTGAGGGTCTATATGACACAGTATAGTGAGGGTCTATATGACACAGTATAGTGAGGGTCTATATGACACAGTATAGTGAGGGTATATATGACACAGTGCAGTGAGGGCCTATATGACACAGTAAAGTGAGGGTCTATATGACACAGTATAGTGAGGGTCTATATGACACAGTATAGTGAGGGTCTATATGACACAGTACAGTGATGGCCTATATGACACAATACAGTGAGGGTCTATATGACACGGTACAGTGAGGGTCTATATGACACAGTACAGTGAGGGTCTATATGACACAGTATAGTGAGGGTATATATGACACAGTGCAGTGAGGGTCTATATGACACAGTATAGTGAGGGTCTATATGACACAGTATAGTGAGGGTCTATATGACACAGTATAGTGAGGGTCTATATGACACAGTACAGTGAGGGTCTATATGACACAGTACAGTGATGGCCTATATGACACAATACAGTGAGGGCCTATATGACACAGTACAGTGAGGGTCTATATGACACAGTATAGTGAGGGCCTATATGACACAGTATAGTGAGGGTCTATATGACACAGTATAGTGAGGGTCTATATGACACAGTATAGTGAGGATCTATATGACACAATACAGTGAGGGTCTATATGACACAGTATAGTGAGGGTCTATATGACACAGTATAGTGAGGGTCTATATGACACAGTATAGTGAGGGTCTATATGACACAGTAAGGTGAGGGCCTATATGACACAGTAAAGTGAAGGTCTATATGACACAGTATAGTGAGGGTCTATATGACACTGTACAGTGAGGGTCTATATGAAACAGTACAGTGAGGGCCCATATGACACAATACAGTGAGGGTCTATATGACACAGTATAGTGAGGATCTATATGACACAGTATAGTGAGGGTCTATATGACACAGTATAGTGAGGATCTATATGACACAGTATAGTGAGGGTCTATATGACACAGTATAGTGAGGATCTATATGACACAATACAGTGAGGGTCTATATGACACAGTATAGTGAGGATCTATATGACACAGTATAGTGAGGGTCTATATGACACAGTATAGTGAGGGTCTATATGACACAGTACAGTGAGGGTCTATATGAAACAGTACAGTGAGGGCCCATATGACACAGTACAGTGAGGGTCTATATGACACAGTATAGTGAGGGTCTATATGACACAGTATAGTGAGGGCCTATATGACACAGTAAGGTGAGGGCCTATATGACACAGTAAAGTGAAGGTCTATATGACACAGTATAGTGAGGGTCTATATGACACAGTGCAGTGAGGGTCTATATGACACAGTATATAGAGGGTCTATATGAAACAGTATAGTGAGGGTCTATATGACACAGTGCAGTGAGGGTCTATATGACACAGTATATAGAGGGTCTATATGACACAGTATAGTGAGGGTCTATATGACACAGTGCAGTGAGGGCCTATATGACACAGTATATAGAGGGTCTATATGAAACAGTATAGTGAAGGTCTATATGACACAGTACAGTGAGGGTCTATATGACACAGTAAGGTGAGGGCCTATATGACACGGTACATTTGGGTCTATATGACACAGTACAGTGAGGGCCCATATGACACAGTATAGTGAAGGTCTATATGACACTGTACAGTGAGGGCCTATATGACACGGTACATTTGGGTCTATATGACACAGTATAGTGAGGATCTATATGACACAGTATAGTGAGGGTCTATATGACACGGTACATTTGGGTCTATATGACACAGTAAGGTGAGGGCCTATATGACACAGTACAGTGAGGGTCTATACGACTCAGTACAGTGATGGCCTATATGACACAGTGCAGTGAGGGTCTATATGACACAGTAAGGTGAGGGCCTATATGACACAGTATAGTGAGGGTCTATATGACACGGTACATTTGGGTCTATATGACACAGTAAGGTGAGGGCCTATATGACACAGTACAGTGAGGGTCTATACGACTCAGTACAGTGAGGGTCTATATGACACAGTATAGTGAGGGTCTATATGACACAATACAGTGAGGGTCTATATGACACGGTACATTTGGGTCTATATGACACAGTATAGTGAGGGCCTATATGACACGGTACAGTGAGGGTCTATATGACACAGTACAGTGAGGGTCTATATGACACAGTACAGTGAGGGTCTATATGACACAGTACAGTAAGGGCCTATATGACACGGTACATTTGGGTCTATATGACACAGTATAGTGAGGGTCTATATGACACAGTACAGTGAGGGTCTATATGACACAGTACAGTGAGGGTCTATACGACTCAGTACAGTGATGGCCTATATGACACAATACAGTGAGGGTCTATATGACACAGTAAGGTGAGGGCCTATATGACACAGTATAGTGAGGGTCTATATGACACGGTACATTTGGGTCTATATGACACAGTAAGGTGAGGGCCTATATGACACAGTATAGTGAGGGCCTATATGACACAGTACAGTGAGGGTCTATATGAAACAGTACAGTGAGGGCCCATATGACACAGTATAGTGAAGGCCTATATGACACAGTATAGTGAGGGTCTATATGACACAGTATAGTGAGGGTCTATATGACTCAGTACAGTGAGGGTCTATATGACACAGTATAGTGAAGGTCTATATGACACAGTATAGTGAGGGTCTATATGACACAGTATAGTGAGGGTCTATATGACACTGTACAGTGAGGGCCTATATGACACAGTATAGTGAGGGTCTATATGACACAGTATAGTGAGGGTCTATATGAAACAGTACTGGCTTTAAGAACGAAGCAGACATCTCGCAGCGTGCGATCAATAAAGCAGACATCAACTCAAACTGGATGATAAATGGACATTTAAAAAGACAGATTTGGATCGAACAGATTTCAATGAACGGACATACTTAAGGAAGTTCATTTCCCGAATTTCTCAAAAGAAAGAAAACTTTTATTGTAGTTGTCCAATCCTGACTTAATTTATCTTTTTACTTTCAATGAAACGGGTGATCTTTAAAATCAAATTAACTGTTTCGAGTAAAATTAGTTAGTCAAATTACATTAAGGATTTTAAACGACAATCTACAATATGACACATCAGAAGAAGATTGAAGACATTTATCCTTTCGATTGATGGAGAGCCATTAAAGGTACATCCATTGTGTTGTGTGGGGTCACATGTGCCAAACGTTATAAATTGTGTTATTTTAATAGATCGAGAGGTTCCGACTTTTGCCGAAAATTGCCGTTTTGATGATAGGCGACTGAGTATACCGGCGATATAAAGGTAAAAATATCGATTTCTGATCGAAAACCGGACACTGCACAGCTTGTGGCGCGCGTAAAGTAGTCAAACGTAATTGTGTAAACTTTTTTACATAGTGGATGCACCTTTGATAAGAAACACAATGGATGCACCTTTGATAAGAAACACAGTGGATGCACGTTTGATAAGAAACACAATGGATGCACCTTTGATAAGAAACACAGTGGATGCACCTTTGATAAGAAACACAATGGATGCACCTTTGATAAGAAACACAGTGGATGCACCTTTGATAAGAAACACAGTGGATGCATCTTTGATAAGAAACACAGTGGATGTACCTTTGATAAGAATCACAGTGGATGCACCTTTGATAAGAAACACAGTGGATGCACCTTTGATAAGAAACACAGTGGATGCACCTTTGATAAGAAACACAGTGGATGCACCTTTGATAAGAAACACAGTGGATGCATATTTGATAAGAAACACAGTGGATGCACCTTTGATAAGAAACACAGTGGATGCACCTTTGATAAGAAACACAGTGGATGCACCTTTGATAAGAATCACAATGGATGCACCTTTGATAAGAATCACAATGGATGCACCTTTGATAAGAAACACAGTGGATGCACCTTTGATAAGAAACACAGTGGATGCACCTTTGATAAGAAACACAGTGGATGCACCTTTGATAAGAAACACAGTTGATGCACCTTTGATAAGAAACACAGTGGATGCACCTTTGATAAGAATCACAATGGATGCATATTTGATAAGAAACACAGTGGATGCACCTTTGATAAGAAACACAGTGGATGCACCTTTGATAAGAAACACAGTGGATGCACCTTTGATAAGAAACACAGTGGATGCACCTTTGATAAGAAACACAGTGGATGCATATTTGATAAGAAACACAGTTGATGCACCTTTGATAAGAATCACAGTGGATGCACCTTTGATAAGAAACACAGTGGATGCACCTTTGATAAGAAACACAGTGGATGTACCTTTGATAAGAAACACAGTGGATGCACCTTTGATAAGAAACACAGTGGATGCACCTTTGATAAGAAACGCAATGGATGCACCTTTGATAAGAAACACAGTGGATGCACCTTTGATAAGAAACACAATGGATGCACCTTTGATAAGAAACACAATGGATGCACCTTTGATAAGAAACACAATGGATGCACCTTTGATAAGAAACACAATGGATGCACCTTTGATAAGAAACATAGTGGATGCACCTTTGATAAGAAACACAGTGGATGCACCTTTGATAAGAAACACAGTGGATGCACCTTTGATAAGAAACACAATGGATGCACCTTTGATAAGAAACACAATTGATGCACCTTTGATAAGAAACATAGTGGATGCACCTTTGATAAGAAACACAGTGGATGCACCTTTGATAAGAAACACAGTGGATGCACCTTTGATAAGAAACACAGTGGATGCACCTTTGATAAGAAACACAGTGGATGCACCTTTGATAAGAAACACAGTGGATGCACCTTTGATAAGAAACACAGTGGATGCACCTTTGATAAGAAATGCCAATAAGACAAATTTTGGTTGATGATGTTGAATAGGATTTATAACTACTGTGCATGTACATGGGGCGTGTAATTTCTGTTTCTGCACATGTATAATGAATCAGATGTTGTCCGATTTTAATTGGAAAGTAGTTCATATGATATATCTGAAGATTGGGGTTGAATATGCAAGTTGAGTTAAATTGTTTCAATTGAAATCAGCGCATATCGTATGTTGGCACGTATTAAAGCGAAATAATGTTTTATGAAAAACAATGGATGCATCTTGTCTTGTATACTACAAAATCTATGATACAAGACACAATGATACACTATTCTCGAGGCTATGAGATTGTCAGCCTCAGAAAAGAAACTTTGCAAAATCAATCACGATGCACAACGAGGGTAGTCCTTAGTAACATTGGCAGTGTATTCAATCGATAATAATTCTGTAGAATTTCAATGAATTATACTTTCACAATTCTGGTGTATTTTTTTTCATCAAATACTTAATTGTACACTAAATAAGTTATAAAGTCTGTAACAATGATGAAATCACGTATGTCTAAATGGAATGGTTTCGCTGCTGACGCCTGAACATGTGGAACAATAGCAGGCTATGAAAGAGTTATGAAAAAATGAGCAAGATTGATATGCGTGTTAATGCACGTGCTCTACTTGATGACAGCACACCGTGAAACATACACTGCACACAGAAACTGTAGAGACGACACGTGCACCCGGCCAGCTATCTTACACCGCAATAGCCAACTTTAGGTGCCAGGTTCGTCAGAAATATTGTTCCAAATAGAAACTGGTTAGCGGGGGAAATATCGCATAACGAATCGTGTTTATAGCAACTAACCCAGAATGATCACATTCTATCAAATACAAGATGTTTTCACGTGTATGTTTATTTAACTTGGTGTCAGTTTCTGACATAGCACTGAAACATACACCTGTCAATCAGGACATCACGTGCCCCACCCAGCGTCTTCTCGCACGTGCAGCACCGGCAAAGATGTCGGCAATAATTTTCACATTTACATCTTGCAATGTGTTCAAGATTTCAAACGTTTGACGTTTCAGTTTCCTTTAAAGTGATAAGTTTCTTATGCTACCATCAAGCGAGGCCGCCATGAGCTGAAGGCAAGTTCAGCCCGCTAGATATCCCGTCAGTGCTATCACGTATACTATTGTAATTGCTTGACTTGAACATTCCGCTGCGGTTACGGAGACTGATGTGACTGTGAACAGACCTGTCTCTCGTATGGTGTTTCCTGCTGTTCCAGTGTACGTAAAGTTCATACAAAGAGCAGCGGGTATGTACAAACACTGAACAAGGATGAAACAAGCAGGAATTCTTTGTATCGGGGCTAAGTGGCTCATCTCGAGATCAGACACGCACTTCCGGAGATAGACAGCAACTGGGATGCAGTCCAAGAATTCGATTGTTTTTTAGTAGTCGGTCGTAGTGTGGTCAGTCCAGCTCTGTTCTCTTGTCTACCCGCTGTTCATATATATACTGTCTGATTCATCATGTCGTTATGTGACAGGAGTTGTTACCATGACATTCCACATATCAACAGAACAAACCAGGAAACTACAACCTTACCACCTGCACTCAGTGTCCCATCTTAAAGAGATGGACACACAAGAAAATAAACAAAATCTATCTCATTGCAATATACACATGTTCCACCCAAAATAAGCGGAAAATCGCATTCATTAGTATAGGTGTTTTCCAGTCTAAATAAAGATCAAGTATATTTTTTTCAAGGGCAAAGCATTATGGTCTACTCACACACTATTAAAGAGCCATCACGGATGTTGATGAAAATATCAAATTTTTTCCAAAAATCTATCTCCGTGAAATAAATACACTTGATTTTTCCCTAATTTTCCCAACTTAAAATAAGCCGAGAAATTGCATTAATTAGTAAAGGTGTTTTCCAGTCTAAATATAGATCCAGTCTATTATTTTCAAGCGCAAAGCATTATGGTCTAGCTCACACACAGTAAACAAAGACACGAAAGAATAACACAAAATATGAGCAATGAAAGAAATCGAAATATATATTTTTTTGATGGTTATTTATTTACCATTTCATTTAATTATGTATTTGCTACAGATATTGGAATAATTGTTTTACCCAACTAGGTATTTTACTTGAGTTTTATAATTAATGAGAGTAAAAAATTGTCATAATTTGCTGGTCTTATCTCAATAAAAAGAACATTAAACAGGAATTAATTTGTATATTCTCAGGACATTTAGAAACATAGTTTGTAAAGCAATCGTCAGATTCAGTAATGTGTGACAAGGGTACTTTTGCACGAGAGACACGTGAAGCACGTGCAGCATATGGGTTGTTATGGCGACTTGCGCTAGAGACGAACCTTCACGCTTCGGAAGCGCTTGCTGTTTGTGTAGTACGTATTACGCAAAAAAGGGGACTCTGTTTATATACGTCAGATACCCGTAGCGCGCGCTAGTCGAAGTGATACTTCTCTTTGAAACCAAATTGCAATACATTGTCGTGATATGAAAAATATTTAACATATGCCATGTTGTAGATAAAAGATTTCTCTGGCGAATTACGTTATAAGTATATTTACCAAATATTGTAAACACTAACATCCGTGATGGCTCTTTGAAGGGGCAGTAGCACGTTTTTTCGCTCAAATAAGTTGATGAAATGAATTTGAAAAATAATTTCACCAATGGTAAAACATCCTTCTCTCTTCGGAAAATAAAGTTTAAAATGAGTGTACATGTTTCGGTAAAGCCATAGGAATCGTTTTTGTAATACAAAATAATAAATTGTGTTCACAATAAAATGGCCGCCATGCAATTTTTGCTTTATACGCAACATAGGTTTTAACACTACAGATAATTGGTTTGTGTAATAAGATGTTTTATCCTCTAAAGTTTATTTAAATGACAAAAACTATCATTAAAAACGGGAAATTTAAAAAAAAAAAAGTTTGCAAAACACGTGCTACTGCCCCTTTAACAAACAGTTTTGCATATTTACAGGACATTTAGAACCAAGTTACATTAACAATCGTTACGTGGGATTGCTATGGCGACAAGTGCAATTTCCAAGTCTGCATTACTACGTAGAAATCACTTAAAGAGAAATCTGTTAATGACATCAGATTCTATTGACGCGCGTTAATAGAAGATCTAAGTGTGTTTGAAACCAAATTTCATCGGATTGTCGAGGTTGTCGAGATAAAGAAAGTATTGCTCATGTCATATTGTAGAGAGTTTTTTCTAGCGATTGATATCATAAGTATTTTTGCCCTTGAAAACATGAAAAACGAAAAAAATCCAAGGCTTGACGGTTTTACTGCATAATTTCTTAAGTTCTTCTGGAAAGATTTTGGTGGATTTCTTCTCAACTCATTAAATTGTGGTTATAAAAAGGGAAAAACAGGGATTAATAACATGCATTTCTAAACCTAATAAACCCAAGAAATGTTTGAAAAATTGGCGCCCTATATCGCTACTTAAAACCCCATATAAAGTAGGTGCAGCAGCAATTGCGGACAGAATTAAAACGGTATAACCTACTATTATCAATGAAGATCAAAAGGGCTTTGTCACAGGGAGAGGTACAACTAGACTCATATATGACCTAATGGAACATACTGAAACCTGCCAAATACCAGGGTTACTTCTTCTCATTGATTTCAAAAAGCTTTCGATTCGGTAGACCGAAGTTATACATTAGCAAAGTTTTAAAGTTCCTAAATGTCGGACCCAGTATTTCACTTTGGACAGAAACTCCAAATATTAGAAAATTAATATCAACACTGAACTTGAAATGGATAACAAGAATAAACAATGAAAACCTTAAACTCCGTTCTTATTAACGGATATATAGTTCCTCAACAACTAACTATTTTTGGACAGAGAGAGACAGAGAGAGAAAGAGAGAGAGAGAGAGAGAGAGAGAGAGAGAGAGAGAGAGAGAGAGAGAGAGAGAGAGAGGGAGGAGAGAGAGAGAGAGAGAGAGAGAGAGAGAGAGAGAGAGAGAGAGAGGGAGGGAGGGAGGGAGGGAGGGAGGGAGGGGGAGAGAGAGAGAGAGAGAGAGAGAGAGAGGGGAGGGAGGGAGGAGGGAGGGAGGGAAAGAGCGTGGGAGAGAGAGAGAGAGAGAGAGAGAGAGAGAGAGAGAGAGAGAGAGAGAGAGAGAGAGAGAGAGAGAGAGAGAGAGAGAGAGAGAGAGAGAGAGAGAGAGATGCAGCGTAAATGGTTTTAAACCAAAGAAATATGTCTATCTTTCAACAGGAACAGAAGAAATGTTTTTTCAATATTGGTCTACAATGCACTTATTACTTGGAAAATGATCCTGCTGAATTGTATCAGCCAATTTTGGATTTATATATCTGTATGTATGCACCTTTGTTTTGTCATGTAATAAAGCTTGCATGTATCTCAAAATATGGAGGAATAAAAAGAGAGTATGTTTTGAAAACAATAATTTGGTACTTGAAACACTAACATACTCGATGGCCTTAACATATTGTTGGTTCCATTAGTTGTTTAGAGAGAGAGATGTGAGAGAGAGGGAGTGAGAGAGTGAGAGAGGGTGAGAGGGAGGGAGGGAGATGTGAGAGTGAGGGAGTGAGAGGGGGTGAGAGGGAGATGTGAGAGAGAGTGAGAGAGGGTGAGAGGGAGATGTGAGAGTGAGGGAGTGAGAGAGGGTGAGAGAGAGATGTGAGAGAGGTAAGGGTGTGCACGTTGTCTATAGTTTTAGACCGTTATATTTGTAGAACGTTAGACAGTTATATATTCCTAACTGAATAACTGTAGCCAGTCAGACCAGGCAGGGCATCATATGTTGGATATATCTCATCAAATTAAGTTAAATCTAGTTAAATGAAGGGTATCTGAGAGACATTGTAAACTTTATGCGCAACAACAAGTACTGAAAGGTAATTCTGAAATATAGTCGCAAGCGACTTTAAACGGATTCAGCGCGTAAATGATTAAATCAATTGGAATATAAGCAATTGATTCATCTTTCCCATGTTATTGCGCATCTTTCAAAACAAGTTGCAACTCTCTAGCATGTCTATAGCATTATTTAGACCCAATTTTTTCATGTAAAAATTAATGAACCCCTACAATATGTTTCTCATGATTAAGATAAAACGGTTAATATTTTCATACTAAAGTATTGCATGGACAATGTGGTGCTTTAATTTCCACTTAAGTAGATGTAACGATCATTTAGATTGCATACATATTTAATGTGTTATTTTCTGCTGAATACTGAGGAACAAACTTCAAAATGCTTACTTTTGGACCCCTATGCAACGTTTGAATTGTTTGAAGCTAAACTATTAACATTTTGATGAAAGGGTTCAACATAAAAGTTTTTATGCTTGAAATTGTTTATTCGCAGGTGTGAATAAAGTTTCAATAGCCTCATTGGTTAAGTAGTCATGATCCTTTGAACTTTGCTGAAAATGGCGATTTTCGAAAAATGACAATGTTCTGTGACTTGTCACACATAAAGTAATAAGGATACGCGATTAAAATGTATTGTCCTTCATGAGAGACATGTCTACTTCACAATGAGCTATAAAACATTATTGTATCTTCAGTGGTTTACGAAGGAAAATTCTCCAAAGAAGGTACCCCTCGAAAGGTCTCAAAATCACAAAATTTAACTTTTTGGGGATTATGTCAAAATTTTGCCTACTCTATCAACTTTTACATGATCATGATATGTTATGGAATTGTTATACAAGTTTTTATAAAGAGATTGAAATAAGTAACTTTGACATAAATCAATTTGTTACAGAGTTATGCCACTTTGAACATGCAACCGAAAAACGCATTTTTCAAAAAGGTCCAAATACAAGGACACATTACTCGAATTCTAAGCCAAAATTCAAAATTCTGTCGACATAGCTGTATGTGTTGCCGGGATTTAGAGGAAGAATTTTGAAGACGCGTACCCTCAAAACCGCGAAAGTACACATAAAATTCAATTTTTTTGAAATAGCAAAAAATCTATTGTTACGGCCGAAAACCGCTATAGACCTTATCGATGGGGAATGTTGTTGCCCACATTTTGGTGAAAGTTTTGTGCAAATATCTTGATAAGTTGTCCAGCTATTAAGATTTGAAGTTTCAAATTCCAAGGGGGATAACTCACGAAAGAAGTCGAAAATCCAAATCGGGCTCCGTTAGGATCTAAGTTAGGTCACAGGCTACAATCCCTGAAAGTTTCAGAGAAATCGGTTAGGCTGTTAGTTCAGAACACGTGTCACAAAATCGGTGGAATAATAAAAAAAACACGCCAATAACAATAAGGATTCAGCCTTATGGCTGAATCCTTAATTACTCGTTCTTTCTAGATAGCAGAGTGTGGGCAACTCCTGCCGTCTCGTTTGATAAAACGCTTGTACCTTGTCTACACCACAAAGAAAAGATGTCCTTGACGTAGCAATATTTTAAATTGATAAGGAATATATGTTGATGCATATGCACAAAAGTATAATTTGCCTATACAGAAACCTCTATCATCCTTTACCCACAGGCACGGTGCCTGTTCTAAATAAACTAAATCAGCGTCGATTAAAGAGAGAAATGTAAGTTATTGTTCTATGCGTCTAAAGTCTAAAGTCTAAAGGTAAACTGATATTAATATCGACAAAAAAGCATTTGCATTCATTTATTCTTAACACAAATTATATGTATGCATAACATGTTTTTGTTGCCAGCACCATGGGACTCCCATACAAAAGCAAATCCGTACATATTGTCTATATCTCTTTAACAGCAGAAGCCCGGTGTTGCGACCTACTGTCTCTAACTTATACACGAAATCATTACCAGAGGAAGTGTGTCATATGACTTTTAAAACATGAGTGAGAATGTATGTATTGCCGGAACGAGGGTTATACAAAAATTTGCACTCGTAAAAGCACTGAACATTTGAACAATTATTACTCACATCAAGACTATGTTTAAACAATCGAACATAAAATCTGTCCATAAATTCCCATTTGTGAACTCCCAAAATTTCAGAATTGACAATCATCACTTTAGACAGCATATTTTTTTAAAATAACACCTGTAAAAATATATTTTTGAATTTTGAAGAAACGTTTTTTAAGAGGTAGGGTAGTTTCACAATTACCAAAGTTTCAGGACATTGTTTAATTTGGTGTTTTAGTTTATAGAAAGATATGTGTCATAAATCTAATTAGGCAATTAAAAGAGCAAGTCGTCAGCGCATTATATATTTACAATTGACACTCCTTGTAGCATCGAGTTTTGAAAGCATAACGTCAATAAAAGGTTTTGTCTAAAGTAAAACATGACCTACAGTCAGTATGTGACCTAAGCTATTCAGTACTGAAATTAAACAAAACAAAGTAACTTGTTCATTGCTGTATGTCATATTTCATACATTAATTACCTTTCACAATAAATATTGGTTCATGATCGTGTAGAGCATTACTTTTATAAAATCAAGATATTATTTTAAATGACACAAGTCATCGTAAAGTATATAACTCGATTACAATTCCAAAATAAAACAAAAGTGTTACCAAAGAATAGAAATATCATTAATCAATTATCATAATCACATATTAAAAAAAAAAAAAAGAATATTTCGCAATATTATAATACAATACTTTAATTGTCAGGTAAGAAAACAACCATTTGACATCCAATGTGCTTGCATGACACTGTTAAAGAACTTGGATACACAAACAATAAGGCAATGCACATCTAAATTTGACATCTGGGGATGCACAGACACTAAAATATCCTACCTCTTGAACTGATGCCATAACTCCTGTCGGTAAATCTACTGGAAAATGTTAAACCAAGATATCATAGAATCTGAAAACAGGCATAAATTATTCTAGCAACTCTGCAAAAAAACTATCACTATATTGCTTCATGTATACTGTAACAGGGAAATAACAAAGGACTTAAAATACAACCTTGTTTCACTTCACTGAAACTGTCAACATATTCTGCAACTGTGCTGTGTGATAACTTTAAGCAGACTTTTGTTTTATCCATGGTAATGTCCAGCACCGTGAATACTGTATCCTGCAACAACGTGACATAACATATTTCTGTTTCCATGGGATCAAACAGTTTCACTATAGTGTTTTCAAATGTTATCACTCAGATATATCCATGTAACTGGACACTCGCGTTATAAAACAGACCGCTCTGTAATATGAAACGCTGCCTGCAATATTAGCGGACAGAATTGATTGATTAATTGATCTTTAATCCATATTTACTCCGGATTAAATATGACTTTTCCATCGTCCCGGTCCTATTCCAACTTTTGTTCAGTACTTCTTGAAACGTAACACTATTCCAACTTTTGTTCAGTACTTCTTGAAACGTAATACGCACTATTCCTATTTGAAACGGAGATATGAATGCCATCTAAATAGCGTCACATTTGAATAGTCAGATCAAGGACTTAAATTACAATTACCTATATTACTTATATTTGATTGTGATGTAAGTCTGTGGTCAGATCGATTCTTAATATCCTTCTATTTTAGTCAAATGTATTTAGAAAAAATATGTTAGATATTGTTATTAATGACATATTTTTGCATGAAGAATATGGTATAATCTAAGCCAGATCTGACTTTAAAGTTTAATAGTTTCCTGAAGTCGTCGTATTTTCGATCATCGCCTCCCACCTCTTAGCCCCGCCCCTATCATCGTCACGTGACTCCTGGTGGCCACATGCAAGCACCGAACCAGAGAAAAATGATGGTTTATTTTTGCATTAGGAGCCCACATATTTCACGTATATTTTTCCAAATCGCCTCCTGTACAATGTACCGCTTAAACCTTGCGAGCAGGTGAAATAGATTTCCTCGCTGGTATAAATGATAGGGTATTTACAGACGTTTACCGGCCCTCTCGCCTCGCTCTTCTTAATACTCTCAAACCAGCAGCAGATGATGTGGACATTATAGTAAAGATGACCACTTGTGTTAAACGCACTGGTCAAGTTGAAGTCGATTACTGGTCACCGCGACTGCCCACCACGTGGTCATGAAAGGGGAGTATGACCGTGTGTCCGGACCGCCCATACCGGGGTGGTTTTGATGTAGGAGGAGTGTAAGCCGAGCCACACTGAACAAAGCAGACAAACCAAGCAGGTTCAGGTGCTGGCCACAGATGGGTATGCGGCTACTGTCCTCTACATTAGACTGAGGTTGCTGGGTAAACAGCGACATGTGCAGGGAGGGGTAACTCATAGATATTATTTCTAATTTACTGTTACCATGGAGACGTTACCCGAGTCAATGTTTCCTTATTTTTTTCTGATTTCTCTATATAGTACAACAAGTCAGGACATCAAGTTTAGAATCAATCAATCAATCAAGTTCAGACTGACGTCACTTAATTGTGTTTATGAAAGAAGATACATCTATAGTGTGTATTGTTGTGAATAGTTTATTCAATGAAAATCAAGTATATAGCATTTATCTCAAAAACCACGTATCAGTGTTTTGCATATAGTTAGATAGTGGCGTGGTTTCTATAC
The DNA here is from genome assembly GCA_936450465.1 of Gibbula magus. Taxonomy (NCBI): domain Eukaryota; kingdom Metazoa; phylum Mollusca; class Gastropoda; order Trochida; family Trochidae; genus Gibbula; species Gibbula magus. The sequence goes on along the minus strand of OW388292.1, from coordinate 3,709,575 downwards.
TTATCCTGCTGCAACGGTGGTGCATTGGTTAGCGTGCTGGCCTCTCACGCCGACGACCCGGGTTCGAATCCCGGTGGAGACACCAAAGATTTGTGGCTTGGGTCAAACACTATGTTTTGTCCTATGGCACATAGCACTCAGTCAACCTATAGCTGTACGAATGGCTACCTGAGTAAGGTAAGTAGTGACGAAGCGCTTAGTAGCAGCTTTGAAAGTATAGGTCTAATTCATCCAGGGTAATAATTATATCGCTTTGAGCATACCTTAGGGCGGAAAAGGCGCAGTATAAGTATCCATATATATATATATATATATATATATATTTAAGAAATAGAAGACGAGTTGGCGTGCCTTATCGTTGAATAAAACATAGCAGGGAGCATAAAACACGAAGGGCGCAGCCCTGAGTGTTTTATGCTCTCTGCCATGTTTTATTCTACGATAAAGCTCAACAACGAGTCTTCTATTTCTTATATGAGATGCCCTTTAACAGTTACTCGCTTTAATATATAAGCCGTGCAGATATTATGTTGTTTGTATATATTATTTTTTGAAAATATTAATGCCTCCCGTCGTAGAACACGTTCACTAGCATTGAACAATCAAAGTGACGTAAAATGTGACGTCATTTGCTAAGCAACGCTTAAACTGACGTCTAAAATCACGAGCATGTTTTATTGTCTCATAAAGCACGCTGTCGGTCCCATTGACCGCCTGTGTTTAATTGCCGTGGGTATCTTATATATTTATATATATATATATATATATATTATTATTATTATGAATTGGAGTCAGAGAAAATGCATGGAATGACACCTCTCAATCCGCAATATGCCTCACAATAAATACGTTGGTTGGAGCGAGACCAAGAGAGGAACGGGCAGACATCATGTCTCTTTATTAGCACACATATTTCCTGAAATAACAAATTTATCCACATCAATCGTTACACCGTCACGATGTCAAATTCAACATTTAAATCATTAGAGTTATTTCCCCTGTTTGGGGTCACTGCTGGCGGCGGAGTGCCAGGAGGACATAGCAGCGAGTTACCGTCGATGTTGTTTGTTTGTGCGGAGACCAGGTCGGCGGAGGGGATGAAAGATGTATAAAATATATCGTGTATGCCGAGCTAAATACTCCAGTTTATTGTTGAGACTGTAAACTACGAAAACGGCGCGAAGCATACGGCCACCATATTGCGGGGAATATGCCGATATGGTGTGGATGAGTATAAACAAACAGCTCGTGCACTGGGGAGCGTGTTCTGGGCACGCCATACGTCTCTTTGTGAGAAACTAGTCAGATTTAAACATGACATGTGAAAACATAAAGAAGGGAGGTGGGCAGTTTGGTGATTGAAGAGAAGTAGGGGGAGATAGGAGAGAGTGGGGTGGGTGTTGGGGAAGGGGGGGGGAGGGGTTAAGGGGAGGATGGTGTTTTAGGTGGGAAGGGGTTGATGGGTATGTGGAGGGGTCAGTCGGGAAGTAGACTTATAGTTTGTCATGACTCTTAAGCCATTCACACAGTTTGAATCAAATATCGGTACACGCTAACTTGAGTTTTATAGTAGGTCTTCGGAAAGCGTACGCTAAACTGGAACAATCACTCAGGGGAGATATCAACAAAACCTTTTCAAGAACTGATCACGAAGAAGTTCAATCAACCTAGAAAAGGTTCCACGGTAACAAACCAATGTAGCCACGCCACTCACACAATGTATCGTGTAATCTCGCGGGACGGGAGAAGGCACAGAACGAGAACTTGCGTGACTTGGCGTGTCTCTGGAGACATCTCTGACCTTTGTCTCCTTCTGTGAAAGAATGCCCGGATGTAGATACTATGTGTATATCTACACAAATCAACCTGTCTATTTCGTCACAAACATATACCAGTTACTTTCATAATGTGATCTTGATCTAATCTCACTTGGTGAATTGAAATGATGTTAAAGTGTGTTTATCGGTCAGTAAACTCCATGGCGCTTTTTTGCTGTTTTGCGGAGTTTTTATCACAAATGAAAATATCTATATAGCCTATATATGGTTTGTAATGAGTGAAATAAGTAAAAAATAATACACCTTGGGGGTAATTTATTCGTTTCACGGTGTTTTGTCATGATGTACGAAACTGTAAGATCTTTCAAATTGTATATTCGGTATTTACTTCGACTGCGCCTCGGGAAATACGTAATACCTAATAGTCTTACAGTCCTGTACACCCTGTCGAAACAGCGTGTAACTAATAATGTCATATTCTGAAATACCTCTGAATGAAGATATCACCGTGTACATTATATATGCTGCTACTGTCATTATGTGCTTGCTGAAATAAGACGCTTTCTCCGAGCGGCAGTATGAATGTTGCTTTTCAATGTGTTCAACTATATGCATCCAGATAATGTGGCTAAGATAATATGCAATGAACTGTCGAATTATACGATTTGAAAATATTTGAAGAAATTAATACACGATTAATTATCCTTACCATCCATAGAATTAATACACGATTAATTATCCTTACCATCCATAGAATTAATACACTAGTAATTATCCTTACCATCCATATAATTAATACACGATTAATTATCCTTACCATCCATAGAATTAATACACTATTAATTATCCTTACCATCCATAGAATTAACACACGATTAATTATCCTTACCATCCATAGAATTAATACACGATTAATTATCCTTACCATCCATAGAATTAATACACGATTAATTATCCTTACCATCCATAGAATTAATACACGATTAATTATCCTTACCATCCATAGAATTAATACACTATTAATTATCCTTACCATCCATAGAATTAATACACGATTAATTATCCTTACCATCCATAGAATTAACACACGATTAATTATCCTTACCATCCATAGAATTAATACACGATTAATTATCCTCACCATCCATAGAATTAATACACGATTAATTATCCTTACCATCCATAGAATTAATACACGATTAATTATCCTTACCATCCATAGAATTAATACACGATTAATTATCCTTACCATCCATAGAATTAATACACTATTAATTATCCTTACCATCCATAGAATTAATACACGATTAATTATCCTTACCATCCATAGAATTAATACACTATTAATTATCCTTACCATCCATAGAATTAATACACGATTAATTATCCTTACCATCCATAGAATTAATACACGATTAATTATCCTTACCATCCATAGAATTAATACACTATTAATTATCCTTACCATCCATAGAATTAATACACGATTAATTATCCTTACCATCCATAGAATTAATACACTATTAATTATCCTTACCATCCATAGAATTAATACACGATTAATTATCCTTACCATCCATAGAATTAATACACGATTAATTATCCTTACCATCCATAGAATTAATACACTATTAATTATCCTTACCATCCATAGAATTAATACACTATTAATTATCCTTACCATCCATAGAATTAATACACGATTAATTATCCTTACCATCCATAGAATTAATACACGATTAATTATCCTTACCATCCATAGAATTAATACACTATTAATTATCCTTACCATCCATAGAATTAATACACTATTAATTATCCTTACCATCCATAGAATTAATACACTATTAATGATCCTTACCATCCATAGAATTAATACCGTGTACAAGGATCACAGAGATTCAGTCAGCTACTTCTGGAAACAGTTGAACTCGAATCTAAACAAAAGAGTCAATTCAATTTCAATCTTTATTTGCACTTAAAAGGCCACATGCCTATAGTACATACATGTATATACAAACGATATCTTAGGTAGTTGAGAGTACATTCTTTCTATGTATAAAGGCATGATATACATACATTGACAGATTTTCCAAATGTGTTTTACTAGAACAGGATAATAATGATACAAATTTATGAATACTATGATGTGTAAAGTAATATTTCTTAATATACTTATTTCTTAAAAAGTGATAAGCTGGACATACACAAAGGAAATGATATTCATCTTCAAATAAATTCAAATTGCACATTTTACAAATTCTATCTTCTCTTTTTAATCCAGTATATCGTCCTGTTTCTATCTGTAAATCATGATATGAGCAGCGAAATTTTGTAAGGGAGAGTCTATATTTCCGAACATTTAACGAGGATAAATAACTTTCATTATATATGGATTGTTTAAACATTCTGTAATAAAAACATTTATTTGATACAGATAAGAGGTTAAGCCAGTCTTGCAAATATATATATTGTAGCCTTTGTTTAAAGGTTATTAGAAACTTTGAATGAGAGTCTAAACATTGTTCCATCCATATATTACCGAAACCACTTGAAAATAAAATAATTTTATGGTCTGTAACCAAATTACATTTTCCATTTTTATCATATAAAATCATCATATTATAACACATTTTTGGTAATCTATTGGATGGCACATTTAGTATTTTCAACCAATATTTTATTACTTTTACTTTTGATTCTATGTATAACGGAAATCTGCCACATTCACCATAAACCATTATATTTGAAGTAGTAACTTTCACGCCGAGAAATCTTTTAATAGCATACAAATGTATCTTTTCTATTACATCAAATGTTTGAAGTCCCCAAATCTCAGAGCCGTAAAGAAGAATTGGGCTAATCTTAGCATAAACAATTCTAAAGAAGGATTTATGTGACATGTCGCCTAAAATACAAATGTATCTCATAACCCCAATTAGTTTTTTTTTTGCCTGCATAGCTGCATTTATAGCATGTAGGGACCACGACAGGTGGTTTGTAAAATATACACCTAAATATTTATAGCATGTAGTTATTTCAATCAATTCACCTTTATAATACCATTTTTCGCTTGCAGCAAGTTTCCCCCATTTCTTGAACACAATGATTTTAGTTTTATTGCTATTAACGGTTAGTTTCCATTTCTTACAATATGTTTCCAATTCATTTATCTCTGCTTGTACGTAGTCCTCGTATGGTGCTCGAGAAGAGTATTATATCATCAGCAAATAATAGGAGGAATAGCTGTATTATATCTGGATGTAGCTGGATACCATTAGAACAATTTTCGTGGATTTGTATTGCTAATTCGTTTATAAAGAATGAAAATAAAAATGGGCTCAGGATACATCCTTGTCTATCTCCTATTTGGCTCTCAAATGTTTCAGATATTTCATTGTTGTTTCTCACACACATCTTTACGTTCTTATAATTACCTCTTAGCAGTTTACTCATTTTACTACTTACGGAATGGCTATCTAGAAGATTCCATAATTGTTCTCTGTGAACAGAGTCGAACGCTTTTGCAAAATCTACAAAAAGAACATAAAATTTAGAACCTTTAGTATTTAGGTATCTCTGTATAAGTGAACACAAAACAAATATATTATCAGTAGTAGTGTAACCTTTCCTAAAACCAGCTTGAGCTTCAGTTATCTTATCACAGGAATCTGCCCAGAACACTAAACGTTTATTTATAATTGCTATGAATATTTTGCTAAATACACGAAGAAGAGTTATGCCTCTATAATTTCCGGTTACATTTTTACCCCCATGCTTATGAATAGGTACAATAATACCAACAGACCATGACTGAGGAAAAGCCCCATTCTCAAGAATGACATTAAATGCAATATGTATAGTATTGTACATCATATAAACGAGCTCCGGGATCCTGCCAACACCTCCATTCTGTTTCTAAACACCATATGTCCTAAAAGTTGCACTTGCTTTGTCACTGTTCAGTCATTACAACAAGTTAACTATCTAAAGTGTCCGCGTCCTCCAAACAGTGTCTTTGAGAAACGTTATGTTATACACTCTGAAACTACACGTGTGTCACATTGAAGCGTTATGTTATACGGTATACTAACACTCTGAAACTACAGGTGTGTCACATTGAAGCGTTATGTTATACGGTATACTAACGCTCTGAAACAACACGTGTGTCACATTGAAACGTTATGTTATACGGTATACTAACACTCTGAAACTACAGGTGTGTCACATTGAAGCGTTATGTTATACGGTATACTAACGCTCTGAAACAACACGTGTGTCACATTGAAGCGTTATGTTATACGGTATACTAACACTCTGAAACTACACGTGTGTCACATTGAAGCGTTATGTTATACGGTATACTAACACTCTGAAACTACACGTGTGTCACATTGAAGCGTTATGTTATATGGTATACTAACATTCTGAAACTACACGTGTGTCACATTGAAGCGTTATGTTATACGGTATACTAACACTCTGAAACTACACGTGTGTCACATTGAAGCGTTATGTTATACGGTATACTAACACTCTGAAACTACACGTGTGTCACATTGAAGCGTTATGTTATACGGTATACTAACACTCTGAAACTACACGTGTGTCACATTGAAGCGTTATGTTATACGGTATACTTACACTCTGAAACTACACGTGTGTCACATTGAAGCGTTATGTTATACGGTATACTAACACTCTGAAACTACACGTGTGTCACATTGAAGCGTTATGTTATACGGTATACTAACACTCTGAAACTACACGTGTGTCACATTGAAGCGTTATGTTATACGGTATACTAACTCTCTGAAACTACACGTGTGTCACATTGAAGCGTTATTTTATACGGTATACTAACATTCTGAAACTACATGTGTGTCACATTGAAGCGTTATGTTATACGGTATACTAACATTCTGAAACTACACGTGTGTCACATTGAAGCGTTATGTTATACGGTATACTAACACTCTGAAACTACACGTGTGTCACACTGAAACGTTATGTTATATGGTATACTAACACTCTGAAACTACACGTGTGTCACATTGAAGCGTTATGTTATACGGTATACTAACACTCTGAAACTACACGTGTGTCACACTGAAGCGTTATGTTATACGGTATACTAACATTCTGAAACTACACGTGTGTCACACTGAAGCGTTATGTTATACGGTATACTAACATTCTGAAACTACACGTGTGTCACATTGAAGCGTTATGTTATACGGTATACTAACATTCTGAAACTACACGTGTGTCACATTGAAGCGTTATGTTATACGGTATACTAACACTCTGAAACTACACGTGTGTCACATTGAAGCGTTATGTTATACGGTATACTAACACTCTGAAACTACACGTGTGTCACATTGAAGCGTTATGTTATACGGTATACTAACACTCTGAAACTACACGTGTGTCACATTAAACCGTTATGTTATACGGTATACTAACACTCTGAAACTACACGTGTGTCACATTGAAGCGTTATGTTATACGGTATACTAACATTCTGAAACTACACGTGTGTCACATTGAAGCGTTATGTTATACGGTATACTAACACTCTGAAACTTCACGTGTGTCACATTGAAGCGTTATGTTATACGGTATACTAACATTCTGAAACTACACGTGTGTCACATTGAAGCGTTATGTTATACGGTATACTAACACTCTGAAACTACACGTGTGTCACATTAAACCGTTATGTTATACGGTATACTAACACTCTGAAACTACACGTGTGTCACATTGAAGCGTTATGTTATACGGTATACTAACACTCTGAAACTACACGTGTGTCACATTGAAGCGTTATGTTATACGGTATACTAACACTCTGAAACTACAGGTGTGTCACATTGAAGCGTTATGTTATACGGTATACTAACGCTCTGAAACTACATGTGTGTCACATTGAAACGTTATGTTATACGGTATACTAACACTCTGAAACTACAGGTGTGTCACATTGAAGCGTTATGTTATACGGTATACTAACGCTCTGAAACAACACGTGTGTCACATTGAAGCGTTATGTTATACGGTATACTAACACTCTGAAACTACACGTGTGTCACATTGAAGCGTTATGTTATACGGTATACTAACACTCTGAAACTACACGTGTGTCACATTGAAGCGTTATGTTATATGGTATACTAACATTCTGAAACTACACGTGTGTCACATTGAAGCGTTATGTTATACGGTATACTAACACTCTGAAACTACACGTGTGTCACATTGAAGCGTTATGTTATACGGTATACTAACACTCTGAAACTACACGTGTGTCACATTGAAGCGTTATGTTATACGGTATACTAACACTCTGAAACTACACGTGTGTCACATTGAAGCGTTATGTTATACGGTATACTTACACTCTGAAACTACACGTGTGTCACATTGAAGCGTTATGTTATACGGTATACTAACACTCTGAAACTACACGTGTGTCACATTGAAGCGTTATGTTATACGGTATACTAACACTCTGAAACTACACGTGTGTCACATTGAAGCGTTATGTTATACGGTATACTAACTCTCTGAAACTACACGTGTGTCACATTGAAGCGTTATGTTATACGGTATACTAACATTCTGAAACTACATGTGTGTCACATTGAAGCGTTATGTTATACGGTATACTAACATTCTGAAACTACACGTGTGTCACATTGAAGCGTTATGTTATACGGTATACTAACACTCTGAAACTACACGTGTGTCACACTGAAACGTTATGTTATATGGTATACTAACACTCTGAAACTACAGGTGTGTCACATTGAAGCGTTATGTTATACGGTATACTAACACTCTGAAACTACACGTGTGTCACATTGAAGCGTTATGTTATACGGTATACTAACATTCTGAAACTACACGTGTGTCACATTGAAGCGTTATGTTATACGGTATACTAACACTCTGAAACTTCACGTGTGTCACATTGAAGCGTTATGTTATACGGTATACTAACATTCTGAAACTACACGTGTGTCACATTGAAGCGTTATGTTATACGGTATACTAACACTCTGAAACTACACGTGTGTCACATTAAACCGTTATGTTATACGGTATACTAACACTCTGAAACTACACGTGTGTCACATTGAAGCGTTATGTTATACGGTATACTAACACTCTGAAACTACACGTGTGTCACATTGAAGCGTTATGTTATACGGTATACTAACACTCTGAAACTACAGGTGTGTCACATTGAAGCGTTATGTTATACGGTATACTAACGCTCTGAAACTACATGTGTGTCACATTGAAACGTTATGTTATACGGTATACTAACACTCTGAAACTACAGGTGTGTCACATTGAAGCGTTATGTTATACGGTATACTAACGCTCTGAAACAACACGTGTGTCACATTGAAGCGTTATGTTATACGGTATACTAACACTCTGAAACTACACGTGTGTCACATTGAAGCGTTATGTTATACGGTATACTAACACTCTGAAACTACACGTGTGTCACATTGAAGCGTTATGTTATATGGTATACTAACATTCTGAAACTACACGTGTGTCACATTGAAGCGTTATGTTATACGGTATACTAACACTCTGAAACTACACGTGTGTCACATTGAAGCGTTATGTTATACGGTATACTAACACTCTGAAACTACACGTGTGTCACATTGAAGCGTTATGTTATACGGTATACTAACACTCTGAAACTACACGTGTGTCACATTGAAGCGTTATGTTATACGGTATACTTACACTCTGAAACTACACGTGTGTCACATTGAAGCGTTATGTTATACGGTATACTAACACTCTGAAACTACACGTGTGTCACATTGAAGCGTTATGTTATACGGTATACTAACACTCTGAAACTACACGTGTGTCACATTGAAGCGTTATGTTATACGGTATACTAACTCTCTGAAACTACACGTGTGTCACATTGAAGCGTTATGTTATACGGTATACTAACATTCTGAAACTACATGTGTGTCACATTGAAGCGTTATGTTATACGGTATACTAACATTCTGAAACTACACGTGTGTCACATTGAAGCGTTATGTTATACGGTATACTAACACTCTGAAACTACACGTGTGTCACACTGAAACGTTATGTTATATGGTATACTAACACTCTGAAACTACAGGTGTGTCACATTGAAGCGTTATGTTATACGGTATACTAACACTCTGAAACTACACGTGTGTCACACTGAAGCGTTATGTTATACGGTATACTAACATTCTGAAACTACACGTGTGTCACACTGAAGCGTTATGTTATACGGTATACTAACATTCTGAAACTACACGTGTGTCACATTGAAGCGTTATGTTATACGGTATACTAACATTCTGAAACTACACGTGTGTCACATTGAAGCGTTATGTTATATGGTATACTAACATTCTGAAACTACACGTGTGTCACATTGAAGCGTTATGTTATACGGTATACTAACACTCTGAAACTACACGTGTGTCACATTGAAGCGTTATGTTATACGGTATACTAACACTCTGAAACTACACGTGTGTCACATTGAAGCGTTATGTTATACGGTATACTAACACTCTGAAACTACACGTGTGTCACATTGAAGCGTTATGTTATACGGTATACTTACACTCTGAAACTACACGTGTGTCACATTGAAGCGTTATGTTATACGGTATACTAACACTCTGAAACTACACGTGTGTCACATTGAAGCGTTATGTTATACGGTATACTAACACTCTGAAACTACACGTGTGTCACATTGAAGCGTTATGTTATACGGTATACTAACTCTCTGAAACTACACGTGTGTCACATTGAAGCGTTATTTTATACGGTATACTAACATTCTGAAACTACATGTGTGTCACATTGAAGCGTTATGTTATACGGTATACTAACATTCTGAAACTACACGTGTGTCACATTGAAGCGTTATGTTATACGGTATACTAACACTCTGAAACTACACGTGTGTCACACTGAAACGTTATGTTATATGGTATACTAACACTCTGAAACTACAGGTGTGTCACATTGAAGCGTTATGTTATACGGTATACTAACACTCTGAAACTACACGTGTGTCACACTGAAGCGTTATGTTATACGGTATACTAACATTCTGAAACTACACGTGTGTCACACTGAAGCGTTATGTTATACGGTATACTAACATTCTGAAACTACACGTGTGTCACATTGAAGCGTTATGTTATACGGTATACTAACATTCTGAAACTACACGTGTGTCACATTGAAGCGTTATGTTATACGGTATACTAACACTCTGAAACTACACGTGTGTCACATTGAAGCGTTATGTTATACGGTATACTAACATTCTGAAACTACACGTGTGTCACATTGAAGCGTTATGTTATACGGTATACTAACATTCTGAAACTACACGTGTGTCACATTGAAGCGTTATGTTATACGGTATACTAACACTCTGAAACTACACGTGTGTCACATTGAAGCGTTATGTTATACGGTATACTAACATTCTGAAACTACACGTGTGTCACATTGAAGCGTTATGTTATACGGTATACTAACACTCTGAAACTACACGTGTGTCACATTGAAGCGTTATGTTATACGGTATACTAACATTCTGAAACTACACGTGTGTCACATTGAAGCGTTATGTTATATGGTATACTAACATTCTGAAACTACACGTGTGTCACATTGAAGCGTTATGTTATACGGTATACTAACACTCTGAAACTACACGTGTGTCACATTGAAGCGTTATGTTATACGGTATACTAACACTCTGAAACTACACGTGTGTCACATTGAAGCGTTATGTTATACGGTATACTAACACTCTGAAACTACACGTGTGTCACATTGAAGCGTTATGTTATACGGTATACTTACACTCTGAAACTACACGTGTGTCACATTGAAGCGTTATGTTATACGGTATACTAACACTCTGAAACTACACGTGTGTCACATTGAAGCGTTATGTTATACGGTATACTAACACTCTGAAACTACACGTGTGTCACATTGAAGCGTTATGTTATACGGTATACTAACTCTCTGAAACTACACGTGTGTCACATTGAAGCGTTATTTTATACGGTATACTAACATTCTGAAACTACATGTGTGTCACATTGAAGCGTTATGTTATACGGTATACTAACATTCTGAAACTACACGTGTGTCACATTGAAGCGTTATGTTATACGGTATACTAACACTCTGAAACTACACGTGTGTCACACTGAAACGTTATGTTATATGGTATACTAACACTCTGAAACTACAGGTGTGTCACATTGAAGCGTTATGTTATACGGTATACTAACACTCTGAAACTACACGTGTGTCACACTGAAGCGTTATGTTATACGGTATACTAACATTCTGAAACTACACGTGTGTCACACTGAAGCGTTATGTTATACGGTATACTAACATTCTGAAACTACACGTGTGTCACATTGAAGCGTTATGTTATACGGTATACTAACATTCTGAAACTACACGTGTGTCACATTGAAGCGTTATGTTATATGGTATACTAACACTCTGAAACTACAGGTGTGTCACATTGAAGCGTTATGTTATACGGTATACTAACACTCTGAAACTACACGTGTGTCACATTGAAGCGTTATGTTATACGGTATACTAACACTCTGAAACTACACGTGTGTCACATTAAACCGTTATGTTATACGGTATACTAACACTCTGAAACTACACGTGTGTCACATTGAAGCGTTATGTTATACGGTATACTAACATTCTGAAACTACACGTGTGTCACATTGAAGCGTTATGTTATACGGTATACTAACACTCTGAAACTTCACGTGTGTCACATTGAAGCGTTATGTTATACGGTATACTAACATTCTGAAACTACACGTGTGTCACATTGAAGCGTTATGTTATACGGTATACTAACACTCTGAAACTACACGTGTGTCACATTAAACCGTTATGTTATACGGTATACTAACACTCTGAAACTACACGTGTGTCACATTGAAGCGTTATGTTATACGGTATACTAACACTCTGAAACTACACGTGTGTCACATTGAAGCGTTATGTTATACGGTATACTAACACTCTGAAACTACAGGTGTGTCACATTGAAGCGTTATGTTATACGGTATACTAACGCTCTGAAACTACATGTGTGTCACATTGAAACGTTATGTTATACGGTATACTAACACTCTGAAACTACAGGTGTGTCACATTGAAGCGTTATGTTATACGGTATACTAACGCTCTGAAACAACACGTGTGTCACATTGAAGCGTTATGTTATACGGTATACTAACACTCTGAAACTACACGTGTGTCACATTGAAGCGTTATGTTATACGGTATACTAACACTCTGAAACTACACGTGTGTCACATTGAAGCGTTATGTTATATGGTATACTAACATTCTGAAACTACACGTGTGTCACATTGAAGCGTTATGTTATACGGTATACTAACACTCTGAAACTACACGTGTGTCACATTGAAGCGTTATGTTATACGGTATACTAACACTCTGAAACTACACGTGTGTCACATTGAAGCGTTATGTTATACGGTATACTAACACTCTGAAACTACACGTGTGTCACATTGAAGCGTTATGTTATACGGTATACTTACACTCTGAAACTACACGTGTGTCACATTGAAGCGTTATGTTATACGGTATACTAACACTCTGAAACTACACGTGTGTCACATTGAAGCGTTATGTTATACGGTATACTAACACTCTGAAACTACACGTGTGTCACATTGAAGCGTTATGTTATACGGTATACTAACTCTCTGAAACTACACGTGTGTCACATTGAAGCGTTATGTTATACGGTATACTAACATTCTGAAACTACATGTGTGTCACATTGAAGCGTTATGTTATACGGTATACTAACATTCTGAAACTACACGTGTGTCACATTGAAGCGTTATGTTATACGGTATACTAACACTCTGAAACTACACGTGTGTCACACTGAAACGTTATGTTATATGGTATACTAACACTCTGAAACTACAGGTGTGTCACATTGAAGCGTTATGTTATACGGTATACTAACACTCTGAAACTACACGTGTGTCACACTGAAGCGTTATGTTATACGGTATACTAACATTCTGAAACTACACGTGTGTCACACTGAAGCGTTATGTTATACGGTATACTAACATTCTGAAACTACACGTGTGTCACATTGAAGCGTTATGTTATACGGTATACTAACATTCTGAAACTACACGTGTGTCACATTGAAGCGTTATGTTATACGGTATACTAACACTCTGAAACTACACGTGTGTCACATTGAAGCGTTATGTTATACGGTATACTAACACTCTGAAACTACACGTGTGTCACATTGAAGCGTTATGTTATACGGTATACTAACACTCTGAAACTACACGTGTGTCACATTAAACCGTTATGTTATACGGTATACTAACACTCTGAAACTACACGTGTGTCACATTGAAGCGTTATGTTATACGGTATACTAACATTCTGAAACTACACGTGTGTCACATTGAAGCGTTATGTTATACGGTATACTAACACTCTGAAACTTCACGTGTGTCACATTGAAGCGTTATGTTATACGGTATACTAACATTCTGAAACTACACGTGTGTCACATTGAAGCGTTATGTTATACGGTATACTAACACTCTGAAACTACACATGTCACATTAAACCGTTATGTTATACGGTATACTAACACTCTGAAACTACACGTGTGTCACATTGAAGCGTTATGTTATACGGTATACTAACATTCTGAAACTACACGTGTGTCACATTGAAGCGTTATGTTATACGGTATACTAACACTCTGAAACTACACGTGTGTCACATTAAACCGTTATGTTATACGGTATACTAACACTCTGAAACTACACGTGTGTCACATTGAAGCGTTATGTTATACGGTATACTAACACTCTGAAACTACACGTGTGTCACATTGAAGCGTTATGTTATACGGTATACTAACACTCTGAAACTACAGGTGTGTCACATTGAAGCGTTATGTTATACGGTATACTTACACTCTGAAACTACACGTGTGTCACATTGAAGCGTTATGTTATACGGTATACTAACACTCTGAAACTACATGTGTGTCACATTGAAGCGTTATGTTATACGGTATACTAACACTCTGAAACTACACGTGTGTCACATTGAAGCGTTATGTTATACGGTATACTAACACTCTGAAACTACACGTGTGTCACATTGAAGCGTTATGTTAAACGGTATACTAACACTCTGAAACTACACGTGTGTCACATTGAAGCGTTATGTTATACGGTATACTAACACTCTGAAACTACACGTGTGTCACATTGAAGCGTTATGTTATACGGTATACTAACACTCTGAAACTACACGTGTGTCACATTGAAGCGTTATGTTATACGGTATACTAACACTCTGAAACTACACGTGTGTCACATTGAAGCGTTATGTTATACGGTATACTAACACTCTGAAACTACACGTGTGTCACATTGAAGCGTTATGTTATACGGTATACTAACATTCTGAAACTACATGTGTGTCACATTGAAGCGTTATGTTATACGGTATACTAACACTCTGAAACTACACGTGTGTCACATTGAAGCGTTATGTTATACGGTATACTAACACTCTGAAACTACAGGTGTGTCACATTGAAGCGTTATGTTATACGGTATACTTACACTCTGAAACTACACGTGTGTCACATTGAAGCGTTATGTTATACGGTATACTAACACTCTGAAACTACATGTGTGTCACATTGAAGCGTTATGTTATATGGTATACTAACACTCTGAAACTACACGTGTGTCACATTGAAGCGTTATGTTATACGGTATACTAACACTCTGAAACTACACGTGTGTCACATTGAAGCGTTATGTTATACGGTATACTAACATTCTGAAACTACACGTGTGTCACATTGAAGCGTTATGTTATACGGTATACTAACACTCTGAAACTACACGTGTGTCACATTGAAGCGTTATGTTATACGGTATACTAACACTCTGAAACTACACGTGTGTCACATTGAAGCGTTATGTTATACGGTATACTAACTCTCTGAAACTACACGTGTGTCACATTGAAGCGGTATGTTATACGGTATACTAACACTCTGAAACTACACGTGTGTCACATTGAAGCGTTATGTTATACGGTATACTAACTCTCTGAAACTACACGTGTGTCACATTGAAGCGTTATGTTATACGGTATACTAACATTCTGAAACTACATGTGTGTCACATTGAAGCGTTATGTTATACGGTATACTAACTCTCTGAAACTACACGTGTGTCACATTGAAGCGTTATGTTATACGGTATACTAACACTCTGAAACTACACGTGTGTCACATTGAAGCGTTATGTTATACGGTATACTAACACTCTGAAACTACACGTGTGTCACATTGAAGCGTTATGTTATACGGTATACTAACACTCTGAAACTACACGTGTGTCACATTGAAGCGTTATGTTATACGGTATACTAACTCTCTGAAACTACACGTGTGTCACATTGAAGCGGTATGTTATACGGTATACAAACACTCTGAAACTACACGTGTGTCACATTGAAGCGTTATGTTATACGGTATACTAACTCTCTGAAACTACACGTGTGTCACATTGAAACGTTATGTTATACGGTATACTAACACTCTGAAACTACACGTGTGTCACATTGAAAGGTTATGTTATACGGTATACTAACACTCTGAAACTACACGTGTGTCACATTGAAGCGTTATGTTATACGGTATACTAACACTCTGAAACTACACGTGTGTCACATTGAAGCGTTATGTTATACGGTATACTAACATTCTGAAACTACATGTGTGTCACATTGAAGCGTTATGTTATACGGTATACTAACTCTCTGAAACTACACGTGTGTCACATTGAAGCGTTATGTTATACGGTATACTAACTCTCTGAAACTACACGTGTGTCACATTGAAGCGGTATGTTATACGGTATACTAACGCTCTGAAACTACACGTGTGTCACATTGAAACGTTATGTTATACGGTATACTAACATTCTGAAACTACACGTGTGTCACATTGAAGCGTTATGTTATACGGTATACTAACTCTCTGAAACTACACGTGTGTCACATTGAAGCGTTATGTTATACGGTATACTAACTCTCTGAAACTACACGTGTGTCACATTGAAGCGGTATGTTATACGGTATACTAACACTCTGAAACTACACGTGTGTCACATTGAAGCGTTATGTTATACGGTATACTAACTCTCTGAAACTACACGTGTGTCACATTGAAACGTTATGTTATACTGTATACTAACACTCTGAAACTACACGTGTGTCACATTGAAAGGTTATGTTATACGGTATACTAACACTCTGAAACTACACGTGTGTCACATTGAAGCGTTATGTTATACGGTATACTAACACTCTGAAACTACACGTGTGTCACATTGAAGCGTTATGTTATACTGTATACTAACACTCTGAAACTACACGTGTGTCACATTGAAGCGTTATGTTATACTGTATACTAACTCTCTGAAACTACACGTGTGTCACATTGAAGCGTTATGTTATACGGTATACTAACACTCTGAAACTACACGTGTGTCACATTGAAGCGTTATGTTATACGGTATACTAACACTCTGAAACTACACGTGTGTCACATTGAAGCGTTATGTTATATGGTATACTAACACTCTGAAACTACACGTGTGTCACATTGAAGCGTTATGTTATACGGTATACTAACACTCTGAAACTACAGGTGTGTCACATTGAAGCGTTATGTTATACGGTATACTAACACTCTGAAACTACACGTGTGTCACATTGAAGCGTTATGTTATAGGTATACTAACATATGTGTTATATGAACAGTTGTGTTTTATCAAAATTAATTTTGAGTAAAATTTAAATTTAAATTATTTTTGTAAAGACCGCGTAGATATATGCTTTGACTGATTTAATGTTTTGGACTAATTTCCCGAACTACTAAGTTTTTTAATAATACGTCGACAACTCGAGATATATTACTTATAATTATACATATGATAAATACAACAGAGTGATATACTTTCTTTTGCTCGTCAGTGAATAATAAAAAACGAGTAATTTCACTTCTGATATATCAGGGCTCGTAATACAAGCAAATCTATTATTGTCACAATATTATTTTTAAAAAACTCTCATTAAGAAATAGCTGTTGCACTAGTCTCGGCTTGCCATTAGCAACAATGTATATGTCATGACATTTATTCCACGAGACAGACTGCAATAATGAGGGTTTCTTATGATGAAATGTTGATGATATCTGAATGTCACCGTGGGCACGCTTATTGAACACATAGCTCTTGTTTGATTCAGCTGTGTTAAAGATAGCCTGTGCGAGTTCGATACGTATACAGTCTTTTAAAAATACAGTATTTGATTACTGTTTCATGACGTAATCATTTATACGAAGAGGGAACGTTTATAAATTATGGTTGAACATAGATACATTTATACAACCATTAAATAAACAAAATGCTTTTAGTAGCGTTGGAATACGATGTTACTTACTCTACGATATGTTGACATCGAACTGCATTGTGGGTAAATCTCATGACATCACATCAGATGCTTGTCTGTGTCATGCTCAACTACAGAGTCTTGTTGAAGGATGCCTGGATCTCATGCCGTTGGGTTGACAGGACGAGCTAGATGAGTATGTCGAGTGTATTCTGCCAGTACATCGTTGAGTTGACAAGACGAGTATGTCGAGTGTATTCTGCCAGTACATCGTTGAGTTGACAGGACGGGCTAGATGAGTATGTAGAATGTATTCTGCCAGTACATCGTTGAGTTGACAGGACGAGCTAGATGAGTATGTCGAGTGTATTCTGCCAGTACATCGTTGAGTTGACAGGACGAGCTAGATGAGTATGTAGAATGTATTCTGCCAGTACATCGTTGAGTTGACAGGACGAGCTAGATGAGTATGTCGAGTGTATTCTGCCAGTACATCGTTGAGTTGACAGGACGAGCTAGATGAGTATGTCGAGTGTATTCTGCCAGTACATCGTTGAGTTGACAGGACGAGCTAGATGAGTATGTCGAGTGTATTCTGCCAGTGCATCGTTGAGTTGACAGGACGAGCTAGATGAGTATGTAGATTGAATTCTGCCAGTACATCGTTGAGTTGACAGGACGGGCTAGATGAGTATGTAGATTGTATTCTGCCAGTACATCGTTGAGTTGACAGGACGGGCTAGATGAGTATGTCGAGTGTATTCTGCCAGTACATCGTTGAGTTGACAGGACGAGCTAGATGAGTATGTCGAGTGTATTCTGCCAGTACATCGTTGAGTTGACAGGACGGGCTAGATGAGTATGAAGATTGTATTCTGCCAGTACATCGTTGAGTTGACAGGACGAACTAGATGAGTATGTAGATTGTATTCTGCCAGTACATCGTTGAGTTGACATGACGGGCTAGATGAGTATGTAGAGTGTATTCTGCCAGTACATCGTTGAGTTGACAGGACGAGCTAGATGAGTATGTATATTGTATTCTGCCAGTACATCGTTGAGTTGACAGGACGAACTAGATGAGTATGTAGATTGTATTCTGCCAGTACATCGTTGAGTTGACAGGACGGGCTAGATGAGTATGTAGACTGTATTCTGCCAGTACATCGTTGAGTTGACATGACGGGCTAGATGAGTATGTAGAGTGTATTCTGCCAGTACATCGTTGAGTTGACAGGACGGGCTGGATGAGTATGTAGATTTATTCTGCCAGTACATCAGTATGGGTATGACGAAAACATGGAATTAGTAATTTGTTCTGCCCTTGGAGACTAGAACTGATATCGAAACCGATGGTAATTTTAGAATACGTCTTAAAGGTACAATGCGATCTTGAAGACGAAATTCGAGGGGTCACTCCATGATGTGCTATAAGCTACTAAACGAGTCGTCTGTATGGTGCAATGCTGGTAACTGAAGCTGTTGATTTGATCATAACTGTTCAACAGACATAATTATGACGTTAGGGAATTGTGCACTTCACAGAGACTGGTGAAGGTTTGAGGGGAAGACGGTTTAGTAATCAGATAGCTCAGATGGTAGTGGCTCGGACTTTCAAAGGTTCGAATTGGCCAGGAGGATTAGATATAGAATATAGTCGTGTGTCTAAGCATGAGATGTACAGACATCCAGTCTCCGGGTAGTCGCTGTGCGTGGTTGATGGTCGTGTATGTTGAATAAAGGATTTATGACATATTGTCCCTTCCAATTAAGCTATAGAGCCGTCTTGTTTCTGGTAAATACTATGAGGATACTGTCGTAGAATCAGATGGTTCGCTCAGCATGTGTCTCAAGGGAGGACCTTACGAAACGTGTGATCAAACTATTCCATCTCCTCCAGCAGCCTAAGGATATTGTCCTTGATCAAAGACCAACACTACTGCAGATTCACACAGCAAGCGTCACACGAGATTACGACGAGAGTTGGGTGCTGAAGCGGACCTAAATGTGGACGTCATTACCGAGTGTGGATTTCACGTCTCCCAGTGCTGGACCGTGGGTGGTTCACACATAAGACCAATTGACACAATCGTTCAAAGACATTTGTCGTATGTAACCTTAAACAGTGGCTAATTCTTCCCACAGCCGAGAAGAACTGGAAGCGAGAACACAGAGGTGTGAGTGCTGGGTCAGCACTCCGTCACCCGGGTTCGGCACCTCGTGACGTCACTCTGCACTCGTAACTCTACTATGTCCCTCACCCGACATCAGAACATAGTGGATGCACTCAGTAAAGTTTTATATTTCAGTTTCGTTATATTTCACTTAAATGATAAATTAATGTTTTACCAAAATTCTTGTTATTATTTCTGGGCGTTCTCGTCTCTTTATTCCCGGACGAAACTGTGTGATTAATTTGGGCGGTTCGTTTTTCTTCCAACAAGAGGTTGTTTTGACACATGTATGACAGAATATGAGCAACTATTGTTTTCATTTAACCTTCTTCTAGTTGAATAACGTGACTGTTTATTCCTCCTGGAGTAATTAACACACGTTTTAATTATTGGCAAATGTTTTCGGAATATATTCAGGTAGAATTTATTTTGTCAATCCCAGTCAGTCTACGAAGAAAACAGCATTAATTGTTAACAGTAGTGTTACGAAAGTAGAATGCTCCAAACAAAGAAATGTTACAATCTTAGTTTTGTACATGGTGTTGTGATGTTACGGTTTTAGTTGTATACAAGATGTTGAGATGTTACAGTCTTAGTTTTATACAAGGTGTTGAGATGTTACAATCTTAGTTTTATACAAGGTGTTGAGATGTTACAATCTTAGTTGTATACAAGATGTTGAGATGTTACAGTTTTAGTTTTATACAAGGTGTTGAGATGTTACAATCTTAGTTTTATACAAGATGTTGAGATGTTACAGTCTTAGTTTTATACAAGGTGTTGACATGTTACAATCTTAGTTTTATACAAGGTGTTGAGATGTTACAGTTTTAGTTTTATACAAGGTGTTGAGATGTTACAATCTTAGTTTTATACAAGATGTTGAGATGTTACAGTCTTAGTTTTATACAAGGTGTTGACATGTTACAATCTTAGTTTTATACAAGGTGTTGAGATGTTACAGTTTTAGTTTTATACAAGATGCTGAGATGTTACAGTCTTAGTTTTATACAAGGTGTTGAGATGTTACAGTTTTAGTTTTATATAAGGTGTTGAGATGTTACAGTCTTAGTTTTATACAAGGTGTTGAGATGTTACAATCTTAGTTTTATACAAGATGTTGAGATGTTACAGTCTTAGTTTTATACAAGATGTTGAGATGTTACAGTCTTAGTTTTATACAAGGTGTTGAGATGTTACAATCTTAATTTTATACAAGGTGTTGAGATGTTACAGTTTTAGTTTTATACAAAGTGTTGAGATGTTACAGTTTTAGTTTTATACAAGGTGTTGAGATGTTACAATCTTAGTTTTATACAAGGTGTTGAGATGTTACAGTTTTAGTTTTATACAAGATGCTGAGATGTTACAGTCTTAGTTTTATACAAGGTGTTGAGATGTTACAGTCTTAGTTTTATACAAGATGTTGAGATGTTACAGTCTTAGTTTTATACAAGGTGTTGAGATGTTACAATCTTAATTTTATACAAGGTGTTGAGATGTTACAGTTTTAGTTTTATACAAGATGCTGAGATGTTACAGTCTTAGTTTTATACAAGGTGTTGAGATGTTACAGTCTTAGTTTTATACAAGATGTTGAGATGTTACAGTCTTAGTTTTATACAAGGTGTTGAGATGAGATGTTACAGTCTTAGTTTTATACAAGATGTTGAGATGTTACAGTCTTAGTTTTATACAAGACGTTGAGATGTTACAATCTTAGTTTTATACAAGGTGTTGAGATGTTACAGTTTTAGTTTTATACAAAGTGTTGAGATGTTACAGTTTTAGTTTTATACAAGGTGTTGAGATGTTACAATCTTAGTTTTATACAAGGTGTTGAGATGTTACAGTTTTAGTTTTATACAAGGTGTTGAGATGTTACAATCTTAGTTTTATACAAGATGTTGAGATGTTACAGTCTTAGTTTTATACAAGGTGTTGACATGTTACAATCTTAGTTTTATACAAGGTGTTGAGATGTTACAGTTTTAGTTTTATACAAGGTGTTGAGATGTTACAATCTTAGTTTTATACAAGATGTTGAGATGTTACAGTCTTAGTTTTATACAAGGTGTTGACATGTTACAATCTTAGTTTTATACAAGGTGTTGAGATGTTACAGTTTTAGTTTTATACAAGATGCTGAGATGTTACAGTCTTAGTTTTATACAAGGTGTTGAGATGTTACAGTTTTAGTTTTATATAAGGTGTTGAGATGTTACAGTCTTAGTTTTATACAAGGTGTTGAGATGTTACAATCTTAGTTTTATACAAGATGTTGAGATGTTACAGTCTTAGTTTTATACAAGATGTTGAGATGTTACAGTCTTAGTTTTATACAAGGTGTTGAGATGTTACAATCTTAATTTTATACAAGGTGTTGAGATGTTACAGTTTTAGTTTTATACAAAGTGTTGAGATGTTACAGTTTTAGTTTTATTCAAGGTGTTGAGATGTTACAATCTTAGTTTTATACAAGGTGTTGAGATGTTACAGTTTTAGTTTTATACAAGATGCTGAGATGTTACAGTCTTAGTTTTATACAAGGTGTTGAGATGTTACAGTTTTAGTTTTATATAAGGTGTTGAGATGTTACAGTCTTAGTTTTATACAAGGTGTTGAGATGTTACAATCTTAGTTTTATACAAGATGTTGAGATGTTACAGTCTTAGTTTTATACAAGATGTTGAGATGTTACAGTCTTAGTTTTATACAAGGTGTTGAGATGTTACAATCTTAATTTTATACAAGGTGTTGAGATGTTACAGTTTTAGTTTTATACAAAGTGTTGAGATGTTACAGTTTTAGTTTTATTCAAGGTGTTGAGATGTTACAATCTTAGTTTTATACAAGGTGTTGAGATGTTACAGTTTTAGTTTTATACAAGATGCTGAGATGTTACAGTCTTAGTTTTATACAAGATGCTGAGATGTTACAGTCTTAGTTTTATACAAGGTGTTGAGATGTTACAGTTTTAGTTTTATACAAGATGCTGAGATGTTACAGTCTTAGTTTTATACAAGGTGTTGAGATGTTACAGTCTTAGTTTTATACAAGATGTTGAGATGTTACAGTCTTAGTTTTATACAAGGTGTTGAGATGTTACAATCTTAATTTTATACAAGGTGTTGAGATGTTACAGTTTTAGTTTTATACAAGATGCTGAGATGTTACAGTCTTAGTTTTATACAAGGTGTTGAGATGTTACAGTCTTAGTTTTATACAAGATGTTGAGATGTTACAGTCTTAGTTTTATACAAGGTGTTGAGATGAGATGTTACAGTCTTAGTTTTATACAAGATGTTGAGATGTTACAGTCTTAGTTTTATACAAGACGTTGAGATGTTACAATCTTAGTTTTATACAAGGTGTTGAGATGTTACAGTTTTAGTTTTATACAAAGTGTTGAGATGTTACAGTTTTAGTTTTATACAAGGTGTTGAGATGTTACAATCTTAGTTTTATACAAGGTGTTGAGATGTTACAGTTTTAGTTTTATACAAGGTGTTGAGATGTTACAGTCTTAGTTTTATACAAGGTGTTGAGATGTTACAGTCTTAGTTTTATACAAGGTGTTGAGATGTTACAGTCTTAGTTTTATACAAGGTGTTGATATGTTACAATCTTAGTTTTATACAAGGGGTTGAGATGTTACAGTTTTAGTTTTATACAAGGTGTTGAGATGTTACAATCTTAATTTTATACAAGGTGTTGAGATGTTACAGTTTTAGTTTTATACAAAGTGTTGAGATGTTACAGTTTTAGTTTTATTCAAGGTGTTGAGATGTTACAATCTTAGTTTTATACAAGGTGTTGAGATGTTACAGTTTTAGTTTTATACAAGATGCTGAGATGTTACAGTCTTAGTTTTATACAAGGTGTTGAGATGTTACAGTCTTAGTTTTATACAAGATGTTGAGATGTTACAGTCTTAGTTTTATACAAGGTGTTGAGATGAGATGTTACAGTCTTAGTTTTATACAAGATGTTGAGATGTTACAGTCTTAGTTTTATACAAGACGTTGAGATGTTACAATCTTAGTTTTATACAAGGTGTTGAGATGTTACAGTTTTAGTTTTATACAAAGTGTTGAGATGTTACAGTTTTAGTTTTATACAAGGTGTTGAGATGTTACAATCTTAGTTTTATACAAGGTGTTGAGATGTTACAGTTTTAGTTTTATACAAGGTGTTGAGATGTTACAGTCTTAGTTTTATACAAGGTGTTGAGATGTTACAGTCTTAGTTTTATACAAGGTGTTGAGATGTTACAGTCTTAGTTTTATACAAGGTGTTGATATGTTACAATCTTAGTTTTATACAAGGGGTTGAGATGTTACAGTTTTAGTTTTATACAAGGTGTTGAGATGTTACAATCTTAATTTTATACAAGGTGTTGAGATGTTACAGTTTTAGTTTTATACAAAGTGTTGAGATGTTACAGTTTTAGTTTTATTCAAGGTGTTGAGATGTTACAATCTTAGTTTTATACAAGGTGTTGAGATGTTACAGTTTTAGTTTTATACAAGATGCTGAGATGTTACAGTCTTAGTTTTATACAAGGTGTTGAGATGTTACAGTCTTAGTTTTATACAAGATGTTGAGATGTTACAGTCTTAGTTTTATACAAGGTGTTGAGATGAGATGTTACAGTCTTAGTTTTATACAAGATGTTGAGATGTTACAGTCTTAGTTTTATACAAGACGTTGAGATGTTACAATCTTAGTTTTATACAAGGTGTTGAGATGTTACAGTTTTAGTTTTATACAAGGTGTTGAGATGTTACAGTTTTAGTTTTATACAAGGTGTTGAGATGTTACAATCTTAGTTTTATACAAGGTGTTGAGATGTTACAGTTTTAGTTTTATACAAGGTGTTGAGATGTTACAGTCTTAGTTTTATACAAGGTGTTGAGATGTTACAGTCTTAGTTTTATACAAGGTGTTGAGATGTTACAGTCTTAGTTTTATACAAGGTGTTGATATGTTACAATCTTAGTTTTATACAAGGGGTTGAGATGTTACAGTTTTAGTTTTATACAAGGTGTTGAGATGTTACAGTCTTAGTTTTATACAAGATGTTGAGATGTTACAGTCTTAGTTTTATACAAGATGTTGAGATGTTACAGTCTTAGTTTTATACAAGGTGTTGAGATGTTACAGTCTTAGTTTTATACAAGGTGTTGAGATGTTACAATCTTAGTTTTATACAAGGTGTTGAGATGTTACAATCTTAGTTTTATACAAGGTGTTAAGATGTTACAGTTTTAGTTTTATACAAGTTGTTGAGATGTTACAGTCTTAGTTTTATACAAGGTGTTGAGATGTTACAATCTTAGTTTTATACAAGGTGTTGAGATGTTACAGTCTTAGTTTTATACAAGATGTTGAGATGTTACAGTCTTAGTTTTATACAAGATGTTGAGATGTTACAGTCTTAGTTTTATACAAGGTGTTGAGATGTTACAGTCTTAGTTTTATACAAGGTGTTGAGATGTTACAATCTTAGTTTTATACAAGGTGTTGAGATGTTACAATCTTAGTTTTATACAAGGTGTTGAGATGTTACAGTCTTAGTTTTATACAAGGTGTTGAGATGAGATGTTACAGTCTTAGTTTTATACAAGATGTTGAGATGTTACAATCTTAGTTTTATACAAGGTGTTGAGATGTTACAATCTTAGTTTCATACAAGATGCTGAGATGTTACAATCTTAGTTTTATACAAGGTGTTGAGATGTTACAATCTTAGTTTTATACAAGGTGTTGAGATGTTACAATCTTAGTTTTATACAAGGTGTTAAGATGTTACAGTCTTAATTCTATACAAGATGTTAATATGTTACAGTTTAAGTTTTATACAAGATGCTGAGATGCAAACGTTGACAAGAATATCTGAAATCGAGCCCAGAAAGAGTCGAGTCCATGTCTTGCAGCAAAATACACTGAACCCTCTGTAAACAACGTATATCGAAATATCCGAATTCTCGCCATTTCTTTGTCTCGATTTTCCTACAAGAGATAGCTTGCATGAACATTTGTACCTCAAGCTGGGCCGTGTTTCTCCAGCTCGGAGCAAGCAAACACAAACCAAAACATAAGTTTTGATAATACGGATCACCTTCCACTTCGAGTCGAGGCTACGACGATAGGTCGGCAAAAGGCGATCTCACTTCCGGTTGCACACTTCCGGCCTGGCCATGTTAGCTTTGTGGATCGTGAAACTAACTCTACAAGCTTACCA
Source organism: Gibbula magus (assembly GCA_936450465.1). NCBI lineage: Eukaryota > Metazoa > Mollusca > Gastropoda > Trochida > Trochidae > Gibbula > Gibbula magus. The sequence continues at coordinate 3,682,756 of OW388292.1, read as the reverse complement.
TCGACCTTTCCGCGCTTTCAGCAGGATGTAATAAAGATAAATATTTGTTCTAGGAATTATATCGCATGTCCCTAGAGAGTTCAGTATTTACATTACACTATATCACGTCAACGTTAGAAGTTAATCACATACGGAGTTTTATTTAACAATAAGAGAACTTTATATCAATATCACTCGTTTGACACTAGACGTATGATTATCTCGTTCACTTCTTACACACGAGAAAATACGTGATGTCTGTATACGTACATTTACACTTCAACAGAGAATTAAAAGGAGCAATATATTTTTAGTTTGGGATGAGTTGTCTGTATATTATTGATATTAAAATATCTTTTATAAAATATCACAATATATGTATTTCTGGTGACAGGTAAATTTGCTTCATACAGTGTCCACAGTTACATGTTGATCTCTTGTTTTGTTTTTATCAGATTATTTTCAATTTATTCTCTGCAAACTTCCATTCAATCCTTATGATTAAAAATAATTATAACAGGCTGTAGTACATTTACAATCGATATAAACAGCTATATAAACATCTGTTTCTTAAAACCATCGCGATATATATGTATAGGTAACGATGGATAGAAATGTGCATGTGTTGTAAGCTTGCAATCATCGAGTAATATCAGCTCCGCTGTCGGTGTATCGCTACACATTGTGCTGCTCATTGTCTTTGGAATTTCATTTGTCAAATACTCAACTCTTGATTAGCATGTGACTCATGCTATTAGCGATTAGTATTTAGTCAGACGACGGCGAAATCACTTCACGTAATCCACTAAGTGGTTAAACTCATCAAACCTACAAAACGGTTTGTCAAGATATAGTGATCCGTTTACCTGTATTAGTTCATGAGGAAACATGATGACCCCATGATGACCTCATGTATGAGTGACCGAGGTCTACTTGACCAGTGGTCAGTACGTGGAGAGATGAGAACGTACGCCAGTACGCCAATTCACCAGGATATATTCATAGTACAACATTGTGATGGTGAGAGCTCACAGACTGAACAGTCGCAAACGCGGCTCCCCGATCATAGTTAACTTTTTGAAAAACAGTGATAAGAGTCTTATCTTTGTGAAAGCGAGAGAGAACATACCAAACCCGTCTCAACAACGTGTCACGGAAGATTTCACGAAGCGAGTTCGAGAGGAAAGGCGGCTCCTTGCTCCGTGGTTCCAACACGCGAGAGACACTGACAGCTCAGTAAAGATGCGCCAAAACCGCCTCATTGTTGATGGAGCAACATTTGTGTACGATAGGGACAGCGGGGGCATTATTCAGATTGGCGGTAAGACTTCGGATTTCCCTACATCGGCATTAAGTTTGACACAAGCAGACAACCAGATGTCAACAAACGCACGTGGTAGTTTGTTGACACCGGAAGAAGGAAGTAACAGTGCGACAGGGGAGGCCACTCTGGATGCTAGTGCTTGATGTGGAGGCCAAGGCTCAGATGAAGAAACCGAACATGAACATTTATCAATACTTACCTGGAATATTGAAGGTTTGGGAAAACATGATAACCCCCAGTCGATTGTAAAACACTTCTGTGCTAATTATGATATAATTGGCTTTTGTGAGTCCTTCGTGCGTCGCGTAGAAGACTTTCGTGATTTTCTGCCAGGTTATCATACTGTAAACTGTGTTAGAAAGAAACTTCATAATTTAGGTCGCTACAGCGGTGGTGTTACTGTTTTAATAAGAGAACAATTTTGGAATGAAAACATTGTGAAACAGTTGTATCCCTGTTTTGAGAATTGTGTTGTGTTGTTGTTGAAAACAACTACATTTGGTTGGGAGCAGGACTCTGTGCTTGTGTTTACATATCTGTCACCCGAAAACTCCCCAATATATAAACATTGTGACTCTGATGGCATATCAACACTGGAAGACTACCTGTTGGTTGTCACTTCCGATCACCCTGACACACATTTATTGTTGTGTGGTGACCTCAATGCAAGAATCAAAGACTTTTTAGATTATATACCTGCTGATAATTTAGATTTTGTTCAGGACTCTGATTATTATCCTAGCGATGACTTTGATTTGCCAAGGAACTCCAAAGACAATCTGGTTCATAACAATTATGGTGTTAAGTTAGTGGAGTTATGTCGTACATTTGGTGTTCACACCCTGAATGGGAGAATGTTTAAGGATAAGAAGGGTGAATTTACATGTATTACCCATAATGGGTGCAGTGTTGTTGATTACATGATTGCCTCATCTTCTCTTTTTTCACATATCTCAGATTTTGGAGTAGGTACATTAGACATGTCATGCCACTTTCCACTACACTGTTCACTCAACATCACACACAACACTAGACGCAACTCAAACAAAGCACACGATAGCTCTCACGCCAACCATGTCTGTGATAAACCAATTGCAAGCACATCAGAAACAACGAAATGGTACAAATTTTTATGGCATAAAGATACTGACAAAACATTCATCACAAAGTTCACTAACATCTACAGTAATTTTCACCAGATTTTCATGGATTTGATACAAACAAACATTGATATTGCCATCCAATATTTAGCAAACATGTTTAAACAAGCAGCAGAACATACTAAAAGTCTCTACTCTGGGCTGATGAAACACAGAAATACTACTCAACCACCTTGGTGGGACAATGAACTTGAAAACATAAAAAAACAGAAATATACCGCATTAAGATCACACAGAGACAACAACACAGATATTTCACTATTTAGAAAACTAAGATCCATTTTCAAGAAGACTTTTTCACAAAAGAAACATGATTTTTTTGGTAAACAGAAAGATAGATTAATAGCTGCAAGAAAAGAACCTAAACTATTTTGGAAAATACTCAAGGAAAACAGGGTTTCACATTGTGTATCAAACAAAATCACAGATGAACAGTGGGTGCAACACTTTGTAGAGCTTCTCAGTACAGATAACCAAACAGACTACACCTCTCACTGCAGTACTGCTAATTTAGACTCCACATGTATATTAAACAAACAGATAACAGAACAGGAAATATCCGCATGCATCTCAAATTTACCAAATAACAAAACACCTGGACCAGATGGGCTTGCCACAGAATTTTTCAAAGCAGCACAGCATAACATTACTAAACCACTTTCATTTCTTTTTAACAATATTCTCAATACAGGACACTTTCCCAAGAGCTGGGGTAAAAGCATCATATGTCCATTACACAAATCAGGAGATAAACATGACACAAACAATTATAGGGGTATTTCACTTATGGATACACTTTGCAAGATTTTCACCTCAGTGTTAAACAAAAGGTTACAAATTTGGTGTGATGATCACAGCATACTAAATGAGGCTCAGGCAGGGTTTAGATCCGGATATTCCACTATTGATCATATGTTTGTCCTTCAAGCTGTAGTTAATAAGTACTGTTGTAAAAAGAAGGGAAGATTGTACTGCCTTTTTATAGACTTCTCTAAAGCTTTTGATACCCTTCGACATGATGTTCTCTTAGCTTCTCTTCACAGGGCAGGGATATCCGGCAAATTCTTTAATATTATTGCATCAATGTATTCCAATCTTACTGCTTGTGTCAGAACCGAAAATGGCCTTTCCTCCTGTTTTCAATGTAGTGTAGGTACAAGGCAAGGATGTATTTTAAGCCCACAGATATTTCTTATATTTATTGACAATCTTTACAAGAAACTAGAATTAGAGGGTGGACATGGTATCTTTATAAATCAATTTTTTCCAAATTTATGTGCACTTATGTTTGCGGATGACATTTCGGCATTATCGGATACTTGTAATTTACTCCAAAAGAAACTAAGTGTTTTGGAAAATTTTTGTGACATTACAGGAATGAAAGTTAATTTAAAGAAAACCAAAATTATAGTTTTTAGAAATGGGGGCCCACTTCGTCACTATGAGAAATGGTTTTATAATGGTTCTCCTGTTGAAGTTGTTTCCTTCTATAGATATTTAGGATTAGTTTTCACACCCAAACTTATCTGGAGTAAAGCCCAGACATGTCTTGCATCTCAGGCTTGTAAAGCTATTATGTCTGTGAATGGTTTTCAGAGGAAAATTGGTAACATAAGTTGCACTGATTTACTTAATATTTTTGATTCAATGATTGTGCCTATTCTTTGTTATGGTTCGGAAATTTGGGGAACTTGTCATTCCAAGATAATAGAAGGTGTTCAAATTAAGTTTTGTAAAAAATATTTAAAGGTAAAGAAAACTACTTTGAATAATATGGTTCTTGGGGAATGTGGCAGACTCCCTTTGCAGCATTTATATATGTCTAGAGTTATTAAATTTTGGTGTAGACTTATACATATGCAACCGAATAGACTTTCTCATCAAAGTTACTTGATGTTAAGATCATTAGACAATTTAGGTTACACTACTTGGGTTACAAAAGTTAGAAGTATATTATTCCAATATGGTTTTGGTTATGCTTGGCTAAGCCAAGAAATTGGAAATGTTGAACATTTTGTTTCTCTATTCAAGCTAAGGCTAGGAGATAATTTAAAGCAGTCATGGTATTCATCAATTAAGGAATCTCCCAAATGTATATTTTACAAGGAATTTAAGTCACTGTTAAATGTAGAAAGGTATCTTTGTTATGATATTCCCATGCATTTAAGGATTGCCATATCAAGATTCAGATGTAGTAATTTTAATATTGCTGTTGAATGTGGCAGGTACAATGGAATAGAATATAATGAAAGATTATGCCCCTTTTGTAAAGGAAAAGGTCTATCATATGTTGAAAATGAGTATCATGTATTATTTATTTGTAGTGCCTATGATAAACTTAGAAATAAATATTTAAGTAAATTTAACAAAGTGCCTTACACACACTATTCTATTGTAAATCTCCTGCAAAGCCAAAACCAGGAGATCTTATATAATATTGGGCTGTATCTATTCAATGTCCAGAAGCTGGTAAATTCCAGGAAGTAAGAATTATTCTTTGCGCACACACAATTGACATTGTCATAATGCCTGTATTTTGGGCCGAAGGCCTCATACTGAAATAAAATCTCTGTCTCTGTCTGTCTGTATTCATAGTACTGTGCAATCTCGACACAAAACGTTTCTTAAAAGCTTTGTCTACTTGCATTGATTTTGTATTTCCTTTAACAGTTTCCATGGAGACGGAATTGTGAAAGAGATGCGTTTACTTGGAGGCAGACATTGTGTATCTATTGAAAGGGAATATATATGACATACATCAAGTGGAGAAGGGTGACAGATAGAGATAATATAATTAGCTCTACTTGGAGTCCTCTTTTGAAGTGACATTCATTAACATTGTACTTCACTCAAAATTGATATTTGTGTTTACATTATTGATTGTGTTTATAAGATCTATCTACATATAACCTCTTGCATGTCTACAAGACGTACGCTATAAAGGGGATAAACACAACACAGAGATGACATATTTGACGAAAGTGACGTGGAGATAATTTGTTGTTTGTATGAACTATATTTTAAAAATATTAATGCCTCCCGTCGTAGAACACATTTCCTAGCATTGAACAATCAAAGTGACATAGATATGACGTCATGTGCGAAGCGACACTCTCACTGACGTCACGAGCATGTTTTATTGTCTCATAAAGCACGCTGTCGGTCCCATTGACCGCCTGTGTTTCATTGCCGTGGGTATCTTATAAACATGTTTATAAGTATCCCAGGTGTACAGAATATATGTGTATAAGTATCCCAGGTGTACGGAATACATGTTTATAAGTATCCCAGGTGTACAGAATACATGTATATAAGTATCCCAGGTGTACAGATTACATGTATATAAGTATCTCAAGTGTACAGAATACATGTATATAAGTAGCCCAGGTGTACAGAATACATGTATATAAGTATCCCAGGTGTACAGAATACATGTATATAAGTATCCCAGGTGTACAGATTACATGTATATAAGTATCTCAAGTGTACAGAATACATGTATATAAGTATCCCAGGTGTACAGAATACATGTATATAAGTTTCCCAGGTGTACAGATTACATGTATATAAGTATCCCAGGTGTTAGGAATACATGACTTTGTATATAAGTATCCCAGGTGTACAGCTTACATGTATATATGTATCCCAGGTGTACAGAATACATGTATATAAGTATCCCAGGTGTACAGATTACATGTATATAAGTATCCCAGGTGTACAGATTACATGTATATAAGTATTCCAGGTGTAAATAATAAATGTATATAAGTATCCCAGGTGTACAGAATACATGTATATAAGTATCCCAGGTGTACAGATTACATGTATATAAGTATCCAATGGTGTACAGAATACATGTATATAAGTATCCAAGGTGTACAGAATACATGTATATAATTATACCAGGTGTACAGATTACATGTATATAAGTATCCCAGGTGTACAGATTACATGTATATAAGTATCCCAGATGTACAGAATACATGTATATAAGTATCCCAGGTGTACAGAATACATGTATATAAGTATCCCAGGTGTACAGAATACATGTATATAAGTATCCCAGGTGTACAGAATACATGTATATAAGTATCCCAGGTGTACAGATTACATGTATATAAGTAGCCCAGGTGTACAGAATACATGTATATAAGTATCCCAGATGTACAGATTACATGTATATAAGTATCCCAGGTGTACAGAATACATGTATATAAGTATCCCAGGTGTACAGAATACATGTATATAAGTAGCCCAGGTGTACAGAATACATGTATATAAGTAGCCCAGGTGTACAGAATACATGTATATGAATATCCCAGGTGTACAGATTACATGTATATAAGTATCCCAGGTGTAAAGAATACATGTATATAAGTATCCCAGGTGTAAAGAATACATGTATATAAGTATACCAGGTGTACAGATTACATGTATATAAGTATCCCAGGTGTACAGAATACATGTATATAAGTATCCCAGGTGTACAAATTACATGTATAAAGGTATCCCAGGTGTACAGAATACATGTATATAAGTATCCCAAGTGTACAGAATACATGTATATAAGTATCCCAGGTGTAAAGAATACATGTATATAAGTATCCCAGGTGTACAGAATAAATGTATATAAGTATCCCAGGTGTACAGAATACATGTATATAAGTATCCCAGGTGTACAGAATACATGTATATAAGTATCCCAGGTGTACAGAATACATGTATATAAGTATCCCAGGTGTACAGATTACATGTATATAAGTAGCCCAGGTGTACAGAATACATGTATATAAGTATCCCAGATGTACAGATTACATGTATATAAGTATCCCAGGTGTACAGAATACATGTATATAAGTATCCCAGGTGTACAGAATACATGTATATAAGTAGCCCAGGTGTACAGAATACATGTATATAAGTAGCCCAGGTGTACAGAATACATGTATATAAGTATCCCAGGTGTACAGAATACATGTATATGAATATCCCAGGTGTACAGATTACATGTATATAAGTATCCCAGGTGTAAAGAATACATGTATATAAGTATCCCAGGTGTAAAGAATACATGTATATAAGTATCCCAGGTGTAAAGAATACATGTATATAAGTATCCCAGGTGTACAGATTACATGTATATAAGTATCCCAGGTGTACAGAATACATGTATATAAGTATCCCAGGTGTACAAATTACATGTATAAAGGTATCCCAGGTGTACAGAATACATGTATATAAGTATCCCAGGTGTACAGAATACATGTATATAAGTATCCCAGGTGTAAAGAATACATGTATATAAGTATCCCAGGTGTACAGAATAAATGTATATAAGTATCCCAGGTGTACAGAATACATGTTTATAAGTATCCCAGGTGTACAGAATAAATGTATATAAGTATCCCAGGTGTATAGAATAAGTGTATATAAGTATCCCAGGTGTACAGAATACATGTATATAAGTATCCCAGGTGAACAGAATACATGCATATAAGTATCCCAGGTGTACAGATTACATGTATATAAGTATCCCAGGTGTACAGAATACATGTATATAAGTATCCCAGGTGTACAGATTACATGTATATAAGTATCCCAGGTGTAAAGAATACATGTATATAAGTATCCCAGGTGTACAGATTACATGTATATAAGTATCCCAGGTGTACAGAATAAATGTATATAAGTATCCCAGGTGTACAGATTACATGTATATAAGTATCCCAGGTGTACAGAATACATGTATATAAGTATCCCAGGTGTACAGAATACATGTATATAAGTATCCCAGGTGTACAGAATACATGTATATAAGTATCCCAGGTGTACAGAATACATGTATATAAGTAACCCAGGTGTACAGATTACATGTATATAAGTAGCCCAGGTGTACAGAATACATGTATATAAGTATCCTGGGTGTACAGAATACATGTATATAAGTATCCCAGGTGGACAGATTACATGTATATAAGTATCCCAGGTGTACAGATTACATGTATATAAGTATCCCAGGTGTACAGAATAAATGTATATAAGTATCCCAGGTGTACAGATTACATGTATATAAGTATCCCAGGTGTACAGAATACATGTATATAAGTATCCCAGGTGTACAGAATAAATGTATATAAGTATCCCGAGTGTACAGAATGAATGTATATAAGTAATCCAGGTGTACAGATTACATGTATATAAGTATCCCAGGTGTACAGAATACATGTATATAAGTATCCCAGGTGTACAGAATACATGTATATAAGTATCCCAGGTGTACAGAATACATGTATATAAGTATCCCAGGTGTACAGAATACATGTATATAAGTATCCCAGGTGTACAGATTACATGTATATAAGTATCCCAGGTGTACAGAATACATGTATATAAGTATCCCAGGTGTACAGAATACATGTATATAAGTAGCCCATGTGTACAGAATACATGTACATAAGTATCCCAGGTGTACAGAATACATGTATATAAGTATCCCAGGTGTACAGAATACATGTATATAATTATCCCAGGTGTACAGAATACATGTATATAAGTATCCCAGGTGTACAGAATATACATGTATATAAGTACCCCAGGTGTACAGTATAGGCCTACATCACGTCTTGTCCGACTGGTTATACATTCGAAGGCAAAGATTGATTTGAGTTCGAATCCACTAATCCTCGGGGGAAATGTTTATTTAAAACGAATGATAATTTCACACGCGACCCCAGTCTGATTAAAACCGACGGTATTCAGCGGAAAAAAATGTGCAAAATAGTGCATCTACCGGGATACGAACTCATATCGTTCGGAGATTTCCACGCCTTGTGGCGAGGAATCTACAGAACCTGTACGTATCCCGGTAGATATATTATTTTGCAAATTTTATTCCTCGGAACAAGGTCGATTTTAATCAGACTGCACGCGACCCTAAAGTTTACAAACAAAAATTCACAAATTTCGAAATTCCTTTCAAACATATACGACTTTTGAGACAGATTTATAAACCAAATTTAATTACCAACAATTTAAAACATCATCCACGCCCATCTGAAATATCCAGAGGCCTGCATGTTTATACCTAGCACTCTGTAAGTAGTCTAATGGGGGCAATTTCTGCTTGGATCTATCGCGCTTCGAATACGACACCAGCACAAGGGAGATAATCTTGTCTTTGAAAGTGACAAAGCATATCATACCGCTATAAAATGTTTCCAGGGTTAAAGATAGGACAGCAAACGTCAGATAGCGGTTTAAATCTACGCTTAAGTGGTCTCCACTAGACATGCTATTTGATGTTTTTGCCGTCAGTTTTGACAAACTCATACTAGAATAACATTATTTGAGACAAAAATCGGGAGGCGAGAAAGCAGCGAGTTGATAGCGTTTCGTGTGATGGTTAATTTGCAGATAGCGGCAGCCGCTCTTGGCACCAGCGCTACAGGCAGCCAACACCGAGTCGGGAATATAGCGTGATAACCACATATCTTTTGACAAATGAGAATTTGTTGGCTTTCAGGAAAGCTAAGAAATGGGGAGATTTGTTTACATTGGCGATAAACACAGATCAAGTTCACCAAGTGGCGAAAATAGGCGACATCGGGAGGCTAAATAATCGCTTAGCTAGATCAAACGACGTTTGTTTTTCAGTTCGCCTGTTAATTATTTACAGAGAAGCGATCGGGTTTCATATTTCCCTATTATCTGTATGTATGTAATATCCGCACCGCGTCTTGTGGCGGAAACGCTGTTGCGGAGCCTGATTTCTGTAAATATTGTTAATCATATGTGATTTGATTTTAATTCAATATTTCATTTGGCGAGATAAGTAAAGAAGCAGACTTGATGAAAAGAAGGGTGGAAGTTCGGGGATAAGACCTGCTTGCTTCACCTTAATTTCACACAGTGCAGGAAATATACACAAATTTTCCCAGATATTGATATCTAACACTTAAAATGTGCTTGTAGTAACCGAACCACGGCGATACTGCACTGTACCATTGCTCCTCGTCTAGCGAGTCAGCAGGACCACAGTCACGTGACACAGAAACTTAGACGAGAGTCCTGTCCTTCTCCTGTCCTGTCACGCTGTGCATGATCTGACAAATTACGGCTCCAAGGCGAACCATATTAAGCGAAATTAATGTTCAATTCGCTCTTAGTTCGAAACTGTTGTCATATACGGAAGAAAAAAGAGATCAATTTTTTTAATTGCCAATACTGCATCGTTACCGCACCATTACCACACCAATACCACACTATTACCAAACATTGTGGAAAGTACAAAATGAGGAAACACTGTCTGTATGCACGTGCATGTGTGTAAACAGTGCAATTGTATCATATTTGCATCGGAAAAGTGTACAAGAGTGAACTAAAGTAGCTGATTAATCTCAAAACAAACAAACCCAATCGGAAAGAACGCGGATTGCCCCAATAAATCAGCATTGTTAGTGTATTATCGCTATTGAAGCACGGATAAGAGTCATGTCGTCTCGTCTACCATCTGATCTCTGTCGGACTCGACTGAATACAACAACAAAACAACTGTTCCTGGCAATCAGCTGTTCTTGAGGCCTGTAAGAGCGCTGTCACCTAGGGTTATCTCCCCTAACGGACCTCCATCACTCGGCACTGCTAGATGTACAATACACGGACTCCGCTTGACGGGCCCTATGATCTCCATCTTACCCGAACATTCAGCAATCAGTTTTTGTCCAACTGACAGACTGCAATGTCTCGGTGTTATTCTAAATCATGAAAAAAGGATTAAGTTATGTGTCTTCTTATATGCACATGTGTTGGGAATTGATATGTCACCAAATGATATGCTGATGTATTTATTTTTGTAATCGGGGGAGTGAAACATAGACATGGTTTATTTCATGTTTTAATAGAAAGGAGAAATATGTACTGGACAGTAAAAGCTGTTCAATTAACACGTGTAGATCAACACCAGCATACATTACACACTCGAGTCTGCTAGTACAAGTATCGTGGGAGAGTAACAGTTCCAATTGTAAAGTCAAGAAATTCAAAACGTAGGTAAACAAAACCTCCACCCTATATGAAATAGAGTAAAGGGTTAAAGGAGAGACCTGGTGATACAGGGTCGTGATGCTCTTTGACAAAATTATTGAACAACAAACCAATTTCTGAAGTATTTTCATGGTTTAAGGATACACAATTTGGGGTTGAGGCTGAGCGTATTGTAATGCGACTATCTGTTTTTGGTACCTAGCTGACGTGTATAGATTGGAAATATGCGTTTGTCGATAGATTTCTTCACGTGTCTTAGGCGTTTTTTAGATTTTGTCAAAGTTTCTATCTCAATACGATCTATTGAAATCACTTTACATTTTATTCTCATGCTTGGGGTGTAAATTACTTCATAAAACTTCATATGCAGTCATTCATCTATTTGTTTGTACTCAACAGCTTCTGTCTGTTTCAGATACCCCCTTCCTGGACATCATACCCGGTAGTGCGCGTGCGCTGAGGTCTTATCTCTAATCACTAATTAGTGGTCGGACGAACAGACGGACAGGATGAGCCCAGGACTGGATGCCGAGGACAACGTGTGGAACAAGGCATCACATCACCTGGGCAACTCGACAGCTGACAACACGACAAGATGGCAGAGCGACATCTCCACGTCCAATCAGATGCACGCCTTCTACTACATCGTGGCAGTCGTGTCCTTCTACATGTCGTCAATCCTTCTCCTGTTGATAAAGTACATCAAGTTCCGCGACCCGGCCACCAGGGGGAGCTACCTGTATCATCGTCTGACGGATAAAGAGGAGGGCCAAGTGGACCGGGCAGACTATCTCGGAGGAGCAGACGAACAATTAATCCGGGCGAAATCGATTCCATCATTTAAGCGGGAAACCCGTGTGTGATGTGAGGGTTCGCTTTGAAGAGAGTGTCGTCTGGCTCTTCTCAATGCCATTTAAAATGTTAAAGAGTCCGGGCCAGCGATGAGAAGTCAGGAAGAAGTTTGAAGTGTGGAACATGAAGCCACATCAGGATGGGTAGCGGTGGGGCGGGCGGGGGAAGGCGGCTGTCGAGATGTCTATCAGTCTTATTGTGAATCAATAAAGGGGAACATCTTGTAGATAAGAATTTAACCCGTTTTCAATGACAATATCGCGCCTTGCCTCGCTTTGAGGCCCCAGTCAGAACGACTCCAGCGCCAGTCAATTAAAGCGCATTCATGTTTCTCTAACGGTTCTCTTACCACACCGGGGCGGGAAGGTCTTTCTCGTCAAGCTTTGACTTTTAGCAGGCAAAACATCCAGCGATATGAAAGAACTAAGTAATTCTGGAAACCTAAATAGTGAACTTTGCTGGAGACGGTGTTTCAACGAATCGCTCGAGTTGTTTTCTTTGGAAGAGAAGAGGGACGAGTGATTAGCTTGTACCTGTGTGTCGGGTCCGTACACAGCCGACTCGAACTGAGACGTGCAGCTACAGAAGTTCCTCAGCCTGCTCCACTTCAACCTTTTATCTGAAAGTGTGAATACACCATTCACAATACATGTAATGTCGTTTGGAAAAGAAACATATTTTGCATTTAAAGCTAAGGTATTTTTACACACATATATGAAGACTGGAGTATATTCATGAATTTTCACCATGTTTGTGAATGAATACATTTAATGAATTCTACGATCAGTTAAAATTTATACAAACAATTCATATGATGTAATAAACCTACTACTATGCAGGGAAAGTATTTAATGAAATACTCCATTCTCAAGTGAAATATAATAATTGTTTTTGTAAAGTTAACAAGAGTAATATTTTGTCAACACCCGGAAACCTTCAGTGTTTGTCAGGCCAATTCATTATCAGCATTCTATGAGTTACTGAACATTCTCTGCCAATATTGTTATTATATGGGATCTTTAGTCAATCAAATTATCCTATTTCCTCTCCTGCATAAACATGTATACATATTGTTGATGTTTTCAAATGAAACTGTAAAATATATATGTTAGTGGATTCACAAAATTATCATTGAAATGAGCATGTTTTCATTGCACGCTCCATTCTGACTAAAAACAAAAATCGCATTCATTGGACAAATAAGGCGGGAAAATCAATGGATATTTCTTAATCATTGTTACTGTTGTTATATTTCTTTCATTAGTTTACTAAAAGTGGATATGCATTTGCATGATTGATACATTTGTTATAAATTAAGAGTTTGTTATATTTTAGATAATCTTTATGAATATCGTTACATTAAACGTTTAGTTGGAAAATCAACACAGATTTATATTTATAATAGATCAAAATTGTTTGTTACAGATTTGACTATTTTCTTGTTGTTTTCTTTTGTTACTTTGAAACAGCTTATATTTATTGTTCAATAAAAAATGCAGAATGTAGAATTACATTCGTTAGTTTTACACAATGACGGTATGTTGCTATGTTAATATTCAAAACGATGAAAAAACTCTCATTTTAAGTCTTTCAATTGTTACCTTGAGAGTCCCGCATTATTATCTAGCACGTTGATATCCATGTATTATATATTGGTGCTATGAAAACATTTCTTAATAGTTATTGTTATTGGTTGATCTCTTTACTTAAATATAAATATAAACACTAGTATACATCATACTTTACGTATATTATAATTTATCATATTTCCTTGATTATATACCAGTATTTATTATTATCAAGTAATTATTATATTACTCATTTTTCTACACTATAGATATAAAAAAGAAATTAAATGAAAGGTGATAATGTATGGTGAAGTATTTTATATATGAAAGAATTATTTATGCGGGGTTTTTTTCATATAAATTGCAGTATTATGAAATCGATTTTTATATAATGTTGCCCTTTCATAATTTACAATTTTTCATTTACGACTTTACTGCCTGGTTTAAAATCGTTGAACTGAATATATTAGTTTACGCATGCATATATAATGTATATCTACTATTTTTCCTATGTAGGTTTTCAATTTAAATGTAATTTCTCACGAGTGCAAATTAGTCTCCCAGGAGATGGTTAAAAAGAGTTCTGACCGTATGAAGTTTTGTATCCCAGGGACAAGGCAACTTAGTCATACCCGTGTACACACATATATGTAAAGGCATACTATATATATATATATATATATATATATATATATATATATATATTTAAAAACGAATAAACGAATAAGCTTTATCGTAGGAAGGCAGGTTTCCTCGCTGTACACCGGCCACGGATTTATCTTTACGTCATGTCATGTCAGTAGTAAATTCAGTACGACCACTGACTGTACTGCTTATGTCAATAGCATGTACAGTGTAATTATTAGATGACACAATTTAACAAAAAAAAGAGGAAATCGTTTAGCTTCATTGACTTTGTGTGAATATGTTATGGTTTATTAACTGTATTGGTTATTTGTTGAATATCGAAATTGAAGATGCCCGTGTAAGAATGCCACTGTGAATACAAAAAACATGTGTCAAATATATGTGATACCAAAATATTAATGTATCAAATATATGTGATACCAAAATAGAAATGTATCAAATATACGTGATACCAAAATATTAATGTATCAAATATACATGATACCAAAATATTAATGTATCAAATATACGTGATACCAAAATATTAATGTATCAAATATACATGATACCAAAATATTAATGTATCAAATATACATGATACCAAAATATTAATGTATCAAATATACGTGATACCAAAATATTAATGTATCAAATATACATGATACCAAAATATTAATGTATCAAATATACGTGATACCAAAATATTAATGCCAGTTCTGGGCAGGTGAGATATACGGTAAAATCCGCGTTTTCATGTATTTGAAAACATAACATAATTTTTAGTGTCATAGTTAATATATTATAACTTGTGTATATGCAATTTATTCTATATGTATGTGCATGTGTGTATATGTAAATAGTGTCTGTGATGTTGAAGAGGTATTGGTGTTAATATCATGTAGTTTGTGATGGTTTGACGCAGAGCCCACATGTCGACATTTTAAAATATTCGTTTCTTGTTTTCCATTATCAAACCTGCCATTAGTGTGGAACAGTATACTTAGTTATTATTTCTTTTACTCATTTAATGACATTTTAGTGACTTTTATATTACGTATGTGTTTGTAAAGGCATTTAGAAGTTGGTGTACAAGTATAAGACAACTATAGCATGGATAAAAAGTTCTTTAATGTATTATCAACGTTCTGGGCTGGCCTTCATCAATCGATTGTTATTAATTATAGTTGTCTTATACTAATTCTTTCATTACGTTATCAATAAAAGTTGTATTATACTATTTTTTATTACGTCTATTAGGCGAATGAACATGTGAAGTTGGAGAACTGGCCCCCTTCTGTTTATTTTATTTTAACCCAGACACAGATGACCTGATAGATGAAGAATCTATAATTGTCCACACAGACTTGCACATACGGTCATCCTCTGTTCGCTAGCTGAAGTATCTCACGTGAGGCCTCTGGGAAACCTAACTACATAGTACGTGTACACGGATATACAAGTATACAAGTATACAAGTATACAAGTATACAAGTATACAAGAACAAACGCTTGGGATACAATTCTATTCTTATTTGGGTACTGTGTTTTTTAATTCAAACAATATGACAAATTCAAACAATGTCAACATTTGCAACTGAACCGAGCACATTAGCTCGGTGCTGCCTCTACAGAGTTCTCCGGCAAAAGTGAAGAAAACATATTTAACTGAAATACATATTTTACTTGATGTAATAAAGAAAACATATTTAACTGAAATACACATTTTTACTTAATGTAATAAAGAAAACATATTTAACTGAAATACATACTTTTACTTAATGTGATAAAGAAAACCTCTGCATGTATCACACAAAGAATCATTACAGTAAGTTTAGCTACGATTATTTACATTATACATTGTAATATATATTGCTGACATCTTTTAATACTTGAATTCAACTGCACATGTATACAGTTTAACTATAAATACATTCTGTATCCTAAGTTAGAGTTGAGTATCAAGCGCCAGTACACATGTCGGTACCACTATTGCTGCCATGCAACGACGCGGGTCTCAGAGTTGCCTCCAGGCTGGGCGGGGTTTACTTTATGAATATTCATGAGGAGCCGGGAATACAACGAATACTCTGATTGGTCGAATAAAGATAACTGGCATGCCCCAAGGGACACCTCTCGTGGAGTGTAGAACTGTTCATTGAGAGGGTATCCGCTCGCTAAACCAAGATCTCGATATCATGTGTATATAGAGTCTTTGATTGTGACAAATTGCTGGAATTATTTGGGAGATGTATAATGTGTGAATAATCTTGATATTATATATATGATTCATTTAGACATTACTTCACTGCACGTATGTCATATATACATGATGTACATATCACTCTAGCAGATGATCCTAAAGTTACAATATAAGGTATATATATATATATACACACACAAACACTGAAATTCATTTTTAACGAACACATTGTTCTTTATCTTCTGCAAATAGTTCTATATTGAGTGTAGTTAACACACAACGCTATGAATGTAACATTTGAGTAGGATATTTCAATGTTTTGTCTCAAGGACGAAAATACCGTTTATTTGTACGTGGAGAGTAAACAGCGAGTTGCTGCTAACCCACGCAAGCAGCTATATGTCGACTCCTTCGTTGTAAGGCCGACCGGAAACATGTAAAATTCAAACATTTATACATTTGTAATGGAATAGCTGTGATGGACATGGCCATTATTTCAATCACAAGAGAAAGAAAGAAAATCATTTTATTATAGTGTCACATGTTACATCTAAAAAGGGACACACATAAGACATTGTTAAAAGTAACACCCGGCCTTAAAGCCTACGGAACACTGAATATACATTAACATCAAATATATATCAAATCACATATCGAAGAGACTCTTTGACAACATGTATTGAAGAGTTACTCCCCTTGTTGCATAGTTGACATTCCAAGAACTTCAGTCAAACAACACATATGGTCTCTACAAAGTACATACTCCCAAAGTTCATGTTTTCTTTCTCATAAAATAATTGTAAATAACGTTGTTCATTGTACCAATTTATTTTTTAAAAAACATGAATGATTGCATTAACACGACTCCTAAATTTCCGAAAATAAAATGTATTCATCCTTTACAATAAACAATAGAAAATCATATAAAATATATTAAAACTCATGTGATAAAAAGGTTGATGAGTTATTAATACAAGTATATTGTCAACACTACACATCGACAACAGTACATTGTGTGATCTTCAATATAAGGTTAAATGGTTAATCCCGGGTCCTGACACTGATACTCATTCATACATGTAACATACATATGTATTAACTGAATCATCTCTGTTCTGAACCATTTGTTGTAGGGTCATATCAGGCGATGCATTTTCTCTGTTATAAAATGGTTAAACACATTCTACCATAATATATGTAATATATATTTTGATACGTTTCATTAAAATGGAGATAATGAACATAGATACATGTATGTATAGTTTCAATTACAAATTTAGATATTATCTAATTTATGTATTTCATGAACACATACAAACTCATGAACCCATGCCGCAACCGACAAGTGCGTGTCGTTATCACCTGTCGGCTATGAATCACGTGTCCTGTCGGCAAGATGAAAGAGAACGACTTGTTTTACACGGATCATTGAAGGAGACACGAGCAGTGCACGCGTGGTATGCAGTCACGTGATAAAATATACATCCATTTCTGTCAGCCACCCTTTCCGAATGTAACTTTGTCTTTCGAGATAGGACCAACAAGTCATGTCCAAATGATGACTTTGGTGTCATAAAGAGTACATATAATAATACAAAATTAAACTGGAATTAGAGGTAAAATAGAGGTAATTGAAGATTTAAATAATATAATTCATTACAAAACCGTGGTCTTAACATGAAAATATGCTTTACATTATCTATTTCCACCTTTCCCTGTGATATTATTATTTTATAAAATATAGTTTGAACGCTGGCATCTCTCTCATTGTGTCTGGAGTATATAATATTTATATATATATATATATATATATATATATATAGAGAGAGAGAGAGAGAGAGAGAGAGAGAGAGAGAGAGAGAGAGAGAGAGAGAGAGAGAGAGAGAGAGAGAGAGAGAGAGAGAGAGAGAGAGAGAGAGAGAGAGAGAGAGAGAGAGAGAGAGAAATTGTTTATTTTTGTCTCATCTCTTACATTCAAAAATATTTCAATAATACATACATTAAAAATGTAAAAGCCGCCAAAAGGCTACAAGAGACAATACATTAAGATCTCATATAATACTATAATACATATAATTGGAAGAAACACACACACACACACACACACATACACACACACACACACACACACACACACACACACACACACACATATGTATACAATACATACATATACGCACATACCCATACATTAGTACATTAGTGGATTAGTACCTGTCTACACCACATACATACACATACCCATACATTAGTACATTAGTATATTAGTATGCACATACATGTATACACTACACACATATACGCGCATATCCATACGTTAGCACATTATACATACTAAGATACAAGCATACATACATACCTACATACATACATACATCCATACATCCATACATCCATACATTAGATAATATATATATATATATATATATATATATATATATATATATATATATATATATATATATATATATATATATATATATATATATATATATATATGTACAACAAGTCAAATGTCCAGGTGTATGGCTGCTTCAGATTATAAAAAAAACTAAAAACATAACGCCGAGTTTCTTTCTCGGTTTCATTTCATCTTCAGGGAGAATGATTCATTATACTGAAGGTTATGACGTCATAGTCTATATATTATGATGTCATATTGGGGACAATGTACATTCATGAAATTATACGTCAGAATTTGATAGTATTCAATTTTGGGTGGTATTTCTTTATGAAATATTCTTCATTTAAAACCCTCTTGACTTTATTTGAGTTTTCCATTTGATAGAATGGGAAAATGCTAAATTTTATTTCTGTTCCTTTTGCACACACGTCCAAATGTTCACTGAGAGGGATACAGCGCACCTCTGGACACTTTATCTGCTGTTTGTGGACTCTAACACGGGCTCGTAGATTTTCTGTTTGTCCGATATACTGTTCTTTACAACCTGTACATGTTATAACATATAAAATGTTGTTGATGCACAATCAAAATTATGTTTAACTTGGAAATCTCCTTTCCCCTTAAAATTCACCGCATTTCCTTCCAATAGATACGGGCATGTACCACAATTGCCTCTTTTGCACTTTCTCACAGTTGGAATGGAAATATTTTGTACATTCGAAACAAATTTAGCTTTTGTTAGAATGTTTTTTAGGTTTTTACTTTGCCGTTTACTGTTTATAATTCTTCTTGACTCCAAAATTGATTTCATTTTCACATCTTGGTCAAGGATACAAATATTTGATTGGATATTTTGATAGATATTAGGATTTCGGGGGTTATATGTTGACACAAAAGCAATAACTTTTTCTTCATTGTTGTGTTTCCTCGCTGTTAAAAGATCAAGTCTTTTCAATTCCAAAGCCTTTTTAATTCCATCTTCAATTAAAGTTTTTTGGATATTCCCATATATATATATTATATATATATGATGTAGGCCCACACAGAGTGACTGTACCAGTGTATATTTCACTCCGAGTTGACCAGTGTTAACGCACTTACCCCCACATCTGCTGTTGTTCTGTACACAATAGGCCGTGAGTCAACTAGTTTCCCTGATACTCAACTTCCATAAAATACTTAAATTGTTCTCAATGAATCCCTCAGATTGCTCTCCATAAACCATCCTGGACGTTCAGATGAGGAGTGATAACTGAATATAAGGTCACAGTGAAAATGTTTAATTATATTGTGAATATTTGAAACATAATCTATTTCGTGTAGTATTGAACAAGGTTAAAGTAATTACCAATGAGATCAAATTTACTTGACTTACAGCTATAGAATATTATATTATAGTATATATGATATTATATAAAGTATAATCCTACTTTCAAAACAAATTCTTATATTGAAACATCTTAATATTAGACACTACAGTAAGAGGCAAATAAAACTGCTTACAAAATACAATTTTGGAAAAAATACTATACATGAACAAAAATCAGCAGCCCTAATATTCAAAACTAAAATGTGATTCTGGGGGAGTGTTAAGATAATTTGACTGAATTAATCACTCTCAACATGGCAAATGTTTATTTTTTGATAAAATGTTTCAAAGAAAAATATTCGAGTTGACATTTTCAGAAATTAGGACTAAAATTGAAATGGTACTTGTGGCTAAACTAAGTAATAAAATTATGTCCAGATGTCCACAACATTTTTGTTACCAAGATAACTTTTACACAGCACAATTTATTTTATGTTGCAAAATAAGGAAGTAAATGGTTGGTGAAATGGCATCCTTTTTTCAACAACTTTAAAACAAATAATTTTGAATGCATTTTGTATTCTTTTCAGTTCAAACCGTTAAACTTTTCTAGAGCGGCCATTACAGTTAACACTGATCAGATTCAGATTGAAATGGTCATTTCCCAAATTTGTGATTTTGACCTTTCATAGTGCTGTAACTAGACTTTAGACTAGAACACAGATAAGATAAGATACTGAAGTTTGACCAGCTGACTGACGGAATGGAATTGCTCATATTATAGCAACCAATATATATTTACTTTCATTTCTGACTATAATGTAAAATTAGGGACCAAAAATACCAAAACTTGTATAAATGTATAAATATCCAAAATAAGCTAAACGTTATCTGAATGATTTTGTCTTTCTTAAATGATACAGTATATGATTTTCTAACACTATACGGTTACTTTACTGACACATTGTCTGTGTCTTTCATTGTTCATTCATTCTTCTTCAATTCATACTCAAATCGTTTTAAGAATTATCCAATAACAAACACGAAAGTTATCTAAAATATACAAGTTGCCAACGCTTCTATATGTCGTCGAGTTATCTGGTTTGCCAAGGTGTCTGTAATGCTTCCTTTCGTTGAAGTTTGTTTTCTTAAACACGTGTCATTATCAAGATCGGTTTACGTAGAGTCTCACTCACTAAGGCAGACAGACAGACATATTTTATTCAATATTTAAGGCCCATGTAACAAAACGTACAGTTGAAGTTTTATCATGACAGCTCGACAAAGACAATGCTTTTACACGCGAAATTTTAATGGAGATAAAATATTTTATAAAAATGGCAACCGATTTTATAATGTCACAATTAGTAAAATGTAGTAGATTATACATCTTTTGTAGGATAACATTCCATTTAGATGAAAATTTAAAATTTGAATACTTCTTTCGGCAGGCAGAGAAGGCGTCTAAAACTATAACAAAGAAGACCTATTAGAAGACATCGATATTTCTTTTCCAAAATTGTCTCTATTTTAAGGAATGTAGGTAAATTCATTAATTTGCAGAGGTTTCGCAAAAGTGAAAAGTTTCAAACATTAAGAACACTATAGTATGCTTTCCCCTTAAAGGCTTAAAAACTGTGTGTATTCACTAGTCCGGGCAACTTTGAATTAAAACACCATTGAATGATTTGGCCTGTCACCAAACTCTTGTTTAAACAGAGCATAAGAAAATAACTTGTATCACAACTAGGCGCAATAATAAAAACATCAAATAAGTATATGTAGAGTTTTTACCACTGTATTTTCTTTTCGGAACTATAACACTACAGATTTCGATGGAAAGAATATACGTTGAATTGTTGCATTGGTTAAACACATTTATCAATAAAAAATGCAATTTCTAAGCACTTATTCTTATAAATACTATTTTTTACAATATATCAAGAGGGTTATACCAAATGACAAAAATAACTACACGTAGCTTTCAGTTATATTTTTATTATTAAGTGTAATTAGGATGATCATTAATGGTTAATGAAATGATTTTAAAAAAATCACAATTCTACATACATACCTTGGGAAACACGAAATGTACACGCCATTCTGTGTCACTGGAAGGTAAGATGTCTGTGGCAGAATGTGGAGGGTCAGTAAAATCTCCACATACAGGTCCAGACAGAGAGACAGACAGACAGACAGACGGACAGACAGTGACTGCTACTGATACAGTCACCAATATACTCCCCGGAGTAGCTCCAATATACCGGGCGTAATGGAGCAATACACACGTACAGGCGAGTATACTGGGTGTGTTTAATGTGCGTGTATGCCTGAACTTGAAGAGAGTAGTGTGTGTTTGTGTTATGAGCTGTGATCTGCAGAAGCAATAATATCCTCACAATTAATGCTGTGTGTCCCATGCACGATCCGGTCTACCCATCAACAATCAGGCTATATAAGTGTGCATGCTGAGTATATCCTGCAATCTTATATACTCCTGTTATAGTCATGTTATATTTATTTTGAATTTGCAGTCCAGTGTTACCTAACATCAATCGCTCTCTGATGTATCTGGATGACCACTGGTTATGTATATTTATATATTATTTTGTCCGTTATATTTTAGACAGACAGACAGACAGACAGACAGACAGATAGTTTATTTTTGTCTCACCTCAACATAATACAGAAATATATACACATTCAATATAAATACAAAATCAAAGTATTAAAAAGTTGAGCCATTCCCTAAGGAATTACGAGAGACACTTTTCATAAAAAAGCAATAATTAATAAAAGTAATACATGGTAGAAAAATTGTACAAGGTGAAATAAACATTAAGATATATACATATTTGCAGTGCGTTTTTTAAGAATATTAAAACAGGTTTTGGCAGATAAAAACGATAACTCTGGGGAGGCCAAAATAACACTGACCTTCTCCACATCATTAAGATGTATAAAACCATTAAAGAGATAAGTACATTTTGATAAAATAGGCATTCGTTCATCAGCATATAAAGGACAGTACAATAAAACATGTTTTTCATCTTCGATAAAATCTTTACAGTAAAAACAAGTCCTTTCATTTAAAGGACAACAAATATAACGGCCAGTTTCTACTCTTAGCGGAGCTACACCACATCTAAACATAGCTAGCGACCTCCTAAAAGAACGAGACATATCACAATTGACATAAAATTCACAGCCAAACTCTGACTTAAAAGTACTATAAGTGCGCAACTTATTTCCTCCTAGAAGTTGTCCATATGCTCTCACATCACGTAAAACTTATCATTCTCTGGAACCTGAACTTACTGCACCGGGGGTTTCTGGGTTTCTGGGTTTCTGTTGTAGAAAGGGGAGGCTTCTCTCATTGGACACACTTTGGATTTAAATAAAGAGCTCATGGGCTTCTAAACGAGAGGGTTTGCTTTCGGAAAACCCCGGTAGTATGTTGAAGGGACTGGCTGTTTGGAGTAAAATGTCAACTTATAGTTTCACTGGGTAGTGTGTATTTCTGTATTATGGGTCAGTTGTTGGTGATGTGACTTTCACTTCTATACGCCAGTTGGTGAAACCCAAGTCGGTAAAATGTTTATATATTGTAACGTTCATATGTGTAAAGTGTCAGATTCTCATCGTGACCTCAGGTGTTGTAAACAGTTAATTCATCCTTCTTTTAGTTAAAAACTCTTTAATTTTTATAATTGTTATGTGGTATCTTTTTATTACTTGTTATTTGGTAGATTAGGGTTGTGTAGATTAGACACAGCACGCACGAGCCGGTCTCATTCTATATATATATATATATATATATATATATATATATATATGTGTGTGTGTATGTGTATCGTGTATAAAAAAACACTATGACAATCTCTTGATCAAAACTTTTAACGTTAATTACAAATCAATTTTGCATACATGTTTGTGTTTGTTTTGAATTATAATCGTTAAAATTTAAAATAACCTACACATATACTATTGACATGCACTCATGTGTTCCGTGTACTGGAGCAGCGCACACTCACACCTGTGTTATCTCCTTGCCTTCCCCAAGTTGTATCGATCGTGATTACCGTACCTTATGTCAGCAGTGTCTGCTGCCGACTGTCTCGTGTATTGACACATAGCTCGGATCAGCGTGAACCTAATTAAGACGTGTTTTACTCGAGTCAATCGCTGAGCAGCTGCATCAATTCTACAGCTGCTGTGTGATTTTACTTTTATTGCTTGGAATGAAGCTCCATCCCAATTAGCAGTTCATGCAGCCACACTGTGCTGGGGCATCAACGATAACCTGTGGGGGTTTAAATCCGTAATCAATACTATTATTCGGAAGATGAGGAGGGATCGGAGGTTACGATGCAGTGGAAATATACGGTCTTCTCTTCCTTATGAAAATATACGGTCTTCTCTTCCTATTGAAAATATACGGTCTTCTCTTCCTTATGAACATATACGGTCTTCTCTTCCTATTGAAAATATACGGTCTTCTCTTCCTTATGGAAATATACGATCTTCTCTTCCTTATGAACATATACGGTCTTCTCTTCCTATTGAAAATATACGGCCTTCTCTTCAATATGGAAATATACGGTCTTCTCTTCCTTATGAAAATATTCGGTCTTCTCTTCCTCATGAAAATATACGGTCTTCTAGTTTTCTCTTCCTTATGAAAATATACGGTCTTCTCTTCCTCATGAACATATACGATATTCTCTTCCTCATGAACATATACGGTCTTCTCTTGCTTATGAACCTATACGGTCTTCTCTTCAATATGAACATATACGGTCTTCTCTTCCATATGAACATAAACGGTCTTCTCTTCCATATGAACATATACGGTCTTCTCTTCCATGTGAACATATACGGTCTTCTCTTCCTTATGAACATATACGGTCTTCTCTTGCTTATGAAAATATATGGTCTTCTCTTCCTTATGAAAATAAACGGTCTTCTCTTCCTCATGAAAATATACGGTCTTCTCTTCCTTATGAACATATACGGTCTTCTCATCCTCATGAACATATACGGTCTTCTCTTCCTCATGAAAATATACGGTCTTCTCTTCCTTATGAAAATATACGGTCTTCTCTTCCTTATGAAAATATTCGGTCTTCTCTTCCTTATGAAAATATACGATATTCTCTTCCTCATGAACATATACGGTCTTCTCTTGCTTATGAAAATATACGGTCTTCTCTTCCATATGAACATATACGGTCTTCTCTTCCTTATGAACATATACGGTCTTCTCTTCCTTATGAACATATACGGTCTTCTCTTGCTTATGAAAATATACGGTCTTCTCTTCCTTATGAAAATAAACGGTCTTCTCTTCCTTATGAACATATACGGTCTTCTTTTCCTTATGAAAATATACGGTCTTCTCATCCTTATGAACATATACGGTCTTCTCTTCCTCATGAAAATATACGGTCTTCTCTTCCTTATGAAAATATACGGGCTTCTCTTCCTTATGAAAATATACGGTCTTCTCTTCCTTATGAACATATACGGTCTTCTCTTCCTTATGAACATATACGGTCTTCTCTTCCTCATGAAAATATACGGTCTTCTCTTCCTTATGAAAATATACGGTCTTCTCTTGCTTATGAAAATATACGGTCTTCTCTTGCTTATGAACAAAAACGGTCTTCTCTTCCTTATGATAATATACGGTTTTCTCTTCCTTATGAACATATACGGTCTTCTCTTCCTCATGAAAATATACGGTCTTCTCTTCCTTATGAAAATATACGGTCTTCTCTTCCTTATGAAAATATTCGGTCTTCTCTTCCTTATGAAAATATACGATATTCTCTTCCTCATGAACATATACGGTCTTCTCTTGCTTATGAAAATATACGGTCTTCTCTTCCATATGAACATATACGGTCTTCTCTTCTTTATGAACATATACGGTCTTCTCTTCCTTATGAACATATACGGTCTTCTCTTCCTTATGAACATATACGGTCTTCTCTTCCTTATGAAAATAAACGGTCTTCTCTTCCTTATGAACATATACGGTCTTCTTTTCCTTATGAAAATATACGGTCTTCTCATCCTTATGAACATATACGGTCTTCTCTTCCTCATGAAAATATACGGTCTTCTCTTCCTTATGAAAATATACGGTCTTCTCTTCCTTATGAAAATATACGGTCTTCTCTTCCTTATGAACATATACGGTCTTCTCTTCCTTATGAACATATACGGTCTTCTCTTCCTCATGAAAATATACGGTCTTCTCTTCCTTATGAACAAAAACGGTCTTCTCTTCCTTATGAACATATACGATATTCTCTTCCTCATGAACATATACGGTCTTCTCTTCCTCATAAAAATATACGGTCTTCTCTTCCTCATGAAAATATACGGTCTTCTCTTCCTCATGAAAATATAGGGTCTTCTCTTCCTTTTGAAAATATACGGTCTTCTCTTCCTTATGGAAATATACGATCTTCTCTTCCTGATGAAAATATACGGTCTTCTCTTGCTTATGAACATATGCGGTCTTCTCTTCCTTATGAAAATATACGGTCTTCTCTTCCTTTTGAAAATATACGGTCTTCTCTTCCTTATGGAAATATACGGTCTTCTCTTCCTTATGAAAATAAACGGTCTTCTCTTCCTTATGAACATATACGGTCTTCTCTTTCTCATGAAAACATACGGTCTTCTCTTCCTTATGAAAATATACGGTCTTCTCTTCCTCATGTACATATACGGTCTTCTCTTCCTCATGAACATATACGGTCTTCTCTTCCTTATGAAAATATACGGTCTTCTCTTCCTTATGAACATATACGGTCTTCTCTTCCTGATGTATATGTACATGTACGTGTACGCTTTCTACTCCATGATAAACATATATGAACTCCCATTCCTGATGTAACTATATGTTTCTTCTTCCTGACGTAAATACACTTTAACATCTTCCTGATGTAAATACACTTTAACATCTTCCTGATGTAAATACACTTTAACCTCTTTCTGATGTAATTATACTTTCTCCTCTTCCTAATGTATATATACCTTCCCCTCTTCCTAATGTAAATATACTTTCTCCTCTTCCTAATGTATATATACTTTCTCTTCTTCCTAATGTAAATATACTTTCTCCTCTTCCTAATGTATATATACTTTCTCTTCTTCCTCATGTAAATATACTTTCTCCTCTTCCTGATGTAAATATACCTTCTCTTCTTCATAATGTATATATACTTTTTCTACTTCCTGATGTAAATATACTTTCTCTTCTTCCTAATGTTAATATACCTTCTCTTCTTCCTAATGTATATATACTTTCTCTTCTTCCTGATGTAAATATACTTTCTCTTCTTCCTAATGTATATATACTGTCTCTTCTTCCTGATGTAAATATACTTTCTCTTCTTCCTAATGTTAATATACCTTCTCTTCTTCCTAATGTATATATACTTTCTCTTCTTCCTGATGTAAATATACTTTCTCTTCTTCCTAATGTATATATACTGTCTCTTCTTCCTAATGTTAATATACCTTCTCTTCTTCCTAATGTATATATTTTCTCTTCTTCCTAATGTTAATATACCTTCTCTTCTTCCTAATGTATATATACTTTCTCTTCTTCCTGATGTTAATATACCTTCTCTTCTTCCTAATGTATATATACTTTCTCACTTCCTGATGTAAATCTTCGTTCTCTTCTTCCTGATGTAAATATACTTTCTCCTCTTCCTGATGTATATATATTTTCTCCTCTTCCTGATGTAAATATACTTTTTTCTTCTTCCTGATGTAAATATATTTTCTCTTCTTTATATAAATAATCAACTTTCTCTTCTTCCTGATGTACATATACTTTCTCCACTTTCTGATGTAAATACCAGCTCTTATCTTCCTGATTTTAATATACGCTCTTCTCTTTCTGATGTAGATATACGCTCTTCTCTTCCTGATGTTTGCGTGTTCTTCCTGATGAAAATATGTATACGCTCTCCTAAAATGTTCATCCAACTCCAACCTAATCAAAATCTCATTATCTCCATTATGTATGCAGTCACCATAATGAATTGAGTTTGTATTATATATATATATATATATATATATATATATATATATATATATATATATATATATATATAAGGAAGATATTTAAACTGTTTTTCTATATATATATATATATAAGATCTGAAGAAACTATCTTAGACTAATTTTAAAATTAAAAACGGTTGATAATATAGAGAAACCATGATACCGAGGATATGGTAAGGTTGTGGACCCTGATAGGAAGAACTATCAGAGGTCAACAGCCTTACCATATCCAAGGTAGAATGGTTTCTCTATATTATCAACCGTTTTTAATTTTAAAATTAGTCTAAGATAGTTTCTTCAGATCTTTACTTTCAAGCCGTCATCTCAGCAAACATATCAGGGTTTACAATCATTATAATTCCTTATAACAGGGTTTACATCTGTCTGTGTAAACCCTCCTGGAGGGATTTACAATGTTGTAAGTCCCTCGTAACGAGTGATACGGTTTAAAAAAGTTCGTTTGTAGTATGACGTTATATAGCTGGTAGGTTGATACAATGTCAGAACCTACACCTAGAATAACAATAAGAAGTAATAAAGCAATCAGTATTTTTTTTTCGCAACAAGTTCTTGAAAGATTCTCGAAGAAACCGAAATGTTCCTTCAAAATATGTGTGTCGTGACTCTGAATGTACTGTAATGAAAGGTGAACAGTAGATGATCACGTTTATCTGTTTGGTGTTGGCACGTGGGTTTTGAAGATAAGGTATTTAAACTAAAGCTCAGTTCATTTTATTGTACGAAGAGGTTCTTTTAGAATTCATCAAGCGCCAATGTTTTCAATTCTATATTCAATTCCAATATATATATATAAGAGGAAGATTTTCTGAATAACAACTTCTGTAATGTGAAAATACATGACGTTTCGGAGTACATACTCACTCCTTCATCAGGTGGAAAATACACGATGTTTCGGAGTACATACTCACTCCTTCATCAGGTGGAATTCCACGGAGTGAGTATGTACTCCAATACACGACGTTCCCTTCAAAGATAAGTTACATATTATATATATATATATATATATATATATATATATATATATATATATATATATATATATATATATATATATATATATATATATATATATATATGTATATTCAAACATAAACCTGACCAGTCATCCGCACTATTTGAAACCAAACGTACCACCCTGACGTATCCTTCGATATTCTGTTTACTGCAGCAACAATTAATCTTAGTGAATATGAAAACGATAAACTGTTCAATTATCCAACGTGACTTTCACTAAGGAAATAATTGTGTAAACTAGTATTGATTATTCAATGGCGCCGATGTATTTAACACTATATATTAAATAGGAGAGATATACAAGACAATACAAGAATCAACCACACAGAGTTGTTAAGTTATAGCCTTATTAATAATCGATATGGGGAGAGAACGGGTCAATATTCATGTTTATTCAATTTCCGGAAATGTTAATGATTCTGTAACCTATACTTATAGTTCAAACGTAGAATGCACTTGAATTATGAATGACAATAAACTATTTCAACGCTAATTTGTAATCCCCTGACTAATTTGACTTGATATCTATTCATAATGTACATGGTTTATGCATGATAGGATAGCGTTCAACTTGTTTGTGACTTCGTCAGCAATGCATGCCTTATACAGTACCTAACAAAAGGAACGGCACCAAATGTTCAACATGGTCAAAATACAGCTTCCCGATAAAGTCGATGTTGAATGTCTTTGATAAGCACATGTTTTGTAAATGAATACACCCATTTGCATTCGTGACATTATTTTGGTATTGTTTCCTATGTCCTGTAGTGTATTATTTTATTTATTTTAAAATAACGACTACATGCATTTCTGTATGTCTCTCCTTTTTGTCTAACGTCATCGTGCTTTACCTATAATAGTTCAGGGCAAAACTATACTTTATTATAAAACACATTGGGATACAACGAACTTTACTTCTGTCGGTTTCAGTTGACACTAAAGTGTATGGGAATGGGGTGAAATGTTGATTGTATTAAAATTAAATTATCGAACAAGGCTTACAACATGCTTGTTCATTTAGTTTAAGTAGCATGGGCATCTCACGTTTCAAATCTTCTGGGTTTTTTTATTATGGTTTTATGTGGCTGAACCAGTAGGTCATTTATTGAATTAGAAAAAGCCATTAACATAACTAGAAGTTAAGATACCAATTTGTGAGATTTATAAATTCAACGAAAAAACAGAGACACAAGACAAGACAATTGAATTTGCCCTTTAAGCAAATTGGCTATTGAAAAGGAAAACTAGTTTTCATTTGTTTGTCAATCCTACGAAAACAGTACATCTCAGACTGGTATCATTTTAGAAGCTTTATAATAGTAGTTTTGTTAAACTTTCACTGTAACCTTCACCATGTGGTCAGACTCATTGTGTCTGATGAATGTATGACTGAACTCCTGAATTATAATGCATGTAACTCCATTGTTCATGGGGCGGAGGGCTCACATACAAACGACAATTCGAGTGGACTGTAGAACAACGAACACGTGTCCCACTGATTTCCCCATGTTGACACTGAGTCTACAGGGGTCCGGCAATAATCATTAGTGGTCTATCGAATCTAGCCCATTAGTCTCTCCAGTGGTCAGATGTCGTGTGGTCGGTTCTCGTCTCAGTCACAATTGCCTGGAACGTATAAAACTCTATAAAACCTTTTATAATATTTTTTTAGAAGTAGTACAGGGCAAAGAAAGTTCCGATAATGTGTGAGTTTTGAACGCAGAAGCTCTCTGGTCTTGTTTCCGAGTATAGATTGATGTGATATTTATCATGCATGAGTCTAATTGATGCTTAGACTAATTGGACTACACACAGACTGGTTACACTCTCGGGATATAAGTTATAAATTGCGATGTTAATACACCAAAACGGTCAAATCGCCTTCCCCCCTTCCCCTTCCCCTTCCCTTTCCCTGTTGTCATCAATACGCCCTGCATTATCGTACACGGGTAAATTGATTCTGATTGAATGTGCTCATGTGATGATGTCGGGACGTGACTTGTGAAGCTTCTGGAAGGGACCACGGCAGCTGTTTCAGTCTCTCCTTCCCATTGATTGCTCGACAAATATTTCATCTTTTCTCATCGGGATTTCTCTCTCCCCTCGAACCAGTTTTCCGAAGCTGGGTCGTATCCCTGAGGAGAGAGAGCAGTGGGAGGGAGATCCGGATAATTGGAAATATTCCTTTTTAAGTAGAAAGTGCTTGCGCTATTTCAAGCAAAACAGGACTTTAAAGGAAAAGAGTGATTGTAATTGGATTTCTAAATACGATTCCAAACATGACTGTTCTTACTGACTTTCTGAGGTTTGTGATTGCCGCGCAGAGGTCTGTATAGAATCACAGAGAGACAGAGATATAAAAGGGACAGAGAGACATAGAGACAGACAGAGGACTAGAGAGAGTACGCCATTGTGACCTGTCTGATCGATGAGTTGTCCTCATCTGGACTGGGACACGCGGTGTTGCGGAGTACTGATTTACCTGAGTATCACCAATCAAGCACCGCCTATGACTCGGTGTGCGGAGTACTGATTTACCTGAGTATCACCAATCAAGCACCGCCTATGACTCGGTGTGCGGAGTACTGATTTACCTGAGTATCACCAATCAAACACCGCCTATAACTCGGTGTGCGGAGAACTGATTTACCTGAGTATCACCAATCAAGCACCGCCTATAACTCGGTGTGCGGAGTACTGATTTACCTGAGTATCACCAATCAAGCACCGCCTATAACTCGATGTGCGGAGATTACGATTAAGCAGAGGTACGTTTCTACTTCTGTACTCTCTTTATTTAAAATTGTTCTCTAAATCTACGAATATGAAAGTTGAGAAGTCATTCTACCTATTTTAATCTCTATCCTAATAAGTCACAAATAACGAAAAGACGAATGTTGAAAAGACGAATGTGTGACAGTTTCTGACCAACTATAACGGTTACAATGAAGTTTCATATATCGTATATAAATTGTAGTTCCTCAGGCTTGCAATCAGGAATCAATCTCAACTTGAATTGTTTTGGATGAACATTTACTATTTTATATATAACACACAATTTCTACTTTATGTAAAGTACTCAGTCACAAATAACGACATACGTAATGAATATTATGTTTTCCATGTATATATGTACAAAGGAAAACTTAAGAACAACAATATTCCAGACTACATGACAGGACTGTAGAACATGCATGGCGTTAACTTAAGAACACCACTATTCCAGACTACATGACAGGACTGAAGAACATGCATGGCGTTAACTTAAGAACACCACTATTCCAGACTACATGACAGGACTGTAGAACATGCATGGCGTTAATTTAAGAACACCACTATTCCAGACTACATGACAGGACTGTAGAACATGCATGGCGTTTCTCTCTGTTAAAGCCAATCAATGAATAACTGATTCTACAGTAGGCATATGTCAACCACAGTCACGAAATTTTCCATGTTTTACAGGGATTTTTATTTGACCATAACATTTTACCTTGGGAAAGAACAAGTAAAACATAACTTGAGGTATTCCGTTAAAATCATACGGTTTATATAGGGGACTAACAACTCTTGCAAAAGAAACGCCACCAGAATACGAAAGGTTATTATTTTTCGAGGAACAAAGCCTACCGATTGAAATTACTTTAAACATGTCTTCTAAATGTAACCTGTACATTCACTGTACGCAAATGCAAGTTTTCGTAGTAATTTTCGAAAAAAATGAACTTATTGGTCAACACTTTCAGATTGTGTACAAAGTTAACCAAATGAAATTCGGGTACAAAACATCAACAGAATGGAGGTTTTGCCTTAAACTATACGATTGCAAGCGACGAACATGGCTTTTTAAAGTGCTACAGAAAAAGAGAGAACAATTTGCACCCTGCAGGTTGGAGCGACGCTTAACCAAGTTGCCTAATCATGGATTGCATCAAGTGTACAATAGCCAGACTCGCTAAATTTTACAGACGAACTGACAGCATTGCGTACAAGCCACGGAGTGGAAAACCAAAGTTATCCACTCCGTAGAAAGACTGATCTGCTGACTTGTCACCCATTGAACAACTTTTGCAATTCCAACCTCGGCCATTAACAATAGAGATTTGGCCTTTTCCTCATGTGTCTATTAGCCTTCTTACACAATTAAGCTTAAAATATCGTTATTCTATTCAATGTTCTAAAAATCCTGATGATCGAAAACTGGACAATTGACCCTTTACGTCACGTCAATTAATGGTTATTTTTACTGAAATACCCTTCCAATTGTATGTATTTTCGATACATACTATTATAATATGAGTTTAATTGATTTGGGACCAAAAATGTTTTGGTTGCGTTTCTTTTGCAAGTCAGTTTATATTTGTTGAACCATATC
Source organism: Gibbula magus (assembly GCA_936450465.1). NCBI lineage: Eukaryota > Metazoa > Mollusca > Gastropoda > Trochida > Trochidae > Gibbula > Gibbula magus. The sequence continues at coordinate 3,648,790 of OW388292.1, read as the reverse complement.
TGTCATTGAGTTTGGCACCGTATACTATAAGGGAAATAATTAAAAAATAAAGTGCATTGAAATGTTCCTTTTATTTTGTGCAGCACTGTTTTATGTTCAGACTACATTGCTCACTGCAGCCTCAGATATATGGATCTTAGGGGGAGGATGTACTCTGGATAGGTACGCTAAGTCTCTTATGGATCTCAGGGGGAGGATGTACTCTGGATAGGTACGCTAAGTCTCTTATGGAAAGTTAATCACTGTCAAGGATCATGGTTGTAGAGATACATAACTTGTTGCAGCCCAATCGAAGACATATCCAAATTTGAAATCTATAATCCATATCCATAACAACTATCTTAAACTGTGTGAGGATATACTCTAGCGTTGCAGTGAAACCCTCCATTGGTGAAACTGTGGTGAATATTACGCAAACATGTTACAGCAGGGAGAACAACATGTTACCGTACAATGTAGTTCCTGATCCACTTTCGAAATGCGACCTCAGGACCCCTATAACTGCTCTAAAGCACCTCCATCAAACTAGCATCGGGTGACCCTACGAACAGTTCAATCTCTAATTCTTCAAGTCGTACCAATAAGTAAGGGTGAGTCGACACACTTCAACGTGACAACCTGCCAGACATTTGAAAACCCGTACTGCTAGTACTCCCCCTCCCTGATATTGCCTACAGAAAACTCCTTATCCCTCCTTTCACCCTCCCTGGAATTGCACGGAGAACACCCCTCCCCCTCCCTCCCTGAAATTTCATGGAGAACACCCCTCCCCCTCCCTTAAGCTGCAAGGAGAACTCCCCCCCCCCCCCCCCCTCCCCCTCCCTCCCTGAAATTTCATGGAGAACACCCCTCCTCCTCCCTGAAGCTGCAAGGAGAACACCCCTCCCCCCCCCCCCCCGCCCCCCCCACACACACACACACACTCCCCCTCCCTCCCTTAAGCTGCATGGAGAAACCCCCCCCCCCCCCCCCCCCCCCCCCCCACCCCTCCTCCCCTCTACCCGCACATTGCTGTTGCATTTAAACGCTCGCCCCATGTATAGACCTCCTTGCTGAAACTCTAGTGTTGCATTACCGATGGCCATGCAGTACATGTATATACAAATGAATAATCAATGCTTGTTTAAACTTAGTCCAAGATCATTGAATTACATTATGCTCATTACTGGGACCTATTCTGTAAACCAAGGATTTATTGCTCTATGTAAATCCTTCGTCATTCCAACTATGGGTTGGCGTCACCCGACAGTTGCATGTGCATAGATGCTCGTTGAGTTCAACCCAGCTATAGGCGCGTAGACTGGCATGAAGGTCTCGCGGCAGTGACTTCACACTGCCTATACGTGGTGTCTGTCTCTCTGTCTGTCTCTCTGTCTGTCTCTCTGTCTGTCTCTCTGTCTGTCTCTCGATCAATGGTCCTGCTCATCTCCCGAGCACGACATTTAAACATTCAGCTTGACTGTGAGGCCCAGATTACACCAGCTAATCCTTCACAGGTATTACACATGCTTACCGTATTACCCAGAAACTGATGTTGGAATTTGAGTTCTAGAATTGCAATAAATTAAACATTGCTTCAAGTTGATGCAAGTTATTCATTCCATTCATATATATATATATATATATATATATATATATATATATATATACGTCTGATTGTTTGGAGAATTATTGCAAAAGTGAGTCGAGTAGTTGAAGTATTTGTTGAAACTGAATTATGTCTTTATTAAATTTAATATCTATATCTATATAAATGTCTTTAATGCATTTAAGCATCGTGAAACATGAAGTCAACCGACAGGGAGGTCCTGAGCATGACTTACAACTTCATTAGATGAGTTAATTCTCTAAACGTTTGTCTGAGCATTCGTACTCATGTTAATCATTTATCACAGAAAGATTCTAAGGATTTCTTATATAGCCTACATTGTCAGCCTACAAGTTCACTTTTCAATAATTGATTTCTCATTCCGATACACAGATTACATTTAAGCGACATGACATAAATGCTCTCCGTCTTTGAAATAAGAATCTTCTATCGATCAAGATGTCTTATAATAAATCTTTCTCTTCTTGTAATCACTGAAAGTGTTATTAGATTAAGTACGGTGTCACGTGATGTGTCGATCCAAACAAGTCACGTGATGTATCCAGGTTGAAGGGAGCTCAGAGGCAATCAGACGAGAGTAATCTCCCTTACTTCACAATTTAAACCTAAAACTGAGGCCGTGGGGAAAAAATTATGAGAAAAATTCATTCCAATTCTTTAAAAGTGAATTTGAATATTGTCAAAATAACAGCGTGTGATAATTCAATGTATTTGAACAGAAGGTATACAATATCTCTACCGCTTGGTTAATCATTCTCTTTTTTAATATTCCTTTTTATATATTAATATAAAAAACACTGAATGATATCTAATGTAAACAGTAATAGGATAGGGCATCCTGATCTTCCATCGGAATTTCATCGCCTTTTGTTTATTTTGCGAAGAATCATTTCGTGTCAATCAATATCATTCAATAGACCAGCTATCTCTACTAGATCATCTAATATAACAATATGATTCAATCAAATATGCACGTTATTAATACTATTTTCAAAACATAAATGCTCTGTGGTTCCTCATGTCTGAGTCCGTACCGGGCTACATGAACATAACACGACTCTAAACTATGTATCAGTTGAATATAAATAAAGAAAATACCCGTGGAGAAATTGGCATCATATGATCCGTTTATGCATCTTCTATACGTAAGTTATCATATGGTGGATCTGCGATGTCATAAGGATATTCTTTTGTAAAGAATTATCCACATTTTCATTCATTACATTATGATATGTTTAATTTTATGTATGGCTTTGACCAGAATGTTTGGCATTAAATTACCATTGTTTGGAAAGTAATTTAACAGAAGATGTTGGCGACAAACAACCTATTATATAAACAGTCACGACATGAACACAATAAACGTTTTGGCTATTTTCTGAAATTTTTACAAAAATAACCATTGTTCTTGTTGTCTGTATAATTGACTTTGAAAAAGCATTAAACACAGTTTATAAACATTTCACCAATTTTGTCATACTTAAATTTTGTTTTGGTCCTGAATTTATACGCTGGATTAATCTATTAAATTATGATACATCTTCATGTGTTTTTCAGCATGGCCATCTCTTTTTTTTGTTTTGCCAACGAGCGCGTGGTTGCAGGCAAGGTGATCCAATATCACCACATCTCTTCCTTTTTGTAGCTGAAATGCTTGCATGTATGATGACTAAATGATAGGTGTTGTGATTGATGAACAAGAATGTAAATTGGGACAATGCCCTGATGATACTGAATTATTGATATCATTAATACATTTTACAATATGCCAGGCTTAAAGATAAATATTATATAAGGATATAAGGCTATTTGGATTGGCTCAAAAGGAGGTAACAGATCTCGAGATCTTCGCTGTCAAGATTTAGATATAGAATGACAACGGAATGAATTTGAAATTTTAAAAATTAAATTTCAACCAGATTTAAATAACTTGTGGGTTATGAACACAAGTTAAAGACTGGAAGAAAGTAAAAGATTACCAGCAACATCGATAAAAAGAAATTTTACTGTAATAGGCAAAATTCTGGTAATGAGAACATTGGTTCTTTCAAAATAAGTTCACCTAAGCTACCCAGTGAATCACTTCCCCATGAGAGGGTATATCTAAAATTCATTGGGGATGACAAAAATTACAAAATTAAACTGACCAAATTGAACAAATTATAATGCAGTTTATGCAAGTTACGTATGAATGATATTAAAAGGCTTCGTTTACGCCGCAGAAGTATCTACACTAAAACAATATTTGAAAAACACGTATATAAATAATTCTTGAAACATTCCCTTAAATGAAATATTAAGATATGAAATCCAGAAAACGTTTACAACTGATAATCCCTTTTGGAAAGTTTTTTTCATGATACTAATTTCAATTGGCATATGATTTTTACACAGAAGAATTGTCAAAGGTGTTTTCTACTTTAAATTTTTGTATATTTTATACCAAAAAAAGAGCTGTTATATGCTGTATATTGGGATGTGATGCAATCCAAAATTTCTGGAAGGAACTTGAACATTTGATAATTAAAAAAAAAAAATTATAATAATGTATAGTTCTTTTATAGCGCAGTTCTCCTCTCAGGACTTTGGTGTGGGATTTAACCCACTGATAATCCATATATTATTTTCTGCTAAAAAATATAGTAATAAATGTTCTTGAAGAAAATATTTCCAAAAAAAAAAAAAAAATTTCAAAACATAAAGACTTTTGAAATAACAAAAACGGTGGTTTGGAGTGGGATTTAACCCACTGATAATCCTTATATTATTTTCCGCTAAAACATATAGTAATAAATGTCCTATTTCTCAAAAATATAAAATTCAAAAATAATTCAAATGATATCTTATTGTTGAAAACATCATATTCAGAAGAAACTCTAATTTTGAGAAATTTTCAGATAAATAGCTTCCATTATTCCCTTTGTTTAATTTTAAAGTTAATTCAACGTAACTCTGTTTGGCTTTGTTAGCTAGACTCGATGTTACCATTATGTTGATGATCTTCTGGCTGTCGTCATTAGCAAACTGTTAGCTACACTCGATGTTACCATTATGTTGATGCCGGATCTTCTGGCTGTCGTCATTAGCAAACTGTTAGCTAGACTCGATGTTACCATTATGTTGATGATCTTCTGGCTGTCGTCATTAGCAAACTGTTAGCTACACTCGATGTTAATGTTACCATTATGTTGATGCCGGATCTTCTGGCTGTCGTCATTAGCAAACTGTTAGCTACACTCGATGTTACCATTATGTTGATGATCTTCTGGCTGTCGTCATTAGCAAACTGTTAGCTACACTCGATGTTACCATTATGTTGATGATCTTCTGGCTGTCGTCATTAGCAAACTGTTAGCTACACTCGATGTTACCATTATGTTGATGCCGGATCTTCTGGCTGTCGTCATTAGCAAACTGTTAGCTACACTCGATGTTACCATTATGTTGATGATCTTCTGGCTGTCGTCATTAGCAAACTGTTAGCTACACTCGATGTTACCATTATGTTGATGATCTTCTGGCTGTCGTCATTAGCAAACTGTTAGCTACACTCGATGTTACCATTATGTTGATGATCTTCTGGCTGTTGTCATTAGCAAACTGTTAGCTACACTCGATGTTACCATTATGTTGATGATCTTCTGGCTGTCGTCATTAGCAAACTGTTAGCTACACTCGATGTTACCATTATGTTGATGATCTTCTGGCTGTCGTCATTAGCGAACTGTTAGCTACACTCGATGTTACCATTATGTTGATGATCTTCTGGCTGTCGTCATTAGCAAACTGTTAGCTACACTCGATGTTACCATTATGTTGATGATCTTCTGGCTGTCGTCATTAGCAAACTGTTAGCTACACTCGATGTTACCATTATGTTGATGATCTTCTGGCTGTCGTCATTAGCAAACTGTTAGCTACACTCGATGTTACCATTATGTTGATGATCTTCTGGCTGTCGTCATTAGCAAACTGTTAGCTTCACTCGATGTTACCAGTATGTTGATGATCTTCTGGCTGTCGTCATTAGCAAATTGTTAGCTACACTCGATGTTACCATTATGTTGATGATCTTCTGGCTGTCGTCATTAGCAAACTGTTAGCTACACTCGATGTTACCATTATGTTGATGATCTTCTGGCTGTCGTCATTAGCAAACTGTTAGCTACACTCGATGTTACCATTATGTTGTTGATCTTCTGGCTGTCGTCATTAGCAAACTGTTCGTGGAGTTTGAAGTAATGTTGCAGGGTCATACCAGGATGTAATAAGTCCAATATCCATGTAGCGAACATTAATTCTGAATGCACTCTTCTTTCTCAGATATTAACCCTATTTCACCCACAATTACGTTTTTGACACGTTGTCTTTTTCCTATAAGATAAGTTTTGCTGGTGAAAAAACTCGGTGCTATAGACTTGTTTCACTATGTATAATAAATGTAAACGTGACGTGTGACAGGGAATGCATAGATCTGGAATGTGTTGTAGTCAGTGTAGAAGTGTGCTTCATAAAGTGTGTATACCGGTCATAGTCGAAACACAAAATAATTCTACGTTAACGCTGATGTGCAATTGATCTCTTCCTTTAGCCCGTAATTTAAACAGTTACGTCTCTTGTATTACTTTCACATCTGGTGAGCTAGGTAGACAGGGTAGTTAGGTAGATAAATCGTGTTGCTAAATGGAGATGAGCATGTACTGAATCTATCGCCCGGTACCGACTGCGTGATGCACGTCTTGTAACTTCCCATTTCTCTTGGATCAATTAAAATAACGGTGATTAGTAGTTTTAGTTTCCTAATTGTTGACCTAATCATTTATCAGTTGCGATGTAAGTCACATTCCATTATAAAATGAATTAATAATATTTTTAACAAAACATAACAACATTTTGTCAGAAAGAAATATTTCTCAAAATTATTGAGTTATACAGCTTTTAAAGATGTCAATTAATTTGAATCGATATACAATGAATTCAAGTAAATAAGACAGAATTTTAAAACTTTTACGAAGATTCAGTTTGTTTGCGACTATGACAAGCTTTCTTAGAAAAGGACAATAATGGTGATACATCCATGTAGCCGGTTCTGTTGATATCTTGTACGCGGAGGAGTCCATCCAGTTAGGGGTGTTCTAATATTCCTCATCTGACATAACAATAGGACTCATCCGAGTGAATATATAAAATGAAGATATTTGATCGTAAGGTAAACTTAATGGTTGTCTACAAACATTTTATTCATTCCATTCTTAAACCAAGTACTAGTGTAGCTTGTGTGAGCTATCAGGAATCCTAACCTTGTGTTACTAAGTCTTTAACAAATTCTATGTATAACCACATAGAACTGGACGAGTTGAACGGTTAGTTATATATGGTCGTGCACGTGGGTGTATCAGCCAATCACATTCCATTTTATCTTTTCATAGCATTCAGCTTTTCTCGCGATGTCATAATTATTCGCTGCTATATCATGATCATTCGCTGCTACACAAAATTATTCCCTGTTAAATCATAATTATTCCCGGCTATATCATACTTATTCCCTGCTAGATCCTGATCATTCCCTGCTATATCATAATTATTCCCTGCTATATCCTGACCATTCACTGCTATATCATAATTATTCCCTGCTAGATCCTGATCATTCCCTGCTATATCATAATTATTCCCTGCTAGATCCTGATCATTCCCTGCTATATCATAATTATTCCCTGCTATATCCTGACAATTCACTGCTATATCATAATTATTCCCTGCTATAACCTGACCATTCCCTGCTATATCATAATTATTCCCTGCTATATCCTGATCATTCACTGCTATATCATAATTATTCCCTGCTATATCCTGACCATTCACTGCTATATCATAATTATTCCCTGCTAGATCCTGATCATTCCCTGCTATATCATAATTATTCCCTGCTAGATCCTGATCATTCCCTGCTATATCATAATTATTCCCTGCTAGATCCTGATCATTCACTGCTATATCGTAATTATTCCCTGCTAGATCCTGATCATTCACTGCTATATCATAATTATTCCCTGCTATATCCTGACCATTCCCTGCTATATCATAATTATTCCCTGCTATATCCTGACCATTCACTGCTATATCATAATTATTCCCTGCTATATCATAATTATTCCCTGCTATATCCTGACCATTCCCTGCTATATCATAATTATTCCCTGCTAGATCCTGACCATTCCCTGCTATATCATAATTATTCCCTGCTATATCCTGACCATTCCCTGCTATATCATAATTATTCCCTGCTAGATCCTGACCATTCCCTGCTATATCATAATTATTCCCTGCTAGATCCTGACCATTCCCTGCTATATCATAATTATTCCCTGCTATATCCTGACCATTAACTGCTATATCATAATTATTCCCTACTAGATCCTGACCATTCCCTGCTATATCATAATTATTCCCTGCTAGATCCTGACCATTCCCTGCTATATCATAATTATTCCCTGCTAGATCCTGACCATTCCCTGCTATATCATAATTATTCCCTGCTAGATCCTGACCATTCCCTGCTATATCATAATTATTCCCTGCTAGATCCTGACCATTCCCTGCTATATCATAATTATTCCCTGCTATATCCTGACCATTCCCTGCTATATCATAATTATTCTCTGCTAGATCCTGACCATTCCCTGCTATATCATAATTATTCCCTGCTATATCCTGACCAATCCCTGCTATATCATAATTATTCCCTGCTAGATCCTGATCATTCCCTGCTATATCATAATTATTCCCTGCTAGATCCTGATCATTCAATGCTATATCATAATTATTCCCTGCTAGATCCTGATCATTCCCTGCTATATCATAATTATTCCCTGTTAGATCCTGATCATTCACTGCTATATCATAATTATTCCCTGCTAGATCCTGACCATTCCCTGCTATATCATAATTATTCCCTGCTATATCCTAACCATTCACTGCTATATCATAATTATTCCCTGCTAGATCCTGACCATTCCCTGCTATATCATAATTATTCCCTGCTAGATCCTGACCATTCCCTGCTATATCATAATTATTCCCTGCTAGATCCTGACCATTCCCTGCTATATCATAATTATTCCCTGCTATTTCCTGACCATTCACTGCTATATCATAATTATTCCCTGCTAGATCCTGATCATTCCCTGCTGTATCATAATTATTCCCTGCTATATCCTGACCATTCACTGCTATATCATAATTATTCCCTGCTAGATCCTGACCATTCCCTGCTATATCATAATTATTCCCTGCTAGATCCTGACCATTCCCTGCTATATCATAATTATTCCCTGCTATATCCTGACCATTCACTGCTATATCATAATTATTCCCTGCTAGATCCTGACCATTCCCTGCTATATCATAATTATTCCCTGCTAGATCCTGACCATTCCCTGCTATATCATAATTATTCCCTGCTAGATCCTGACCATTCCCTGCTATATCATAATTATTCCCTGCTAGATCCTGACCATTCCCTGCTATATCATAATTATTCCCTGCTAGATCCTGACCATTCCCTGCTATATCATAATTATTCTCTGCTAGATCCTGACCATTCCCTGCTATATCATAATTATTCCCTGCTAGATCCTGACCATTCCCTGCTATATCATAATTATTCCCTGCTATATCCTGACCATTCCCTGCTATATCATAATATAAGTATTCCCTGCTATATCCTGACCATTCACTGCTATATCATAATTATTCCCTGCTAGATCCTGACCATTCCCTGCTATATCATAATTATTCCCTGCTAGATCCTGACCATTCCCTGCTATATCATAATTATTCCCTGCTAGATCCTGACCATTCCCTGCTATATCATAATTATTCCCTGCTAGATCCTGACTATTCCCTCCTATATCATCATTATTCCCTGCTATATCCTGACCATTCCCTGCTATATAATAATTATTCTCTGCTAGATCCTGACCATTCCCTGCTATATCATAATTATTCCCTGCTAGATCCTGACCATTCCCTGCTTTATCATAATTATTCCCTGCTATATCCTGACCATTCCCTGCTATATCATAATTATTCCCTACTAGATCCTGACCATTCCCTGCTATATCATAATTATTCCCTGCTATATCCTGACCATTCCCTGCTATATCATAATTATTCCCTGCTAGATCCTGACCATTCCCTGCTATATCATAATTATTCCCTGCTAGATCCTGACCATTCCCTGCTATATCATAATTATTCCCTGCTATATCCTGACCATTTACTGCTATATCATAATTATTCCCTGCTAGATCCTGACCATTCCCTGCTATATCATAATTATTCCCTGCTAGATCCTGACCATTCCCTGCTATATCATAATTATTCCCTGCTAGATCCTGACCATTCCCTGCTATATCATAATTATTCCCTGCTAGATCCTGACCATTCCCTGCTATATCATAATTATTCCCTGCTAGATCCTGACCATTCCCTGCTATATCATAATTATTCCCTGCTAGATCCTGACCATTCCCTGCTATATCATAATTATTCCCTGCTATATCCTAACCATTCACTGCTATATCATAATTATTCCCTGCTAGATCCTGACCATTCCCTGCTATATCATAATTATTCCCTGCTAGATCCTGACCATTCCCTGCTATATCATAATTATTCCGTGCTAGATCCTGACCATTCCCTGCTATATCATAATTATTCCCTGCTATATCCTGACCATTCACTGCTATATCATAATTATTCCCTGCTAGATCCTGATCATTCCCTGCTATATCATAATTATTCCCTGCTATATCCTGACCATTCACTGCTATATCATAATTATTCCCTGCTAGATCCTGACCATTCCCTGCTATATCATAATTATTCCCTGCTAGATCCTGACCATTCCCTGCTATATCATAATTATTCCCTGCTATATCCTGACCATTCACTGCTATATCATAATTATTCCCTGCTAGATCCTGACCATTCCCTGCTATATCATAATTATTCCCTGCTAGATCCTGACCATTCCCTGCTATATCATAATTATTCCCTGCTAGATCCTGACCATTCCCTGCTATATCATAATTATTCGCTGCTAGATCCTGACCATTCCCTGCTATATCATAATTATTCCCTGCTATATCCTAACCATTCACTGCTATATCATAATTATTCCCTGCTAGATCCTGACCATTCCCTGCTATATCATAATTATTCCCTGCTAGATCCTGACCATTCCCTGCTATATCATAATTATTCCGTGCTAGATCCTGACCATTCCCTGCTATATCATAATTATTCCCTGCTATATCCTGACCATTCACTGCTATATCATAATTATTCCCTGCTAGATCCTGATCATTCCCTGCTATATCATAATTATTCCCTGCTATATCCTGACCATTCACTGCTATATCATAATTATTCCCTGCTAGATCCTGACCATTCCCTGCTATATCATAATTATTCCCTGCTAGATCCTGACCATTCCCTGCTATATCATAATTATTCCCTGCTATATCCTGACCATTCACTGCTATATCATAATTATTCCCTGCTAGATCCTGACCATTCCCTGCTATATCATAATTATTCCCTGCTAGATCCTGACCATTCCCTGCTATATCATAATTATTCCCTGCTAGATCCTGACCATTCCCTGCTATATCATAATTATTCCCTGCTAGATCCTGACCATTCCCTGCTATATCATAATTATTCCCTGCTATATCCTGACCATTCCCTGCTATATCATAATTATTCTCTGCTAGATCCTGACCATTCCCTGCTATATCATAATTATTCCCTGCTAGATCCTGACCATTCCCTGCTATATCATAATTATTCCCTGCTATATCCTGACCATTCCCTGCTATATCATAATTATTCTCTGCTAGATCCTGACCATTCCCTGCTATATCATAATTATTCCCTGCTATATCCTGACCATTCACTGCTATATCATAATTATTCCCTGCTAGATCCTGACCATTCCCTGCTATATCATAATTATTCCCTGCTAGATCCTGACCATTCCCTGCTATATCATAATTATTCCCTGCTAGATCCTGACCATTCCCTGCTATATCATAATTATTCCCTGCTAGATCCTGACCATTCCCTCCTATATCATCATTATTCCCTGCTATATCCTGACCATTCCCTGCTATATCATAATTATTCTCTGCTAGATCCTGACCATTCCCTGCTATATCATAATTATTCCCTGCTAGATCCTGACCATTCCCTGCTATATCATAATTATTCCCTGCTATATCCTGACCATTCCCTGCTATATCATAATTATTCCCTGCTAGATCCTGACCATTCCCTGCTATATCATAATTATTCCCTGCTATATCCTGACCATTCCCTGCTATATCATAATTATTCCCTGCTAGATCCTGACCATTCCCTGCTATATCATAATTATTCCCTGCTAGATCCTGACCATTCCCTGCTATATCATAATTATTCCCTGCTATATCCAGACCATTTACTGCTACATCATAATTATTCCCTGCTATATCCTGACCATTCCCTGCTATATCATAATTATTCCCTGCTAGATCCTGACCATTCCCTGCTATATCATAATTATTCCGTGCTAGATCCTGACCATTCCCTGCTATATCATAATTATTCCGTGCTAGATCCTGACCATTCCCTGCTATATCATAATTATTCCCTGCTAGATCCTGACCATTTACTGCTATATCATAATTATTCCCTGCTAGATCCTGACCATTCCCTGCTATATCATAATTATTCGCTGCTAGATCCTGACCATTCCCTCCTATATCATCATTATTCCCTGCTATATCCTGACCATTCCCTGCTATATCATAATTATTCTCTGCTAGATTATGACCATTCCCTGCTATATCATAATTATTCCCTGCTAGATCCTGACAATTCCCTGCTATATCATAATTATTCCCTGCTATATCCTGACCATTCCCTGCTATATCATAATTATTCCCTGCTAGATCCTGACCATTCCCTGCTATATCATAATTATTCCCTGCTATATCCTGACCATTCCCTGCTATATCATAATTATTCCCTGCTAGATCCTGACCATTCCCTGCTATATCATAATTATTCCCTGCTAGATCCTGACCATTCCCTGCTATATCATAATTATTCCCTGCTATATCCTGACCATTCACTGCTATATCATAATTATTCCCTGCTAGATCCTGACCATTCCCTGCTATATCATAATTATTCCCTGCTAGATCCTGACCATTCCCTGCTATATCATAATTATTCCCTGCTAGATCCTGACCATTCCCTGCTATTTCATAATTATTCCCTGCTAGATCCTGACCATTCCCTGCTATATCATAATTATTCCCTGCTATATCCTGACCATTCCCTGCTATATCATAATTATTCCCTGCTAGATCCTGACCATTCCCTGCTATATCATAATTATTCCCTGCTATATCCTGACCATTTACTGCTATATCATAATTATTCCCTGCTAGATCCTGACCATTCCCTGCTATATCATAATTATTCCCTGCTATATCCTAACCATTCACTGCTATATCATAATTATTCCCTGCTAGATCCTGACCATTCCCTGCTATATCATAATTATTCCCTGCTAGATCCTGACCATTCCCTGCTATATCATAATTATTCCCTGCTAGATCCTGACCATTCCCTGCTATATCATAATTATTCCCTGCTATATCCTGACCATTCACTGCTATATCATAATTATTCCCTGCTAGATCCTGACCATTCCCTGCTATATCATAATTATTCCCTGCTAGATCCTGACCATTCCCTCCTATATCATCATTATTCCCTGCTATATCCTGACCATTCCCTGCTATATCATAATTATTCTCTGCTAGATCCTGACCATTCCCTGCTATATCATAATTATTCCCTGCTAGATCCTGACCATTCCCTGCTATATCATAATTATTCCCTGCTATATCCTGACCATTCCCTGCTATATCATAATTATTCCCTGCTAGATCCTGACCATTCCCTGCTATATCATAATTATTCCCTGCTATATCCTGACCATTCCCTGCTATATCATAATTATTCCCTGCTAGATCCTGACCATTCCCTGCTATATCATAATTATTCCCTGCTAGATCCTGACCATTCCCTGCTATATCATAATTATTCCCTGCTATATCCAGACCATTTACTGCTACATCATAATTATTCCCTGCTATATCCTGACCATTCCCTGCTATATCATAATTATTCCCTGCTAGATCCTGACCATTCCCTGCTATATCATAATTATTCCGTGCTAGATCCTGACCATTCCCTGCTATATCATAATTATTCCGTGCTAGATCCTGACCATTCCCTGCTATATCATAATTATTCCCTGCTAGATCCTGACCATTTACTGCTATATCATAATTATTCCCTGCTAGATCCTGACCATTCCCTGCTATATCATAATTATTCGCTGCTAGATCCTGACCATTCCCTCCTATATCATCATTATTCCCTGCTATATCCTGACCATTCCCTGCTATATCATAATTATTCTCTGCTAGATTATGACCATTCCCTGCTATATCATAATTATTCCCTGCTAGATCCTGACAATTCCCTGCTATATCATAATTATTCCCTGCTATATCCTGACCATTCCCTGCTATATCATAATTATTCCCTGCTAGATCCTGACCATTCCCTGCTATATCATAATTATTCCCTGCTATATCCTGACCATTCCCTGCTATATCATAATTATTCCCTGCTAGATCCTGACCATTCCCTGCTATATCATAATTATTCCCTGCTAGATCCTGACCATTCCCTGCTATATCATCATTATTCCCTGCTATATCCTGACCATTCCCTGCTATATCATAATTATTCTCTGCTAGATTATGACCATTCCCTGCTATATCATAATTATTCCCTGCTAGATCCTGACAATTCCCTGCTATATCATAATTATTCCCTGCTATATCCTGACCATTCCCTGCTATATCATAATTATTCCCTGCTAGATCCTGACCATTCCCTGCTATATCATAATTATTCCCTGCTATATCCTGACCATTCCCTGCTATATCATAATTATTCCCTGCTAGATCCTGACCATTCCCTGCTATATCATAATTATTCCCTGCTAGATCCTGACCATTCCCTGCTATATCATAATTATTCCCTGCTATATCCTGACCATTCACTGCTATATCATAATTATTCCCTGCTAGATCCTGACCATTCCCTGCTATATCATAATTATTCCCTGCTAGATCCTGACCATTCCCTGCTATATCATAATTATTCCCTGCTAGATCCTGACCATTCCCTGCTATTTCATAATTATTCCCTGCTAGATCCTGACCATTCCCTGCTATATCATAATTATTCCCTGCTATATCCTGACCATTCCCTGCTATATCATAATTATTCCCTGCTAGATCCTGACCATTCCCTGCTATATCATAATTATTCCCTGCTATATCCTGACCATTTACTGCTATATCATAATTATTCCCTGCTAGATCCTGACCATTCCCTGCTATATCATAATTATTCCCTGCTATATCCTAACCATTCACTGCTATATCATAATTATTCCCTGCTAGATCCTGACCATTCCCTGCTATATCATAATTATTCCCTGCTAGATCCTGACCATTCCCTGCTATATCATAATTATTCCCTGCTAGATCCTGACCATTCCCTGCTATATCATAATTATTCCCTGCTATATCCTGACCATTCACTGCTATATCATAATTATTCCCTGCTAGATCCTGATCATTCCCTGCTATATCATAATTATTCCCTGCTATATCCTGACCATTCACTGCTATATCATAATTATTCCCTGCTAGATCCTGACCATTCCCTGCTATATCATAATTATTCCCTGCTAGATCCTGACCATTCCCTGCTATATCATAATTATTCCCTGCTATATCCTGACCATTCACTGCTATATCATAATTATTCCCTGCTAGATCCTGACCATTCCCTGCTATATCATAATTATTCCCTGCTAGATCCTGACCATTCCCTGCTATATCATAATTATTCCCTGCTAGATCCTGACCATTCCCTGCTATATCATAATTATTCCCTGCTATATCCTGACCATTCCCTGCTATATCATAATTATTCTCTGCTAGATCCTGACCATTCCCTGCTATATCATAATTATTCCCTGCTAAATCCTGACCATTCCCTGCTATATCATAATTATTCCCTGCTATATCCTGACCATTCCCTGCTATATCATAATTATTCTCTGCTAGATCCTGACCATTCCCTGCTATATCATAATTATTCCCTGCTATATCCTGACCATTCACTGCTATATCATAATTATTCCCTGCTAGATCCTGACCATTCCCTGCTATATCATAATTATTCCCTGCTAGATCCTGACCATTCCCTGCTATATCATAATTATTCCGTGCTAGATCCTGACCATTCCCTGCTATATCATAATTATTCCCTGCTAGATCCTGACCATTCCCTCCTATATCATCATTATTCCCTGCTAGATCCTGACCATTCCCTGCTATATCATACTTATTCCCTGCTAGATCCTGACCATTTCCTGCAATATCATAATTATTCCCTGCTATATCCTGACCATTCCCTGCTATATCATAATTATTCTCTGCTATATCATAATTATTCTCTGCTAGATCCTGACCATTCCCTGCTATATCATAATTATTCCCTGCTAGATCCTGACCATTCCCTGCTATATCATAATTATTCCCTGCTATATCCTGACCATTCCCTGCTATATCATAAGTATTCCCTGCTAGATCCTGACCATTCCCTGCTATATCATAATTATTCTCTGCTAGATCCTGACCATTCCCTGCTATATCATAATTATTCCCTGCTATATCCTGACCATTCACTGCTATATCATAATTATTCCCTGCTATATCCTGACCATTCCCTGCTATATCATAATTATTCCCTGCTAGATCCTGACCATTCCCTGCTATATCATAATTATTCCCTGCTAGATCCTGACCATTCCCTGCTATATCATAATTATTCCCTGCTAGATCCTGACCATTCCCTGCTATATCATAATTATTCTCTGCTAGATCCTGACCATTCCCTGCTATATCATAATTATTCCCTGCTAGATCCTGACAATTCCCTGCTATATCATAATTATTCCCTGCTATATCCTGACCATTCCCTGCTATATCATAATTATTCCCTGCTAGATCCTGACCATTCCCTGCTATATCATAATTATTCCCTGCTATATCCTGACCATTCCCTGCTATATCATAATTATTCCCTGCTAGATCCTGACCATTCCCTGCTATATCATAATTATTCCCTGCTAGATCCTGACCATTCCCTGCTATATCATAATTATTCCCTGCTATATCCTGACCATTCACTGCTATATCATAATTATTCCCTGCTAGATCCTGACCATTCCCTGCTATATCATAATTATTCCCTGCTAGATCCTGACCATTCCCTGCTATATCATAATTATTCCCTGCTAGATCCTGACCATTCCCTGCTATTTCATAATTATTCCCTGCTCGATCCTGACCATTCCCTGCTATATCATAATTATTCCCTGCTAGATCCTGACCATTCCCTGCTATATCATAATTATTCCCTGCTATATCCTGACCATTCCCTGCTATATCATAATTATTCTCTGCTAGATCCTGACCATTCCCTGCTATATCATAATTATTCCCTGCTAGATCCTGACCATTCCCTGCTATATCATAATTATTCTCTGCTAGATCCTGACCATTCCCTGCTATATCATAATTATTCCCTGCTATATCCTTACCATTCACTGCTATATCATAATTATTCCCTGCTAGATCCTGACCATTCCCTGCTATATCATAATTATTCCCTGCTAGATCCTGACCATTCCCTGCTATATCATAATTATTCCCTGCTAGATCCTGACCATTCCCTGCTATATCATACTTATTCCCTGCTAGATCCTGACCATTTCCTGCTATATCATAATTATTCCCTGCTATATCCTGACCATTCCCTGCTATATCATAATTATTCTCTGCTATATCATAATTATTCTCTGCTAGATCCTGACCATTCCCTGCTATATCATAATTATTCCCTGCTAGATCCTGACCATTCACTGCTATATCATAATTATTCCCTGCTATATCCTGACCATTCCCTGCTATATCATAATTATTCCCTGCTAGATCCTGACCATTCCCTGCTATATCATAATTATTCCCTGCTAGATCCTGACCATTCCCTGCTATATCATAATTATTCCCTGCTAGATCCTGACCATTCCCTGCTATATCATAATTATTCCCTGCTAGATCCTGACCATTCCCTGCTATATCATAATTATTCTCTGCTAGATCCTGACCATTCCCTGCTATATCATAATTATTCCCTGCTAGATCCTGACCATTCCCTGCTATATCATAATTATTCCCTGCTATATCCTGACCATTCCCTGCTATATCATAATTATTCTCTGCTAGATCCTGACCATTCCCTGCTATATCATAATTATTCCCTGCTATATCCTGACCATTCACTGCTATATCATAATTATTCCCTGCTATATCCTGACCATTCCCTGCTATATCATAATTATTCCCTGCTAGATCCTGACCATTCCCTGCTATATCATAATTATTCCCTGCTATATCCTGACCATTTACTGCTATATCATAATTATTCCCTGCTAGATCCTGACCATTCCCTGCTATATCATAATTATTCCCTGCTATATCCTAACCATTCACTGCTATATCATAATTATTCCCTGCTAGATCCTGACCATTCCCTGCTATATCATAATTATTCCCTGCTAGATCCTGACCATTCCCTGCTATATCATAATTATTCCCTGCTAGATCCTGACCATTCCCTGCTATATCATAATTATTCCCTGCTATATCCTGACCATTCACTGCTATATCATAATTATTCCCTGCTAGATCCTGATCATTCTCTGCTATATCATAATTATTCCCTGCTATATCCTGACCATTCACTGCTATATCATAATTATTCCCTGCTAGATCCTGACCATTCCCTGCTATATCATAATTATTCCCTGCTAGATCCTGACCATTCCCTGCTATATCATAATTATTCCCTGCTATATCCTGACCATTCACTGCTATATCATAATTATTCCCTGCTAGATCCTGACCATTCCCTGCTATATCATAATTATTCCCTGCTAGATCCTGACCATTCCCTGCTATATCATAATTATTCCCTGCTAGATCCTGACCATTCCCTGCTATATCATAATTATTCCCTGCTAGATCCTGACCATTCCCTGCTATATCATAATTATTCCCTGCTATATCCTGACCATTCCCTGCTATATCATAATTATTCTCTGCTAGATCCTGACCATTCCCTGCTATATCATAATTATTCCCTGCTAGATCCTGACCATTCCCTGCTATATCATAATTATTCCCTGCTAGATCCTGACCATTCCCTGCTATATCATAATTATTCCCTGCTAGATCCTGACCATTCCCTGCTATATCATAATTATTCCCTGCTAGATCCTGACCATTCCCTGCTATATCATAATTATTCCCTGCTATATCCTGACCATTCCCTGCTATATCATAATTATTCTCTGCTAGATCCTGACCATTCCCTGCTATATCATAATTATTCCCTGCTAGATCCTGACCATTCCCTGCTATATCATAATTATTCCCTGCTATATCCTGACCATTCCCTGCTATATCATAATTATTCTCTGCTAGATCCTGACCATTCCCTGCTATATCATAATTATTCCCTGCTATATCCTGACCATTCACTGCTATATCATAATTATTCCCTGCTAGATCCTGACCATTCCCTGCTATATCATAATTATTCCCTGCTAGATCCTGACCATTCCCTGCTATATCATAATTATTCCCTGCTAGATCCTGACCATTCCCTGCTATATCATAATTATTCCCTGCTAGATCCTGACCATTCCCTCCTATATCATCATTATTCCCTGCTATATCCTGACCATTCCCTGCTATATCATAATTATTCTCTGCTAGATCCTGACCATTCCCTGCTATATCATAATTATTCCCTGCTAGATCCTGACCATTCCCTGCTATATCATAATTATTCCCTGCTATATCCTGACCATTCCCTGCTATATCATAATTATTCCCTGCTAGATCCTGACCATTCCCTGCTATATCATAATTATTCCCTGCTATATCCTGACCATTCCCTGCTATATCATAATTATTCCCTGCTAGATCCTGACCATTCCCTGCTATATCATAATTATTCCCTGCTAGATCCTGACCATTCCCTGCTATATCATAATTATTCCCTGCTATATCCTGACCATTTACTGCTATATCATAATTATTCCCTGCTAGATCCTGACCATTCCCTGCTATATCATAATTATTCCCTGCTAGATCCTGACCATTCCCTGCTATATCATAATTATTCCCTGCTAGATCCTGACCATTCCCTGCTATATCATAATTATTCCCTGCTAGATCCTGACCATTCCCTGCTATATCATAATTATTCCCTGCTAGATCCTGACCATTCCCTGCTATATCATAATTATTCCCTGCTAGATCCTGACCATTCCCTGCTATATCATAATTATTCGCTGCTAGATCCTGACCATTCCCTCTTATATCATCATTATTCCCTGCTATATCCTGACCATTCCCTGCTATATCATAATTATTCTCTGCTAGATCCTGACCATTCCCTGCTATATCATAATTATTCCCTGCTATATCCTGACCATTCCCTGCTATATCATAATTATTCCCTGCTAGATCCTGACCATTCCCTGCTATATCATAATTATTCCCTGCTAGATCCTGACCATTCCCTTCTATAATTATTCCCTGCTATATCCTGACCATTTACTGCTATATCATAATTATTCCCTGCTAGATCCTGACCATTCCCTGCTATATCATAATTATTCCCTGCTAGATCCTGACCATTCCCTGCTATATCATAATTATTCCCTGCTAGATCCTGACCATTCCCTGCTATATCATAATTATTCCCTGCTAGATCCTGACCATTCCCTGCTATATCATAATTATTCCCTGCTAGATCCTGACCATTCCCTGCTATATCATAATTATTCCCTGCTAGATCCTGACCATTCCCTGCTATATCATAATTATTCGCTGCTAGATCCTGACCATTCCCTCTTATATCATCATTATTCCCTGCTATATCCTGACCATTCCCTGCTATATCATAATTATTCTCTGCTAGATCCTGACCATTCCCTGCTATATCATAATTATTCCCTGCTAGATCCTGACAATTCCCTGCTATATCATAATTATTCCCTGCTATATCCTGACCATTCCCTGCTATATCATAATTATTCCCTGCTATATCCTGACCATTCCCTGCTATATCATAATTATTCCCTGCTAGATCCTGACCATTCCCTGCTATATCATAATTATTCCCTGCTAGATCCTGACCATTCCCTGCTATATCATAATTATTCCCTGCTAGATCCTGACCATTCCCTGCTATATCATAAGTATTCCCTGCTATATCCTGACCATTCCCTGCTATATCATAATTATTCCCTGCTAGATCCTGACCATTCCCTGCTATATCATAATTATTCCCTGCTAGATCCTGACCATTCCCTGCTATATCATAATTATTCCCTGCTAGATCCTGACCATTCCCTGCTATTTCATAATTATTCCCTGCTAGATCCTGACCATTCCCTGCTATATCATAATTATTCCCTGCTAGATCCTGACCATTCCCTGCTATATCATAATTATTCCCTGCTATATCCTGACCATTCCCTGCTATATCATAATTATTCTCTGCTAGATCCTGACCATTCCCTGCTATATCATAATTATTCCCTGCTATATCCTGACCATTCCCTGCTATATCATAATTATTCTCTGCTAGATCCTGACCATTCCCTGCTATATCACAATTATTCCCTGCTAGATCCTGACCATTCCCTGCTATATCATAATTATTCCCTGCTATATCCTGACCATTCCCTGCTATATCATAATTATTCTCTGCTAGATCCTGACCATTCCCTGCTATATCATAATTATTCCCTGCTATATCCTGACCATTCACTGCTATATCATAATTATTCCCTGCTAGATCCTGACCATTCCCTGCTATATCATAATTATTCCCTGCTAGATCCTGACCATTCCCTGCTATATCATAATTATTCCCTGCTAGATCCTGACCATTCCCTGCTATATCATACTTATTCCTTGCTAGATCCTGACCATTTCCTGCTATATCATAATTATTCCCTGCTATATCCTGACCATTCCCTGCTATATCATAATTATTCTCTGCTATATCATAATTATTCTCTGCTAGATCCTGACCATTCCCTGCTATATCAAAATTATTCCCTGCTAGATCCTGACCATTCCCTGCTATATCATAATTATTCCCTGCTAGATCCTGACCATTCCCTGCTATATCATAATTATTCCCTGCTAGATCCTGACCATTCCCTGCTATATCATAATTATTCTCTGCTAGATCCTGACCATTCCCTGCTATATCATAATTATTCCCTGCTATATCCTGACCATTCACTGCTATATCATAATTATTCC
Source organism: Gibbula magus (assembly GCA_936450465.1). Lineage (NCBI taxonomy): Eukaryota > Metazoa > Mollusca > Gastropoda > Trochida > Trochidae > Gibbula > Gibbula magus. The sequence goes on along the minus strand of OW388292.1, from coordinate 3,626,557 downwards.
CTGCTATATCCTGACCATTCCCTGCTATATCATAATTATTCCCTGCTAGATCCTGACCATTCCCTGCTATATCATAATTATTCCCTGCTAGATCCTGACCATTCCCTGCTATATCATAATTATTCTCTGCTAGATCCTGACCATTCCCTGCTATATCATAATTATTCCCTGCTATATCCTGACCATTCACTGCTATATCATAATTATTCCCTGCTAGATCCTGACCATTCCCTGCTATATCATAATTATTCCCTGCTAGATCCTGACCATTCCCTGCTATATCATAATTATTCTCTGCTAGATCCTGACCATTCCCTGCTATATCATAATTATTCCCTGCTAGATCCTGACCATTCCCTGCTACATCATAATTATTCCCTGCTATATCCTGACCATTCCCTGCTATATCATAATTATTCTCTGCTAGATCCTGACCATTCCCTGCTATATCATAATTATTCCCTGCTAGATCCTGACCATTCCCTGCTATATCATAATTATTCCCTGCTAGATCCTGACCATTCCCTGCTATATCATAATTATTCCCTGCTAGATCCTGACCATTCCCTGATATATCATAATTATTCCCTGCTAGATCCTGACCATTCCCTGCTATATCATAATTATTCCCTGCTATATCCTGACCATTCACTGCTATATCAAAATTATTCCCTGCTAGATCCTGATCATTCCCTGCTATATCATAATTATTCCCTGCTATATCCTGACCATTCACTGCTATATCATAATTATTCCCTGCTAGATCCTGATCATTCCCTGCTATATCATAATTATTCCCTGCTAGATCCTGATCATTCACTGCTATATCATAACTATTCCCTGCTAGATCCTGATCATTTGCTGCTATATCATAATTATTCCCTGCTATATCATAATTATTCCCTGCTAGATCCTGATCATTCACTGCTAAATCATAATTATTCCCTGCTAGATCCTGATCATTTGCTGCTATATCATAATTATTCCCTGCTATATCATAATTATTCCCTGCTAGATCCTGATCATTCACTGCTATATCATAATTATTCCCTGCTAGATCCTGATCATTTGCTGCTATATCATAATTATTCCCTGCTAGATTCTGATCATTCGCTGCTATATATAGAATACTGAACGACGTCCCGTTTGATAACATGTTTATGAAACGAGTGGATGGTTTGGTATTTTAACGAGCGAAAGCGAGTTAAATACCCATGCCATTCACGAGTTTCATAAACATGTTATCAAACGGGACCGAGTTTAGTATTTTATTTATTACTCAATGATGTAAATAGCTCTGAATTGCAAGAAAATCGTTTTTAGTGACGCTTACTTGCAAATAGGTGACCCGCCATTGGAGTCACGCGGTCTAACATTGTGACGTCATCCAAAAACGACTATGACGTCACGCGCCGATTGTGACGTTACGACAGCACGCGGTGGTATCACACATGTGTGTAACCGACTCATTGTTATCTAATGAGTGATCTCACCACGGTTCAGTAATAAATCATAATAATTCCCTGCTATATCATAATTATTCCCTGCTATAGCATGATCATTCACTACTATATCATAATTATTCTCTTCTCTATCATGATAATTCCCTGCTATATCACGATTACTTACGCTATCGCATGATCCAGAGACAGGGTAGATAAAGACTTACAAAACGGACCCATGTCAACCTGATACGAATCGTGTGTACGATGATCCGGACCAGCTTTGAGCAAGTCGTGCTTGCAGAGAGAAAGTTCAACTTCCCTTAACTCTCCAAAAACAAGCGGCAACCTCTGTGTTTGATAATGGTATCATTCAATACAGAAACTATATACATGCCCGGTCCCTGTACGCGTACAATCGTCCCCTGCCCACTCTAACGCGGGAGAAGAACGCCGAGCCAATCTCTACAGCAAATATACCCCGCCCAACTGCACCGACAAACAATTCCCTGCAGAAATGAATATGAAATATCCTACATAACTTGTATGAGATTCCTCCCATTCGCCTCGAGTTGCACCAACTGAACGAGCCAAGACGCACTGACTGACGGTGTACCCTGCTTACACGAAATGTCAAAGCGTCGTGTACAATAGAAGCAGTATGTGTGTAAGATACAGTTGTGGTGGGTCAATTTTAGCAAGGAGACGAGGTTTAAACACACAAACACAACTAATATGCGTTATGCTCGGCTAAAGGCCACGAACGAATGCGGAGTTGAGGAGGATGGTTTGAATTAGCGAGTGTCCAGGGTGGAAGTACAGTAGCGGAGGACAAAGTGAGGGAGAAATGCCAGTCCCGTACACCTAACACTAACCAGACGTACACTCACACTAAGTACGGATATATTACGTGATGTCGTGTACCCTAGTCAGGGGCCAGATATCCTAGTGGATTGTAGCTGATCCTGTAATGAGTGCAAGCAGTCGCGTACAATGATACAGTGTTGCTGGGAGGATACCAGTTGTATCCATTCTGCTTCCTGTAGTGTCGTGTCGTCATTATCCAATGTAGTCTTAGAGTAGTAGAATGACAAAATATGAATCTATGTCGAACACTGAGTCTGATCAGAATCAAGAAGTTGAATATCCAAATGTTCTGAGATCAACTTCACAATGCATGACCATCAAGATATTGCAATAGTAAGGAAACAACGTAGCACATTCTATCTTGGTACTGATCTAGAGTAACTGAGAGAGGCCTCCTTAACATATATATACGTGTACAAATCAGTGAGATTGTTTACCAACTTTTGACAGAACACTGAGATCAATCGTTATAAACAATACACTTAGTTTAACTATTTAGCATACTCACCAACAGGAAGACAGAATTGATTCATTTTCCCAGCAACAACTTGATCCATGTTTTCTGTTGTTCCAATATGCGTCGTGTACATGTATTTACATTAGCTAGACGACGGTTTTCTACGTTTGCTTTATAATCTTCACTGAGGCACTTTAGTAAAACAGAAAGCTATCAGACTACATGTACTTCATATATTTGAGCCCCCTAAGCTTGGATTTGTGTCACAATACTCTCTGGTTCCTTTCCAATAGTTTAAGAAATACTCATTTTTAAAATGATTTGAATGACTAAGTGTCGTTTTAGTTAACAAAAAGCTCCCCATCACTGAATGGGGACTGTCTTCAGCAGAAGACACATACATGTACGTACAGTGTTGATAATGCGATATCTCACGAAGCGTTGCACCAAATGTCTTCAGATGTTGTAATATCCTACAATTGGGAACAACGCAAACACCAGTCAACTTGACCGTATATACAAGGTGACGACGACACATTGGGCACTGTTCAAACTGTTATTAATATTCATATATATAGTATTCATCAACCATTGAACTAAAACATTCAGGACATCATTTTATATTTCATCAACCATTGAACTAAAACATTCAGGACACCATTTTATATTTCATCAACCATTGAACAAAAACATTCAGGACGCCATTTTATATTTCATCAACAATTGAACTAAAACATTCAGGACACCATTTTATATTTCATCTACCATTGAACTAAAACATTCAGGACACCATTTTATATTTCATCAACCATTGAACTAATACATATTTGGCGATTAAGGACAACAATGTGAAACGATTTTTTTAAAGTCACCACGACAATTTGAATAATTTCCCTTTCCGCGATATCTCATGAGCCGTTGCACCCAATATTTGTGTGACAGCCTACATTGAGTGATTAAGTAGACATCTCTCTCACAAACCATTCTGTACCATGAGACTCAGTATCTCTGTACCATGAGACTCAGAATATCTGTACCATGAGGCTCAGTATCTCTGTACCATGAGGCTCAGTATCTCTGTACCCTGAGGCTCAGTATCTCTGTACCATGAGACTCAGTATCTCTGTACCATGAGACTCAGTATCTCTGTACCATGACACTCAGTATCTCTGTACCATGAGACTCAGTATCTCTGTACCATGAGGCTCAGTATATCTGTACCATGAGGCTCAGTATATCTGTACCATGAGGCTCAGTATATCTGTACCATGAGGCTCAGTATCTCTGTACCATGAGACTCAGTATCTCTGTACCATGAGACTCAGAATATCTGTACCATGAGGCTCAGTATCTCTGTACCATGAGGCTCAGTATCTCTGTACCCTGAGGCTCAGTATCTCTGTACCATGAGACTCAGTATCTCTGTACCATGAGGCTCAGTATATCTGTACCATGAGACTCAGTATCTCTGTACCATGACACTCAGTATCTCTGTACCATGACACTCAGAATCTCTGTACCATGAGACTCAGAATATCTGTACCATGAGGCTCAGTATCTCTGTACCATGAGGCTCAGTATCTCTGTACCATGAGGCTCAGTATCTCTGTACCATGAGACTCAGTATCTCTGTACCATGAGACTCAGTATCTCTGTACCATGAGGCTCAGTATCTCTGTACCATGAGGCTCAGTATCTCTGTACCATGAGACTCAGTATCTCTGTACCATGAGGCTCAGTATCTCCTGCATATTCCCTACTCCAGATGTGTCACACAACACATGTTCACGGTCACTCTTTCCCTTCTCCAGATGTGTCACACAACACATGTTCACGGTCAATCTTTCCCTTCTCCAGATATGTCACACAACACATGTTCACGGTCACTCTTTCCCTTCTCCAGATGTGTCACAACACATGTTCACGGTCACTCTTTCCCTTCTCCAGATATGTCACAACACATGTGCACGGTCACTCTTTCCCTTCTCCAGATATGTCACAACACATGTTCACGGTCACTCTTTCCCTTCTCCAGATATGTCACAACACATGTTCACGGTCACTCTTTCCCTTCTCCAGATGTGTCACAACACGTGTTCACGGTCACACTGTATTCCTTCTACTTTTCAATAACGCCCTCTAAAAGAACCAGCTGTTATCAGATGATGAAAACGAGTAAAAAAGATACTTAATGGAAGTCCGTCGAAAATATGTTAAAATATAAGATATCGTTAATATAGTTTGACCTCATGATGAATTCCAGTGATCCATTGCTCTTTATAAAATAACGAGTCTTACTTTGATTCATGGGTTGCGGTGAAGGACATTGAGAACTTATTGGCAATAATTGTTGTGATAACAATGTCATTCCCCAGTTATACCTGTCAGTGGATGGAATGAGTTCTTATACTTATTGTACATGCACGTCGTGCTTCAAGTCAAACATCACCGTGCACTAAGGAGGTGTGGGTAGAGCGAGGCAGGAATGTATGCCCTTAGGTGTATTAGAAGAGCTTCCATGTGCGAATGTCATTTGGCAGGAGTCGATGGTTGTCAGTTTCATCCAGTGATTGAGTGAAATGAACAAAAGAGTATTGGATGAAGTGCCGGGAGACGCTGACTTACTTCACTGCTCACCAGAAGGGGAAATGGGGTATCGGGTTGTCATTGTGGGGGTCGGGTTGGCGCCAAATCTCTGCTATCAGTTGAAATAAGTAGATTGGAGGTAACTCGAGGGAAGAAACACTATATTCTTGATTAATTTTTCCACAAGTGTTACGCGGCAGACAATCGAATCAGATTCCATACAGGCCTGGCAAACAAATAAAACAAACAAGTCGGGGACCAACACACCGCAGATGTGGCCTGCAGTCTGACCTTTAACCTCTGGTGGCGCAGACAAATTGAATGTAATGTGGTGTAATTAAACTGTAAATTTAGTATAGGTTTTATAGTACCAACCCGATTTCCGAGACATTCCTTGATTCATTACTAGTGTAAGTGATAGTTGTTGAGAAGAATGAAACGAAATCCAATTCAAAGATGAAGTGATTAACAACTATTTCGGGATATAAATTTCAAACTACCAAATGGGACTTTCGATAATCTATTGAAAAAGCTTATTTTTAAGAATAAAATTGGAAATCATTTTTTGGGATCTAAAGATACTGTTATGAGATATTCAACCAACAGAAGTTTGTAAACCGTCACGTGACAGCATCTTATTAACGCAGGATATGTATTATACAGCCATATTTCTCTCTGGGGCAAATCTTCGATTCATTGGATTCAAATAGTTTTGAATTCTCTGTTTGAATTGTCTTTCATATTTTCATTCACTGTTAATATCTAATCAAAACTTCAGGAATATTAAGGCTATAGACAATCTGTAAAGAAATGTTTAAATGGACAGTCGTATATTAAGTTATGATTGTATTTCAACATAACATAAAACTGTCGATCTAATTAGCGGGTAACAGTATTAAATTGTTAATTACAACACTGAATAAGTATGTGTTTTTAATGATTATATATATGTTGATACTGACCTAATGAACCTCCACATTCTATATCTCTTCAGTTCGTGTGCGCCGTTACCTTGATTACTGGGGTAACCTTGAAGGAGATACGTACATCGCTGATTATAAAAGAACATGATTTGGTTCTCAAATCAGATATTGTGATATAGGAGGTTTTGCTTCTATTTTATTATTAATTCATTTTTATATCTCTCAGTGGACACATAATTCAGTTCTTAACTGGATACAAACAATCGATTTTTTCTTTCCGATACCGTGAAACGCCAGAATTAAATACTTTGCCCATTGTTATATTTTGGACCACACTATCTGCGAGAGTACAACTGATTGAGACACTCGAATCCACACACTCACAGTCTCTACCAACAACTTATATATCCACTTAATAACCGCCACTTGACAGAGTGGCCGAGTGCTCGTTAGTGTTGCTTGACTCTGACTCCTCAAGTGACAATTTTAGATGGTGTGATACAAAATACAACATGTTACATTTCACCATCACATTAATAATGTAATGATTACATCATAGTCTATTTGATGAAGCTCTGTATTACCTATTTCTTTATGTTGCAGGTGTTTGTAGAACAGACATGATGTGAGGATGTCTTGACCTTTGTGAAAGTCCATGAATATTTCATGACATAATTATTAGACGGAAATATCTGAATTAAAACTAGAGGCAATGGCCACGTGACTTAATGTGCCAATTCCACAAATAGCACAACAACTGCTCAACCGGAAATGATCATACTGATAACGACAACTGAACCATCGAACGGAACTTCAGATCTCGCTTCCAATATCACCGGGAGCTCTGCGTGTGGAAACGGAAGTACAAGAGCAAGCGCGCAGGAGGAGGAAGACCATACGCAGTTGGACGCCTTCCTGTACATCATCATCGTGCTGTCCTTCTACGCTGTCAGTATGGTGCTTCTCATGATCAAGTACATCAGACGCGAAGAGGAGGAAATGTACCTCGACTTCTACTACACAGAGTATGTCACTCGCGAGCACTTCCAGAAACCTCGTGTCAAAAACAGACTAGCCTTAGAACGAGAAAAACGTCGCATTGACCGCGCCTTGCTCTCTTTTGAACCCTTGGAACATACTATAACATCTGATACAGACGGAATAGAGGACTTTGTTGTAACATCTGATAAAAACGAGATTGGAGACTTTGTTGTAACATCTGACAAAGACGAGATTGGAGACATTGTTGTAACGTCTGATACAGAGGAGACTGGGGACTTTATTGTAACATCTGATACAAGCGAAAACCTCGGTATGATATCGAATAAAGGGGCGATAATAAATCATGTTAAAACGTCAGATATAGAAGACACCAGAAATATGTTCCCGAATCTGGACCATGATGGAATCAGCTTTCTCTATAACGCGGTAGATAAAGGTGATACCTGGGACCTCGTTATAACATCAGATCAGGACTTCGTTGTTACGTCAGATAACGATGACACTAGTGACCTCGTTATAACGCCAGGTGGAGAAGAAACGACGGTATGACCTTTACAGTGGTACAACTAAGTGACCGAAATCGATTTATGTATCCACTGGTTTAGTTATGGTGCGTAATTGCGAGTGTCCAAATTTGACTCATTTTTTTAAAATAATTAATTTCACCGCAATTGAATTAATAATTTAAGAAGACCCTCTTTGATATGAAGAGTGACATATATCACATCCTTGGAAATAGTGACATATATCCCATCCTTGGAAATAGTGACATATATCCCATCCTTGGAAATAGTGACATATATCACATCCTTGGAAATAGTGACATATATCACATCCTTGGAAATAGTGACATATATCACATCCTTGGAAATAGTGACATATATCACATCCTTGGAAATAGTGACATATATCACATCCTTGGAAATAGTGACATATATCACATCCTTGGAAAGCTCCCTTGTGGTACGAAGGTATTTGATCTGTGAGCGGGGTCGTTTAAACAATAGTTAAAGGGCCATTTAGTTTGTCGATGAAAGACAGTCACATTGCCAAACATGTATAAGATTTAAAGATATACATGCACATAATTTTTGCAACCATTTCGACATGAAATACGCGAAGAAAAGGCAATACTTAGTAAGGATGTTTCCAAATCTACAGGAGATCCTACAGTCCTATTTCCCAAACAAACCATTATGGTCATCTTTTACACTGTAAACGAAAATGATAATAAAAAAAGATAAAGTTCAGAAACATTGACCGATTGCACTCAATGCTCCCTTTGGACTTCGAGGTCGATTTTCCTGCGTTTCTTTTCTGAGGTTTGAGGTCTCGAGCGTAGCCTCGAAAATATTTGTTATTGTGTTCTACATCAAACATCAAACATCAAACATCGAGGGGTACGGAGGAAGACATCTAAGTCTAAATTGAGAGTGTAGATGGGTTTCAAACAAATTACTGTGAGTTTTTCGTATTATGAACATTATTACTGATATGTCATGTTGTAGATGTATGTCTCTCCAGCGATTATATCATTACATATACATATGTTAACACAATATGTTTGATTGGGAGGTGTTTCTAGATAACAACTTCTTAAATGTGACCTTCTGGTGTACGGAGCAAGGAATATGGGTCTTGTACATACTCAGAATAGTTGTGTATTTTTCACATACAATAAATTGATATCTAGAAAGTCCTCCTGTTCTTATGTAAGCCCTTCAAAGACTCAAAATAAGTTTTACAAGATATAATAGCATACTCAATGGCTCTTTGCGGATAAACGATATACTCACTTCTTGTGTTTATGGTTCGTGACTCAACAAAGAACTGTATCTCGTGACTCAACATAGAACTGTGTCTCTTGACTCAACAAAGAACTGTATCTCCTGACTCAACATAGAACTGTATCTCCTGACTCAACATAGAACTGTTTCTCCTGACTCAACATAGAACTGTATCTCCTGACTCAACATAGAACTGTTTCTCCTGACTCAACATAGAACTGTATCTCGTGACTCAGCACAGAACTGTATCTCCTGACTCAACATAGAACTGTATCTCCTGACTCAACATAGAACTGTTTCTCCTGACTCAACATAGAACTATATCTCCTGACTCAACATAGAACTGTATCTCCTGACTCAACATAGAACTGTTTCTACTGACTCAACATAGAACTGTATCTCCTGACTCAACATTGAACTGTTTCTCCTGACTCAACATAGAACTGTATCTCGTGTCTCAACATAGAACTGTATCTCCTGACTCAACATAGAACTGTATCTCGTGACTCAACATAGAACTGTATCTCCTGACTCAACATAGAACTGTATCTCCTGAATCAACATAGAACTGTTTCTCCTGACTCAACATAGAACTGTATCTCCTGACTCAACATAGAACTGTATCTCGTGTCTCAACATAGAACTATATCTCCTGACTCAACATAGAACTGTATCTCGTGACTCAACATAGAACTATATCTCCTGACTCAACACAGAACTGTATCTCGTGTCTCAACATATAACTGTATCTCGTGTCTCAACATAGAACTGTATCTCGTGTCTCAACATAGAACTGTATCTCGTGTCTCAACATAGAACTGTATCTCGTGTCTCAACATAGAACTGTATCTCGTGTCTCAACATAGAACTGTATTATCATGTGAGAAATAATGGTACCAACAAGTGCTAGTACGTGCAAACCTGGCCCTTTACTTGTAAATCTAGTTTTCTTTTATAACAAAAGCAAAACATTCGCTTCACTTCCTGAGTGTCTTGTTGATATGTAGTTCTTCATCCATGTCCCAGTGTCTCATTCCTATGAGTTACTTTATATACAAGCTGAAAGAACCGATTGACTTGTGGACTACAGCTAGCCATCTATTTATGAACTTTTCGTTGTACAGCTTCTTCTCAAGACTACTTGGATTTTGACCCGAAATACGTGTCCTGGTCAATGAGGATTTAATTGTAATGAGTTTTCTAGTAATGACGCGATCCATAAAGGGTACATGAGCTACAGAACCAATGTCTCTTGTGTGAACGATGTTTGTTCCCTGTGATGTGTACCACCGTTTCTCATACAACGATCACAGCAGGATTCGAAATAAGCTTCCATTTATCTAAACACATCGTTTTAAGGATATAATACTGACGAAAGATTAACTTTGTTTACGTTTGTTTATATTCGTATTTCCGAATAAAATACGTTTCTCATTCTTACCGTTGTATGTTGAATATGACCGGGGGGTAATGGCGGTCGTGATACCGTTTCAAGTGAATAATCACTGGGCAACAAAAACATCCCTACATCCATGTAATGTAAGGCAGTGGTTCTAAGCAGTTGTCATAAAGTAATGTACGTGTCCTTATGAACTGCTATTGGTACCAAGTTGTGTGTGAAGGACACAGCATGTATATATAGTTATGCTTATGAGCACCTGTAGTCGACCTAAGTTTTAAAAATCAGTTAGTTTTAGGTTTTCTATGTTACATCCGTTATCATAATCAAACTACACTCAACCCGTTGATGTGCCGGTCTACACATATGTTTAGACATAGCAGGACATCCAGACAGACGATCAGTTCAATACACGAGACAGACTGATCGTGGTTATATATATCAGCAACTGTATCGGGGTATACGGGCTATTAGACACTAGTTTGGATGTTTCAGAGTAACTGAAGCCAATATAGGACTAACTTTGGGCGTTGTGTTTGTACGCACATGCGGAGCTGCTCGGGAAACTGACTCTGCTCATGGGTGGAAAACAAACATGGCGTTCCAATTTGATCGTCTGGTTCGGCATTTCGAGGACACAAACGTCTCATCTGACAGCGCGGAACGCATTTCCGACTGCTTCCGACTGCGATGGAAAACACAGATCAAGGAATTGCGTATTTCAGTGTTCGCGTCCCGTCAGCATTTGGTCCTAACCTGCCCTTTGATTTGTCGTTTGCTCGGCCTCCAGGAATTCCTGTCACCAATCCTGAACAAGACAGGAGAAACAGTGACACGAGAGGCCGTGAGAACGTGAGATTTTGAACAACTTTAACATGAAAATTTAAACACAACTTCAAGTGTAACACAATATAGTAAATCGGCATCTGTACATATTCACGTATAGGACGCTCGCTACATGGATCTGTAATCACTAGAGTTAAAGTTACAGTAAATTGCATTATGATTATTTGCGGTCACCAACACAAACTTGCTCCGACAACCTCAGTCCGACGTTAATAGATCAAAGCAGTGTCTACTGTTGCTGTTCTACTGCGTTGTCAGGGAGTACAGATGCTGTCGATGATCATTTTGAGAATCAGTGTAAACACATACACATTAGAAGATCAGCTCAGTGGGGCTACCTAGATATCGATAAGCAGTAGATATGAGAAATACTGGCTTAAAAAGACCAGAGAGGGAATTTAAACGTCGTTTATCTATAACAGGTTTGGCTCCTTCTTAAAATTGCCAGGTTGAAGACACTTTCATTGGTTGTATTAACTAATGACCAGAGGAGTCAAACACATATGTTTTGTTGACGGTGATGATATGTCATTTGTGATGTTTTATATAATGTTCTCGAAATTGTTTGATCCAATAGAGCATTGATTCACATATATGATTTATAAGTGACCCATCACAGAATAATATTGTACCACATGTCATATTATGATACACATATATATATCAAAATCCATCCAAAATGCATTGTTTACTTAATCATTTAAACACGTTACCAAACCTGTGGTGTTGTTCAAGCTAAGACTGAGTACACCAATCTATGTCTACAACAACCAACTGACAGCTACCTACTTAGATTAGAAGGAATTAAGTGAATCCGTCGGCAACAGAACGTCGAATACATAGTGTGAAGTTTTATTCAAATCGTCAAAATATTCATTGTACGTCACTCTCTGCACCGGCACTTGTACGTCCACTTGTACCTACGGGGGCAAAGCCGCTTTTCAAACACTGGTCTAGATCAACATAATCCTCCCTGGCATGTGAACTGACGTCCTTAACCAGGCTACGACGCCCGTGCTTGTTAATGCATCTATATGGTAAGTAGTCTGCCCATGTTAGCATACATTGTTGCGTATTTTCTTTTATCAAACGACTTCGACAACACTTAGAATATTTTTTTGTATTATATTCATGCCCACTGATGATATCATGTTATGTTTACGACATTCGTGTCAAGTTGTCGGCATAACCTGCAGCTACTAATGGTTAGATACCATTGACGTCATCTTACACTGACACGGGTACTCCTTCACATGTATACTGCTATCTTTCCGTATGTCGTTGATATTTATCATTCCTGAACTACAAAACAATTCTGACATTTTCTATCAATTTTTAAACATCCAATCAGATTTCTTTAAAATCTATTGATATTACATTCCTAAATATGCTTTAATGTTGAACTATTGATTTGTTTGATAATCAGAGTTCGTATAAAAAATGAATGAAATGACTAGAATGGATCGTGTTACAGCACGAAAGTTTGACATAAATAGAACAAGTCTTTGATGGGCATTTAGAAGTGAAGTACTAAAGTAGAACACTGAATTTATCTCTTCCATACACTATGGACAATGGAACCAATATTCATATGATCATATATAGAGAATCTCACCAAGATGTCTTCTGATATCAATTATATCAAAACGAGTTGAACAAAGTTTCCGAGGCTTGCACGGATATTTAACTTTGTGTCAACAGCAGCAAACAGAAGCGATCACCTTGGTCCACCTATGAGGCAACAGAATATCTCAAGTGAATCACCTATACCATTTTCATCAGAGGTAAAACAAATTTGAGAGTTGTGTTGGACCCCTCGCTGAAAGGGAGCGGCATGTAATAAACCTATAGAGAGGATATGATTTTTTCACTTGGAAAAAGTTAGTTGAATTCGGCACTTATTAAAACAAAATGCAGCAGCGACACTTGTTTATAAACGAGTGTTGATATATTTGACATCAGAAGACACAAAGGTGAGATTCTTGATCTCACACAAGCGATACCCCCCGTGTAAGACTGTATTGAATTAAACCAATTTACAGTCCGGAAAACCGTGTTGATCATTCTAATTCACAAATGTTTCTGTAAGTCAATGCGAAAACTGTAAAGGTAATTGTTAAACCATAGCAAAAGCAATGGGGCAACTTTATGTGCGCTTTAAAATGTCGTTAGTCATCTTCAAATAGAACAAATAACACAGTAGTACATTAAGAGGATTGTTTTTAATTACACGTATTTACATCGATTATGCCATGTCACTCTCAATATTCCACGAATATATGTTAAACCATAATGCTTTCGATCCATATATATATATACATGTCAATCAATCTAAAGTCAGGTGCACAAGAAACATCCTCAAATACAATACAAGATATTTCAATCCACAAGCGATAAATACGACTGAAACGTTACGTCATGTCTTCAGAACCCAACGCTACTAAATATGAATTTTCAAAATATTATCTGTTCACATTTCTGAAAAACACTCGTTTTAAGAAATCGTCGTTTTGGAATCTCTTTAACTAGACGAGATAAAAGCATCTAAAAGCGAACTTTGGCTTTGTTTGTGGCGTCCTACAGTAATGACGCATCAACAAATTTATATACAAGAAGGTTATTTATATCGAAAATATCATAAATTTATTAAATTTTTACTTTGAATTTGTATTAACTTAATTACCAAACATAAACATTGTGGCCAAAAATATCTTGAAAAAGTGAGTTTACCACCTCATGTGTGTTTGTACACTGATAAAAAGAAAAGTATCATACCCTGATGTATGAAATTGTGAATGCATTTTCACACAACATGTGTCTATCAAATACATTCAAAATCTACTTTCTCTGACATTATTTAATTTTAAACCCCTTTTAAATATGTGGAGACGTTTCTTTTGCACGTGGGTATATTACATATTAGTAAAGAACCCGTGTTTATTTTCATTTTGTATGAGCCTTCTGTAATGTTTTCCTGACAGTTTTCGGCAATAGATCAACTAAGTAGTTCCAATGCGATCCAGTGCGTTCAACGTCATCCATGAGTAAATCGCTTTCGTCTTGTCGATTCTGAAACAGCGAAGTGAACATCACTACACCTGGACACAAGTGAACATCACTACACCTGGACACAAGTGAACATCACTACACCTGGACACAAGTGAACATCACTACACCTGGACACAAGTGAACATCACTACACCTGGACACAAGTGAACATCACTACACCTGGACACAAGTGAACATCACTACACCTGGACACAAGTGAACATCACTACACCTGGACACACGTGAACATCACTACACCTGGACACACGTGAACATCACTACACCTGGACACAAGTGAACATCACTACACCTGGACACAAGTGAACATCACTACACCTGGACACAAGTGAACATCACTACACCTGGACACAAGTGAACATCACTACACCTGGACACAAGTGAACATCACTACACCTGGACACAAGTGAACATCACTACACCTGGACACAAGTGAACATCACTACACCTGGACACAAGTGAACATCACTACACCTGGACACAAGTGAACATCACTACACCTGGACACAAGTGAACATCACTACACCTGGACACAAGTGAACATCACTACACCTGGACACAAGTGAACATCACTACACCTGGACACAAGTGAACATCACTACACCTGGACACAAGTGAACATCACTACACCTGGACACAAGTGAACATCACTACACCTGGACACAAGTGAACATCACTACACCTGGACACAAGTGAACATCACTACACCTGGACACAAGTGAACATCACTACACCTGGACACAAGTGAACAAACAAATGAGAAAACCCGATCAATGTCTGGACAATCGAGTACATAACACAAGATTAAACTGATCATCACAGAAACTAATATATTTACTGTTGTCGATGCTGTTTTTAAGAAAATGTACATGTATTTACTGAGCACTGACAACATTGCATTTACGTTCTGGTGACTTGTCATTGTACAATCAATGCAACAAAACCTTCAATATGTGTGTAATATATATAGAAGTCAATTCAAATGAATTCATAGCACTCAGTAAAAACATATTGTAATAGTGATAAGTTCGTTATTACACGAATGCGATGTGTTGACCAATGTAGTTAAGCACAGTCACATCGATGACATCATGCCGTATTAGTTTTACTCGCATTCTTGCAATAAAAAAAAGTTGATAACTATGAAAAAAAAAGCGGAAATTTCAAGATATAATTTTTTATGAATAACAAATCAACAACAACGGCTGTAGCATATTGATAAGCCATTCATAGTAAAATGAACTGTAGTTCAGAAAGTTATTATTTCCGTAACATATTCAAACAGTGGGCGGAGAAGTTGACGTTTACTTTTCTTAAGACACGTCTTGTCGTCTCTCTTGAGGAGCCAGCCATCCGGGCACTGGCACCGGAAACCACGTGACCTGGGGGAGTCGCTGGATGACGGGAGACAGAGGTGGGAGCAACCGCCATTGTTATCTTCACACACGTTCTCACCTTGAATAGACAGACAGATTGGTAACAGTTGTCATACGTACATATATAACCTTGACACATATGTAGGTTCACTTTAAACAGATCCATTATCGATTACAAACATAAAACCCGCTTGATATTTCTGAATAAACAAATTCCCCTCCCATATATGTTTGTGAAATATTACATTTGACAAAAAGATCTGACTCGATGCATGACTGTCGTCCGTGGTTTCAAGATGACTAAGGAGAACCAGTCTGAAAACATCAGTGATAGTTCAACACAAGATCGACTCGACTTCAAACCCTATAGTGGGCGGCATCTACCGGTCATGTAAAACTGAGTGCTGTAACACATCGCGTGAAACCCACCTGTTTTTTGCCGAGAGGGATGAAATATCTTTGCGTCCATTGGTTGGCGAGGCAACTGATATGACGTCATATTTTGTCCAGTAACTTTGTCTATTCTGCGCAGACTGCGACTTACCCAATCTGTCCAGTATACGTGGTCCTGCAACACACACACCAACATTTTGGGTTCTACTGGAAAATGTTTTTGTAAGTTTAGTGAGATACTGACCCCGTATTGGGCGACAGAGTAGTAGATGTAAGCAGTGAGATACTGACCCCGTATTGGGTGACAGAGTAGTAGATGTAAGCAGTGAGATACTGACCCCGTATTGGGTGACAGAGTAGTAGATGTAAGCAGTGAGATACTGACCCCGTATTGGGTGACAGAGAAGAGGTGTTCCCGGTAGGGGCTGGGTTTAGAGACGAGGAGACGCCGCCCAGTCCCGTCTGTGTTGCAGGAAGCGAGAGCCTCGGTGCGAGCGTCTGTCCAGTAGAGCCGCTCTGTGTCGTAGTCTGTGTGAATACAGCACAGAACTCGTTACATGGAACAAAAGCCAAGTGAATTATACGATTTACTAAGAAGGTTTTAATGTTCCTAATAAAATCATAACAAGAAGATATATTTTCAAGTACTTGAAAAGACCAATACACTGGTCGAAATTAGCTCATTGTATTAGAGAAGTTTGATCCAGTACAAACCTTCTGATGTTTACTTTTTTCTTTATATAACCTTACTTCTATTATTCACCTGATGAGACCTGTAATGGTCGAAAGCATGCTTGTGGATATGAATAAACAAGCGTGATTTATTCACAAAGTGTAATTTTATACGAGACCTGCATGGGAGTGGGAAGATTTATTGAACAGTATATATATATATATATATAATCTTCATTGTTATGTTTACATTCTATGAATAAAATTGACATAGCTTACATTCCCACACAGAGCTCATGTACAACTGTAAATATGGATTTTTTTTATTTTCTTATTTAAAAACACAGTTACAAAAGTCCAAATTTAAAGAGATAAAAAGTGTTTGGTTTATTCACATCTCTCCCCCTCCCTCGTTACCTATAGTGATGCCGTTACCTATAGTGATGTCGTTACCTATAGTGATGTCGTAATCTATAGTGATGCCGTTACCTATAGTGATGTCGTTACCATCTAGTGATGTCGTTACCTATAGTGATGCCATTACCTATATTAATGTCATTACGATCTAGTGATGTCGTTACCTATAGTGATGTCGTTACCTATAGTGATGTCGTTACCATCTAGTGATGTCATTACCATTAGTGATGTCGTTACCTATAGTGATGTCGTTACCTATAGTGATGTCGTTATTTATAGTGATGTCGTTACCTATAGTGATGTTGATACTTATAGTGATGTCGTTACCATCTAGTGATGTCGTTACCTATAGTGATGTCGTTACCTATAGTGATGCCGTTACCTATAGTGATGCCGTTACCTATAGTGATGACGTTACCTATATTGATGTCGTTACCTATAGTGATGTCGTTACATATAGTGATGTCGTTACCTATAGTGATGCCGTTACCTATAGTGATGTCGTTACCATATAGTGATGCCTCCTTCGTTAGCTATAGTGATGTCGTTACCTATAGTGATGCCGTTACCTAAAGTGATGCCGTTACCTATAGTGATGCCGTTTGGCCACTTTATGTTGACGTGGACAATGGCGGCTCTGAACTCTCCGTCCATACTTGAGCGCTCTATCGTAGCTTTCTTAGCCCAGTTGGTCCAGAATATCCATCTGCGACATCACCAAACTGAATCTTAGTACATGAGATGACACGTACATTTTAGTAGAGAGTTGCCTCAACTTACAGCAGATAGGCATATTGTCGGAAAGTACCGATACTTCAGGCATGTTCATGAAGCTGAGGTATTCTCGTGATTTTACGAATGCTTCGTGCGCACATGTTCTCGTGTATTCGCAACTTATTGGTGAGAAAAAAATCTGTCAAATGACTTGACGCATGACTGCGAATACATTGTCAAACGTTTTACAGTTTAAACATTTACCAATAATAATGACTTAAAGTTAATTTTCGGAGTAATGACTAACTGTATAAACATAGACCTAAAATGGACCATTGCAATTGAAGTCTGGAAGTGTCTTGGAGTAGTTAGATAAAAGATCCTGTACTCACCCCCGAGTCGGGTGGACGATGATGGCGCGGGGTTGACCCAGGTCCTCACTGAGAATGGTGCGAGTGGACCGGGTGGAGAGGGACCGCACCCGGATAGCTTCAGCGCTGGGCACGGCGTCCACCCAGAAGAGGAGGTCGTGCAGCCAGTCGTAGGCGAGTCCATGCACGTTACTGGCGTCCTTCTGCACCAGCTTGTGGGGGTCCGTCAACAGTGTCCCTTCCACTGTCGCTCTGTCAGCAGCAGGGAGAACATGATTTAGAAGACATTCTAATCATCTAAAAAGCATTTAAATATTCTTTAAAAGTATTGTATGAGTTTGAAAAAAATATGATGATTATGAAAACAATCAAATGGTATTGGATGATAAAGTAATAAAGGGAAAAGAAAGCACGCGACTGAAAAAACCATGACACACGCTGTCAATGCACTTAAAGATAACGTTTTCGCGAACAACTCGTTTATATATATGCATCTAACAAAATTTATTTAATTAATCGAACCAACTGAGGTGTGTACTTTCTTTTGTACTTCAGTTTAGAGTCAGAACATGCAGAGTGTCGTCTGAGGTTGTGGGAAGCAAAACAGAGTGTCGTCTGAGGTTGTGGGAAGTAAACCAGAGTGTCGTCTGAGGTTGTGGGAAGTAAACCAGATTGTCGTCTGAGGTTGTGGCAAGCAAACCAGAGCGTCGTCTGAGGTTGTGGGAAGTAAACCAGAGTGTCGTCTGAGGTTGTGGGAAGCAAACCAGAGTGTCGTCTGAGGTTGTGGGAAGTAAACCAGAGCGTCGTCTGAGGTTGTGGGAAGCAAACCAGAGCGTCGTCTGAGGTTGTGGGAAGCAAACCAGAGCGTCGTCTGAGGTTGTGGGAAGCAAACCAGAGCGTCGTCTGAGGTTGTGGGAAGCAAACCAGAGCGTCGTCTGAGGTTGTGGGAAGTAAACCAGATTGTCGTCTGAGGTTGTGGGAAGTAAACCAGATTGTCGTCTGAGGTTGTGGCAAGCAAACCAGAGCGTCGTCTGAGGTTGTGGGAAGTAAACCAGATTGTCGTCTGAGGTTGTGGGAAGCAAACCAGAGCGTCGTCTGAGGTTGTGGGAAGTAAACCAGAGTGTCGTCTGAGGTTGTGGGAAGTAAACCAGATTGTCGTCTGAGGTTGTGGGAAGCAAACCAGAGCGTCGTCTGAGGTTGTGGGAAGTAAACCAGATTGTCGTCTGAGGTTGTGGGAAGCAAACCAGAGCGTCGTCTGAGGTTGTGGGAAGTAAACCAGAGCGTCGTCTGAGGTTGTGGGAAGTAAACCAGAGCGTCGTCTGAGGTTGTGGTAAACAAACCAGAGCGTCGTCTGAGGTTGTGGGAAGTAAACCAGAGTGTCGTCTGAGGTTGTGGGAAGTAAACCAGAGCGTCGTCTGAGGTTGTGGGAAGTTAACCAGAGCGTCGTCTGAGGTTGTGGGAAGTAAACCAGAGTGTCGTCTGAGGTTGTGGGAAACAAACCAGAGTGTCGTCTGAGGTTGTGGGAAGTAAACCAGAGTGTCGTCTGAGGTTGTGGGAAACAAACCAGAGCGTCGTCTGAGGTTGTGGGAAGTTAACCAGAGCGTCGTCTGAGGTTGTGGGAAGTAAACCAGAGCGAGTCCGTATCTCACTGAATGCTATGTCTTGCAACTTTTAATCCACGAAAGTGGGTCAATTCCCACACAATCGGTCAAAATCTCCGAACTGGATAGATGTCAAAGAGATTTTTTGTTGGCTATTATATATATACAAGAAGATCAATATCGAGCTGTGAATTACAGACGAACATCTTGAAAACCCCTCACCAGAACACACGTAACACAACTGAGTGCCACCAGAACACACGTAACACAACTGAGTGCCACCAGAACACACTAAACACAACTGAGTGCCACCAGAACACACTAAACACAACTGAGTGCCACCAGAACACATTGAACACAACTGAGTACCACCAGAACACACTGAACACAACTGAGTGCCACCAGAACACACCAAACACAACTGAGTGCCACCAGAACACACTGAACACAACTGAGTACCACCAGAACACACTAAACACAACTGAGTGCCACCAGAACACACTAAACACAACTGAGTGCCACCAGAACGCACTGAACAAAAATAAGTACCACCAGAACGCGCTTAACACAACTGAGTGCCACCACAACGCGCTTAATACAAGAACACACTGAACACAACTGACCTGTACAAGCAGTAAACAGAACATAAACTCACACGTTGATGGAGCCCTGCACGAGATCTGACCAGAACATGCGAGAGTTAGCCACATCGAAGTCGAGGGCCACGGGTCTCTTCACCGCGAACCTGTTGGCCACCTGCAGCTTGGCGGAGGTGAAGGTCGTCAGGTTGAACCGCCGGAAGTACACGTGTTCAATCAGCACCAGGAACGCGTCTCGACCTGGGGAGCGGAGGATAACACTATCACCATTAACCATTAAAGATGTTTTCAGAAACAAAATTAAAATATGCTCATTAAATACATTAAAACTCGACTTATCTTGCAGCTGTATTTTGTTTGTGACAATTTGGCACATTTTCTTGTAGTTAATGTTACAGAGCCTCACTTATGTCACGCTGCTCAACACGAACTATATCCAGTTGCAACCGAGTGGAAATAATCTTAAGGTAAACTGATAATGTACATGTTATTCTCAATACCTATTTCCCATTTCCCTAGTTGCGTTTTTTGGTATTGCGACAAATGTAATGTACAGACTTACTGATGATACAGTTACCTTCCTGACAAGTGTAATGTACAGACTTACTGATGATACAGTTACCCTCCTGACAAGTGTAATGTACAGACTTACTGATGATACAGTTACCCTCCTGACAAATTGTAATGTACAGACTTATTGATGATACAGTTACCCTCCTGACAAGTGTAATGTACAGACTTACTGATGATACAGTTACCCTCCTGACAAGTGTAATGTACAGACTTACTGATGAAACAGTTACCCTCCTGACAAGTGTAATGTACAGACTTACTGATGATACAGTTACCCTCCTGACAAGTGTAATGTACAGACTTACTGATGATACAGTTACCCTCCTGACAAATTGTAATGTACAGACTTATTGATGATACAGTTACCCTCCTGACAAGTGTAATGTACAGACTTACTGATGATACAGTTACCCTCCTGACAAGTGTAATGTACAGACTTACTGATGATACAGTTACCCTCCTGACAAATTGTAATGTACAGATTTACTGATGATACAGTTACCCTCCTGACAAGTGTAATGTACAGACTTACTGATGATACAGTTACCCTCCTGACAAGTGTAATGTACAGACTTACTGATGATACATTTACCCTCCTGACAAGTGTAATGTACAGACTTACTTATGATACAGTTACGCTCCTGACAAGTGTAATGTACAGACTTACTGATGATACAGTTACCCTCCTGACAAGTGTAATGTACAGACTTACTGATGATACAGTTACCCTCCTGACAAGTGTAATGTACAGACTTACTGATGATACAGTTACCCTCCTGCAAGTCGTAACCGACACGACACTCGCATCTATAGCTCCCGTCCGTGTTAACACAGATTTGTGAACAGGTCTCCAGCATCTCACATTCGTTGACGTCCAGACACGTGCCGTTGTTTATGTAGTAGCCTTGTTCACACTGGGGCCAGGACGGGTCTTACCGAGAAGAGACAACATATAATATATACGAACATTCTGGTTGTTATGGATCTTTAAGAAATACAATTATATTGGCACATATGTAAGAGACGTTTGTGTCAACGTTTGCCCTCATAAAGGCGTCACAGGCCTACAGAAACTTATTAAGGTACTTTGATAGTAGATTTGTTTTAGGTTTTGACGAACCTAACATTTTTAATAAAAGACAATTTTAAAAGTTTTTCATGATTTTACTCTGATAAATGAGATGAGTCAGATCAGACAGAGGATTCATTCAATTCTAATTTCCTTCACCTATTGCACCACATGATCTGCCGTCCGCCTGAACGTACAGTCCGTCTGCGCACGCACATCGGAACTCGAGCTCTTCCCCTGGCGGAGAAGGGAGGCAAATCTCGCAGCCATCTCTGTAGGCTTTGTCACATCTGTTCGGTGCTGTAAAATAACCATGTATGAATTAGACAATCAAGTGAAAGAAACATTATAATCAATAGATTTTTTTTTGATAAATATCTTTCTTGGACAACAGAAAGACAAGGTTCTAAATCTGTAGGCCTTTCAGTTATCAGTTAATCTCAACACGTGACTCTATCGTAGGGTTGTCTAATATTCATCAGATCACGTGACCACACCATAGGGCTGTCTATTATTAAACAGTCACGTTACCCCACCGTAGGGCTGTCTATTATTTATCAGATCACGTGACCCTACCGTAGGGCTGTCTATTATTTATCATCCAAAACTTGGTTTCACAGGAGATATCGCTTGTTTGAGATCAAGCGATATCTCCTAGGAGATATCGTTTTGACATTAGATTTTGAACAATGCCCTGTTGGCGTCAGCTACATGACATCACAATGAGTTTGCATCATCAAGTAATGACATCACAATGCTATGACGTCATAATCACGATGACGTCACAATGCTATGACATCACAGCACTGGAAGCCAAATGGCAGTTTTGTGTTCAGATAGTTTCATTTTTCATTAAAAACTAATGAAGAATGATTTTGGATGATAAATATTATCTCACCCTCGTGTCTTCTGGTCTTTGAAAGGCATTTAGAAGTGGTATACATAAGAACAGGAAGATTTTCTGGATAAAAAACTTCTTTAATGTGAAAATACACGACGTTTCGGAGTACATACTCACTCCTTCATCAGGTGGAATGTAAGGGAATAACAAAATATGGTACATTTATATAGCAAACAAAACAATGGTGAGAAAAGTCAACCAGGGAGATTAACATGCATGAGAATGGTATACAATGGTATACAATGGGATTTGTCCTCGTGTCTTCTGATATCAAATATATCAACACTCGTTGATAAAAGTCAAAATATCCTCGGCAAGCCTCGGATATTTGTAGCTTTAATTAACTCGTGTTGATATATTTGATATCAGAAGACACTTGGGTGAGATTCTCTATTTATATATCAGACACATGACCCTACCGTAGGGGTGTCTATTATTCATCAGACACGTGTCCTACCGTCGGGCTGTCTATTATTCATCAAACAACAAGACCCGACCCTAAGGCTGTCTATTATTCATCAGACACGTGACACTACTGTAGGAGTGTCTAATATTTATCATACACGTGACCGTACCGTAGGGCTGTCTATTATTTATCAAACACGTGGCCCTACCGTATGGTTGTCTATTATTTATCAGACACGTGACCCTACCGTAGGGCTATCTGTTATTCATCAGAAACGTGACCCTACCGTCGGGCTGTCTATTATTCATCAAACCACGTGACCCGACCGAAGGGCTGTCTGTTATTTTTCAGACACGTGATCCTACTGTAGGGATGTCTCTTATTTATCAGACACGTGACCCTACCGTAGGGATGTCTATTATTTATCAGACACGTGACCCTACCGTAGGGTTATCTATTATTTATCAGACACGTGATCTTACCGTAGGGCTGTCTATTTTTGATCAGACACGTGACCCTACTGTAAAGATGTCTATTATTTATCAGACCACGTGACCCTACCGTAGGGTTGTTTATTATTTATCAGACCATGTGACCCTACCGTAGGGTTTTCTATTATTTATCAGACACGTGACCCTACAGTAGGGCTATATAATATTTATCAGACACGTGACCCTACAGTAGGGCTATATAATATTTATCAGACACGTGACCCTACAGTAGGGCTATATAATATTTATCAGACACGTGACCCTACAGAAGGGCTATATAATATTTATCAGACACGTGACCCTACAATAGGGCTATATAATATTTATCAGACACGTGACCCTACAGTAGGGCTATATAATATTTATCAGACACGTGACCCTACAGTAGGGCTATATAATATTTATCAGACACGTGACCCTACAGTAGGGCTATATAATATTTATCAGACACGTGACCCTACAGTAGGGCTATATAATATTTATCAGACACGTGACCCTACAGAAGGGCTATATAATATTTATCAGACACGTGACCCTACAGTAGGGCTATATAATATTTATCAGACACGTGACCCTACAGTAGGGCTATATAATATTTATCAGACACGTGACCCTACAGAAGGGCTATATAATATTTATCAGACACGTGACCCTACAGTAGGGCTATAAAATATTTATCAGACACGTGACCCTACAGAAGGGCTGTTTATAATTCATCAGACAACGTGACTCTACCGTAGGGCTGTCTGTCCGGGTGTAGCACGACCACCCCTGCTGGTTGGGTGCCCCCTTCTATTAACACCTCGGCTGGAGCTGCGGTAGTCAGGTTGAATCTTCGCAACCTCGGGTTCTTCCACTCAGTCCAGTAGATGGAATTCTGTACAGATGATGAACGAAGATAGAATTATTGAGTGTAAAAAATATTTACTCCATAGCAGGTAGATAGAATACGTGAACATATATCGTCTTTCTCAAGGATTTAAAAAAAACTTGAAAACTTTCTGACCACGAACAGAATTGCAAATGGTTGCAGATGTCATAAAAAGTCAATAAATACCACGATGAGATACAGTGAATAACCACGATAACTGATGATATCAACTGTAACCCTTCACGCACATGCAACATCATTCAACAAGTTTGTTCACTGACTTTAAGTTTCCCTGACCTATTTACCTTAAACACCTCTATGGAGAAGAGCATGAGTTTCTCCTCCGACAGCCAGATGGTTCTACACTGCTTGCCGTTCAGCTTGCAGCTGCCTAGTTTGGTGGCCCACCCGTCCACCCAGTACAAGCGGTCCACCTGGTAGTCTGTGGACGGTATTGTCATTAGGATGTGCATGGTGCTCATGACAGACAACTAAATAGTCCAATCAGATCTTTCTTAGCAGGCCAAAGCAGAAACCATTACGGTCTCCGGACAAAGCAGAAACCCTTACTGTCTCCGGCCAAAGCGGAAACCCTTACGGTCTCTGACCAAAGCAGAAACCCTTGCGTCCTGTGACCAAAGGTGACAGACCGTGGAACGCTCTAGCCATTATTTTCAAATCATTAAAACATTAAAACATGTTTTTGTGTATTTGCAAAAGATTTAAATTGTTAACCCTTAATGATATCGATGGTTATATTGATACAGATATAAAGCACTTGCCTATAGCAACATCATTTGGCGTGTCGAGTCCCTTGTTGATGAGTTGCTCTCTCCTACTGCCGTCCATCCCGACCCGGGAGATAGTCGGGTTCTTGCCCCAGCTCGCCCAATACAACCATCTGGATAGACACGATACATGAGTACTTCCCTTTACCATCACCATCTGTTTTGACCATATCGGTAACCCTGGTTCTATTTCTAACTGCCATCACAAACCGCGAGACGATCACCCAGTCCATCCGAAATGATACCGTGAAAATAACTAAAAGAGCTTAATTTAATAATTGACTTATGCTATGCGAGGGGATCTAAATTAACGCTGAAACACACCCTTAATCTAACCTAAACTTTAGACAAACCCTCAACCACAACCCTCACCCCGTACCCTCAACCACAACCCTCACCCCGTACCCACAACCATTACCCTCAACCCGTACCATCAACCACAACCCTCATCCCGTACCCTAAACCTTCACCCTCAACCCGTACCCTCAACCACAACCTTCAACCCGTACCCTCAACCACAACCCTCACCCCGTACCCACAACCACAACCCTCACCCCGTACCCTCAACCACAACCCTCATCCCGTACCCTCAACCACAACCCTCACCCCGTACCCACAACCACAACCCTCACCCCGTACCCTCAACCACAACCCTAAACCCGGACCCACAACCACAACCCTCACCCCGTACCCTCAACCACAACCCTCTTCCCGTACCCTCAACCACAACCCTCACCCCGGACCCTCAACCATTACCCTCAACCCGTACCCTCAACCACAACCCTCATCCCGTACCCTAAACCTTCACCCTCAACCCGTACCCTCAACCACAACCTTCAACCCGTACCCTCAACCACAACCCTCGCCCCGGACCCACAACCCTCACCCGTACCCTCAACCACAACCCTTACCCCGTACCCTCAACCACAACCCTCACCCCGGACCCACAACCACAACCCTCACCCCCTACCCTCAACCACAACCCTTACCCCGTATCCTCAACCATTACCCTCATCCCGGACCCTCAACCACAACCCTCATCCCGTACCCTAAACCTTCCCCCTCAACCCGTACCCTCAACCACAACCTTCAACCCGTACCCTCAACCACAACCCTTACCCCGTACCCTCAACCACAACCTTCAACCCGTACCCTCAACCACAACCCTTACCCCGTACCCTCAACCACAACCCTCACCCCGGACCCACAACCACAACCCTCACCCCCTACCCTCAACCACAACCCTTACCCCGTATCCTCAACCATTACCCTCACCCCGGACCCTCAACCACAACCCTCACCCCGTACCCACAACCACAACCATCACCCCGGACCATTAACCACAACCCTCACCCCGTACCCTCAACCACAACCCTCACCCCGGACCCTCAACCACAACGTTCAACCCGTACCCTCAACCACAACCCTCACCCCGTACCCTCAACCGCAACCCTCACCCCGGACCCTCAACCACAACCCTCACCCCGTACCCTCAACCACAACCCTCACCCCGTACCCTCAACCACAACCCTCACCCCGGACCCTCAACCACAACCCTCACCCCGGACCCTCAACCACAACCCCCACCCCGGACCCTCAACCACAACCTTCAACCCGTACCCTCAACCACAACCCTTACCCCGTACCCACAACCACAACCCTCACCCCGTACCCTAAACCTTCACCCTCAACCCGTACCCTCAACCACAACCTTCAACCCGTACCCTCAACCACAACCCTCGCCCCGGACCCACAACCCTCACCCCGTACCCTCAACCACAACCCTTACCCCGTACCCTCAACCACAACCCTCACCCCGGACCCACAACCACAACCCTCACCCCCTACCCTCAACCACAACCCTTACCCCGTATCCTCAACCATTACCCTCATCCCGGACCCTCAACCACAACCCTCATCCCGTACCCTAAACCTTCCCCCTCAACCCGTACCCTCAACCACAACCTTCAACCCGTACCCTCAACCACAACCCTTACCCCGTACCCTCAACCACAACCTTCAACCCGTACCCTCAACCACAACCCTTACCCCGTACCCTCAACCACAACCCTCACCCCGGACCCACAGCCACAACCCTCACCCCCTACCCTCAACCACAACCCTTACCCCGTATCCTCAACCATTACCCTCACCCCGGACCCTCAACCACAACCCTCACCCCGTACCCACAACCACAACCATCACCCCGGACCCTTAACCACAACCCTCACCCCGTACCCTCAACCACAACCCTCACCCCGGACCCTCAACCACAACGTTCAACCCGTACCCTCAACCACAACCCTCACCCCGTACCCTCAACCGCAACCCTCACCCCGGACCCTCAACCACAACCCTCACCCCGGACCCTCAACCGCAACCCTCACCCCGGACCCTCAACCACAACCCTCACCCCGTACCCTCAACCACAACCCTCACCCCGTACCCTCAACCACAACCCTCACCCCGGACCCTCAACCACAACCCTCACCCCGGACCCTCAACCACAACCCCCACCCCGGACCCTCAACCACAACCTTCAACCCGTACCCTCAACCACAACCCTTACCCCGTACCCACAACCACAACCCTCACCCCGTACCCTAAACCTTCACCCTCAACCCGTACCCTCAACCACAACCTTCAACCCGTACCCTCAACCACAACCCTCGCCCCGGACCCACAACCCTCACCCCGTACCCTCAACCACAACCCTTACCCCGTACCCTCAACCACAACCCTCACCCCGGACCCACAACCACAACCCTCACCCCCTACCCTCAACCACAACCCTTACCCCGTATCCTCAACCATTACCCTCATCCCGGACCCTCAACCACAACCCTCATCCCGTACCCTAAACCTTCCCCCTCAACCCGTACCCTCAACCACAACCTTCAACCCGTACCCTCAACCACAACCCTTACCCCGTACCCTCAACCACAACCTTCAACCCGTACCCTCAACCACAACCCTTACCCCGTACCCTCAACCACAACCCTCACCCCGGACCCACAACCACAACCCTCACCCCCTACCCTCAACCACAACCCTTACCCCGTACCCTCAACCATTACCCTCATCCCGGACCCTCAACCACAACCCTCATCCCGTACCCTAACCCTTCACCCTCAACCCGTACCCTCAACCACAACCTTCAACCCGTACCCTCAAACACAACCCTTACCCCGTACCCTCAACCACAACCCTCACCCCGGACCCTCAACCACAACCCTCACCCCGTACCCACAACCACAACCATCACCCCGGACCCTTAACCACAACCCTCACCCCGTACCCTCAACCACAACCCTCACCCCGGACCCTCAACCACAACGTTCAACCCGTACCCTCAACCACAACCCTCACCCCATACCCTCAACCGCAACCCTCACCCCGGACCCTCAACCACAACCCTCACCCCGTACCCTCAACCACAACCCTAACCTTGATATTAATCTTGAACTCAAGCAAAATCCTAATCCCCTTACCTTCAACTCTTGCCAAATCCGAACCCTTACCCGAAACCCGAAACCCATAGCCCCTTTACTTTTTCCACCCACAACATTCAATCAACAACCCGTTACCTATTTTTATTACTCCTAACCCGTACTCCAAATTAAAACCTTGACCTAAAGAACTTCCTGTCTATATGAAGAGAACATTGCACAAACAACTGAAATTGACGACCAAAAGTCACTTACGGAAAGTAGGATTGGTTTTGTAATTATTTCAAATACTGTGGATATAATTGTTTACCAGTTCGATGCGGTCATATTACTGATTAATCTGATGATACATTGTGCTTAATTTATTGCAGTACTCATCCGTATATTAATTACAGTGCACACTCTACCCGTGTCGTGGATCCACAGCAAGTCCCCGGATGTAGCCCAGGTCGGCTCCTAGCAGAGTTTTCTGTACGCCAGTGGCTAGTGACGTCACGAGGAGCGAGTGCGCACTGAGATCTGACCAGTACAGGTTGTGATGAACCCAGTCAACAGCTAGACCCTGAGGGTCACGTATACCCGTAAGGCTCAACTTCCGCTTCCGGGTCAATTTAAGGTCATCGTCTAAAACTGCGCTAATGGAAAGAAAGGATACTGAAAGGTAATGTGATGAGTTATTTAATCCATTCAATGAACTCAACGCAAATGGTCGATACAAACACAATTAAAGTAAAATTGGTACCATATATAGTACACCCATATACATTGTGTCAGTGACCGTTACGCAGTATGGTTTCGTCAGTGAGTGGCATGTCATTCAGTGCATCTGTTTTTCTTTGGCCAGGATGAAATGTTGTCTATTCTGGCTGTTATACACTATCGTCAGTATATAGGATGCTACTCACGAGTAGATGCCGGTCTCTCTGTAGTCCGTCCAGTACACAGTCCGGGTACCCAGATCCACGTCCAAAGCTGTCGTCCGCGCTTGGGAACTTGTGTTCGCCACAGGAAGTGACGTCACACTTCCGGTACTGAGATCCACCTTCTTCAAGTACTTCGTGTCAGCAACAAACAGCATGGCTCGCACGGGCTCTGACGTCGAGGTAACAGGTTAATACTAAATGTAGGTTCGTAAAGTTTTTGACAGATTTCTATTCTTAAAACGTAAGTTTTACAGAAGCGTTACACTGCTGCTGGTTAGGTGCCTGGCAGCAGATATCAATACTCTTGGTAATCGGAGATGGTTGGAAATGTAGACGTATATAACTCTCTCTCACCTCTTAGAACACATTGTGTGTTATTTATCAGCACGTGGTTTGGTGGACAGGTACACGTGAAGCTGCCAGGTGTGTTGATGCACGTGTTAGAGCACGTGTTGCGGGTACACTCGTCCTCGTCTACACACGTGTCATTCACTACCCGGTACCCAGGAGCACAGCTTGTGGATCTCTGGTCTAACAACATTCATGTGTTGTAGTTATTTGTCGAGGAGTCTATATAACTACACCGCAAATATAAACTAAACACTTTCTTTCATAAAACGATTTATTGAATAGTCTTGCAGCTGCAGGGTCAATGATTTTAGGATCAGGATTGTTTTGATGTTGTTAATGTAAACAGGACACGGCGACATAAGTAAGGAAATTGACTCTGTCACATACAACAGTAAGTACATGTAGTAATTCACATTGTTATAATGACCATGCTTCAATCGAGTTTATTGCCACCAGGACGATACAATCAAGACATCATTTACACGGTGCTTAGTTATTGTGACACTGTTGGCTTACCCTAGTCAACCTTATCCATTTTAACATAAAACACAGAAATAGTGATAACAAAATAGAATATTTGCTTTTCCATTACGAATGTCATGTTCATGGCATCTTACGAAAATTAGAAAAATTGACATTTCACTCATGACTTCTGTCAAGGGAAAATTTAATCAAGAGATATGTCCTTATAACTATCGTTTATCATCATGGATTAATCTAGGCGATTTCAAACACTCACTCGTCTTAACACACGTCTTCCCGTCTCGCTGGAGGTGTTGGCCGTCTGGGCATGCGCAGGTGAATCCCTTCTGAGTGTCATGTCCCTTCCTGGAGTGCCTGGGTGAGGGGAGACAGAGAGTGCAGCCCTGGTTGTAGACCCCACACCGGTTCCTCACTACAACAGGGTACCTAGGTCTGAACTTCCAACATGACGAGAATGTTGAAACGTTTTCAGTGTCATGAAGTCAACATGACACACAAGGTCTACGTCTACATTAGTCGAGTAACAAGCTTCGTCGTTTATGTTGCCGTGTCTGAGATGTGCTTGGCTGTAGTACATGCCTCTGTTGGCATTGCCTTCTTGGTATCGTTATTGAATAACCGAGAAAGACGCCATTAAAATTGATTTCAAATAAAATGTTATATTTAAATAAAATGGACGTTTTGGGATAAATTGTTGTGTTTTTGGAAATAAGAATAAGTCCAAATATAACATGTGCTCTATGTTTTAACACGACCATCGACCATCTTACCATACGGTTGTCGTGCCTTGTGGAAGACCTTGATGCCGTGAGGTTTGATGCCGTCTATCCTGTGGTAGGTTCTCTCTCCCGTCACTCTGTGCATCTGCCTCACTGTCTCCGTGATCCAGTCAGTCCAGTACACGTAGTCCTACAACACAACAACATGGTGTCGTACTGCTCCATCAGGCAATGTGTATCATCAGCAAGGATACTTCACTCACCTGACTGTCCACTCACCGTTTGCTTCGTTACGTTACCGGCTCATCTTTATCGTTTAGAATATACATGGTCGTATTCTAGGGAACATGCAAATTGAGTATATTATAAGGTTGAGTTCAAAGTACTAGTTACCTCGAACACGGTGATGGAGTACATGTGCTCTCTATCGAAGCTGCTCTTGTCGATGACGATGCGCATGTCTGTCCCCTTCAGGTTGGAACTCGTCACACTGTCGTGGTAGGCGTCGCACCAGTACAGTCGCTCGTCCACGTAGTCTGCAGTGTAGAGATCAGTGTAAGGAGCTTCCGTTAAATCGCTCTTATGTCCTTATTATATTGATGTATGTAATGATGTTTTACAATCAACTGCTATGTTTACTTTGTAATAATCTAAAACACATTTGAATGTAACTGATAATGCTACTAATTTTGCTTGTCTGTTTTATGTTTATGTTAGTGTAGCAATCACGACGTGAACATGATTGGTCTTGGAGAGCTCTCTGCATATTCGTCCACACAGTCGAACAGAAGGTGCGCTATGTCAAACAATAAACAAGGCTGTCTGTGTCCTTTAGTTACCCTCCATTATAATGGATGTTTTTTATCTGCACGTTGTAGCCTCAGGGCGCTTCCAACATTACTACCCTGGTCTAATCTGGGCTGCCGTAGTGCTCATAGGTCACTCCACATCTTACAGGTACCCACATACAACTGGGTGAACAGAGTCACCGACCCAGAATGACAGCAGAAGTCCTTCAACTCATAATCTTCCTTCAAACTCTTAGTTACTTTAGCAATGAAGAGGGTCACCCACCCATGCGGCCTAGTCTTGCTGAACTTCACTGATAGTGGTCGACAGAGCGGTGCACAGGACCACGTGCCACCACATAACAAACGACAAGCAACATTCCCGAATGGAGAACTACATCTCTACAAACTACAGGTCTACACTAACTTTATTCTTCTGTACTTTACCTTTCTAAATTTGGCACGTCGCATGCCACCCGTCATATTTTTTCAGTTCGAATTTTGACAAGAACCTTTATTAAACTAGTCCTTTCTTCACTTTGTATTAAAACTGGCTTATTCTAACAAGGTTGTACTCAAATAGTGTGCTGTCAGCAGAAAAGTCTAGTGTGGGGAAATCTCACTACCAATAATAATAAATAATAGTAAATGCTTAGCAGGCTCTAAGCGCTACACATATTATTGCCCTGAAGGACCCGACTTTCGGTGCTGCTACGAAGCGCTACACATATTATTGCCCTGAAGGACCCGACTTTCGGTGCTGCTACGAAGCGCTACACATATTATTGCCCTGAAGGACCCGACTTTCGGTGCTGCTACTAAGCGCTACACATATTATTGCCCTGAAGGACCCGACTTTCGGTGCTGCTACTAAGCGCTTCACATATTATTGCCCTGAAGGACCCGACTTTCCGTGCTGCTGCGAAGCGCTCCGCTCTGTACTTTCTGTGTCCAGGTTCCAATAGAATGTTAATGTACATGCTGTTATTATATTACGGTGTAAGCTACCTATAGTGATCCCGTTAGGCCACTGTATGTTGGAGCTGACCACTGTCTCCCGGCTTGACCCGTCCATCCCGGCTCGCTCTATGGTGGCCGGTTGGGCCCAGTTCGTCCAGTAGATCCGGCTGTGTGGAGAGGAAAGATGTTGAAATAGAACGTTTGACTTCATAAACTCTGCCATGTCCAACTAGACGACCTTTATTCACTGATTCGACTGGCATGTCAAATTATGGTTGAAATCAGTCAGATATGTAATAACAAAGAACAATTGTCAGAATGGTACGTGTACACAAATTTATAAAATGTCATCTGGAAACATAAAGGACACAAATGATAGGTATTAAGAAAAATCAACAGAAAAAATTAAATTGAAGACATCAGTCACAAATCGAGATACAGACAGGTTCTCAGGTTCTCACCCTCTCGCGGGGTCAACAACAATGTCACGTGGTTTTCCGAGATCCTTGTCGAACAGAGTCTTGGTGAGCTTGCTTTTGAGGCAAATGACCTTGATTGCCTGGACCTTGTCCGAGTCCTGAGTCCAGAAGAGCAGTCGGTGTGTCCAGTCATATGCCACGCCCACCACCGACTTCTCATTGCGGACCAGCACTTCCAGGTTCTTGAGTTGGTACCGGCCTAGACGTGCTCTGGAGATAAGGTAATATAGGATACATACAGGAGTCATCCTTGGTGATGCACGGGGTTGATCAACGTGATGGACATACGTCAATAGTCAATAGTCAACATTAAAGATAATGCGAATTTAAAATCATATATAAATCGTACAAATACCATGAGGTTAAATATTGGATTTACTTGTATGTATATTTTAAGAGAGGAAACGTGATACCTTATAATCGGAAGGAAATGGGTATGTATGTATTTGTATATAATTGACGACTGATTTTCATCTACGGGTCGCGATTTCAAAATAAGTATTTACACGTGTCTATCCGCTATCGGTAAGGATATTAAATACTGTTATAACTTTCAGAACAAAGAGAAACCTACACGTTTATTGTTTTTCTCATAATATCCGTCCAGAAAATGAGTTCCCTCTTGACGTCGAAGTCGAGCGCTACTGCCAGTCCCACGTTGAAGTGTTCCGGCAGTGTCATCGCCTGGTGCTGGAACGTCGTCATGTTGATGCGCTTGAAGTGCGAGAAGTCGAGCACCATGAGGTAGCCTTCACCTAGCAACAGGAGCACCTTCTACGTTAGGACCTCGACATGGTTATTGTCAGAGATTATGTACAAGAGGAGACCTTCACCTAGCAATTACCTAGGACCTAGGATTACAAATAATACTTATGTGACTCATCAGAGTTCAGGGCGTGCATCTGAAATGAGGAGAGGTGGCCCTGCTATTTCGGGCTGTCAGAGAGATGAAACATACAAACCTCAGCATATGTTTTAAAACGTCCCCTTGCTCCTATGTGGACGGACTTTACTCTTTATGCCGGTAATCATCGATCAGACAAAACAAGCACGACCTTAAATCTATAGTCTTTTATACATAAAATATTGTCGTACTCCTAATTTCATTATGTACTGCTAACTATCCAACTTTCATCTGAAGGAACTCGCACCTTGCGCCTGACACCTGGTGTTGTTGACGAGGGTGTATCCGGAGTGGCAGGAGCAGGAGAAACTGCCCAGGGTGTTGAGACACGTCTGAGAACACGCGTCCTGTAGCGTCTCGCACTCGTCTACATCCACACAGCGCAGTCCTTGCAGCTCGTAACCCTCAAAACACGGCGAGTCCTCCGAGGGATCTGTGTAGATCGTGCATTAGTGTCAACCGTTACTATTTTTTCGATTATAATACATAAGGTCTGTTTCTGACCTGCTCTCGTTAATGTATATAAGTTGGTGGTTGTGCTTGATATGATAATTAGGTCTTCAATTTGCAGGGTTGATAGCTTGTGGCTTAAACTGGTTTTGTGTCGACCTACTTCTTGGATTTTTTTCGACTTCTTTCTTGAGTTTCTTTCTCTCCCCTTGAAGTTAAAACCTTAATAGCTCAAGAACTAATCAAGATATTTTCACAAAACTTTCACCAATATCTGGGCAACAACATTCCCCATCGATTAGGTCTATAGCGGTTTTCGGCCGTAATAATAGATTTTTTGTTATTTTGAAAAAACAATGTTATGCAATTTCGCAGTTTTTAGGGTATGCGATTTAAAAAATCTTCTCCTAAATAAGGGCAATACATACAGCTATGTCTGATAGGTCATCTGAAAGCTTATTGAATTGAGAACAATGTTATTTCGGCAGATTGTTTAAGTTTGACCTTAAATTCGAGTAATCTACCCTTGAATATGGACCTCTTTCAAAAAGGCGTTTTTCGGCTCCATTTTCAAAGGGGAATAACCCTGTCATTAATGATCGTATGTCACAATTACTTATTGTCATCTCTTACTAATGACTAGTGTAACAATTCCATTACATATCATTGTGATATAAAAGTTTATAGTTGGGGCGCAATTTGGACATTTTCCCCAAATATTTAAAAAATTAGGATTTTGAGATTTTTCGAGGGGTATAGTCTTTGGAGAAATCTTTATCGCAAGCCACTGAAGATACCAGCACCTTTATTAGTTTATTTCGAAGGAGAAACGTCATTTATTAAGGACAATAATTTTCAAGAACGTATCTGTCATAGCGTATGTGTGACAAGTCATAGAAGATTTTCATTTTTCGAAAATCGCAATTTTCAGCAAAGTTGAAAGGGTCATTGGTGCTTAACTTCTTACGCTATTGAAATGTTACTTAAACCTACGTATGCACAATTTCAAGTCCAACAACTCTTCTGTTGTCAACTTTCATAAAAAAAAATGATAGTTAAGCCTCGAACATCGCAAATGTTGTCTAGGGGTCCGAAATTGAGCATTTTTTAGTATTTTCCTGAATATTCAGAAGAACATAACGCATTACATATGTATGCAATTTAAAGGATGGTTACATCTACTTTAGTGGAAATTAAAGCACAACATTTTCTATACTACACTTTAGTATGAAAATATTAACCATTTTGTCTTAATCATGAGAAAGATCATGTAGGGGTCCATTAATAAGGGATTGTTCCATTTTCAGAGGGTCATTGTCTTTGGAGACTTTTTGTAAAAATACTATTGAAGATAGAGACATTTGTTTGATAGCGCATTTTAAAGCAGAGAAACTGGTGAATAACCGAGAGTCCAACATGGAGTTCAAGGTCAAGCAGAAATCTTGAAGACCTAAATATTTCC
Organism: Gibbula magus; assembly: GCA_936450465.1. NCBI lineage: Eukaryota > Metazoa > Mollusca > Gastropoda > Trochida > Trochidae > Gibbula > Gibbula magus. Next base: position 3,589,972 of record OW388292.1, on the reverse strand, counting down.
TTGGCAACCCTAGTATTTTAATAGCGCTTCAAATGATCAAGAGAGACCTGCACAACACCATCATTGTCTCGAGTACGTTCTTTGGATACAAGCATTCCGGGACTTTTTGAATTAATACCATCTTTAGGACATAAACGAATATAAGCTTTGGTTAGTGTCTTACATGCTGTGCTGGATATTTCGATTTAACCCATGAAAGAGCTTAAATAACACTTGTGACGGCATTCTATTGCTCTCTAGATCCATTACCTTACAGTACTGTAGAGTTACGAACTACATAAATGTTTTAGTTTGTAATTCTATTTTGTAAACTTAAAGTAAATGTGTTAAATAAATAATAATTTGAGTGTACTTGAAGTAGGGTAATATCCTCGTAATGTTCAGACTTACATGTAACCTATATCACCTGTAAATGTGTTAAATAAGTAATAATTTGAGTGTAATTGAAGTAGGGTAATATCCTTGTAATGTTCCGAGTTACATGTAACCTATATCACCTGTAAATGTGTTAAATAAGTAATAATTTGAGTGTAATTGAAGTAGGGTAATATCCTCGTAATGTTCCGAGTTACATGTAACCTATATCACCTGTAAATGTGTTAAATAAGTAATAATTTGAGTGTAATTGAAGTAGGGTAATATCCTTGTAATGTTCCGAGTTACATGTAACCTATATCACCTGTAAATTTGTTAAATAAGTAATAATTTGAGTGTAATTGAAGTAGGGTAATATCCTTGTAATGTTCCGAGTTACATGTAACCTATATCACCTGTAAATGTGTTAAATAAGTAATAATTTGAGTGTAATTGAAGTAGGGTAATATCCTCGTAATGTTCCGAGTTACATGTAACCTATATCACCTATAAATGTGTTAAATAAGTAATAATTTGAGTGTAATTGAAGTAGGGTAATATCCTCGTAATGTTCCGAGTTACATGTAACCTATATCACCTGTAAATGTGTTAAATAAGTAATAATTTGAGTGTAATTGAAGTAGGGTAATATCCTTGTAATGTTCCGAGTTACATGTAACCTATATCACCTGTAAATTTGTTAAATAAGTAATAATTTGAGTGTAATTGAAGTAGGGTAATATCCTCGTAATGTTCCGAGTTACATGTAACCTATATCACCTGTAAATGTGTTAAATAAGTAATTATTTGAGTGTAATTGAAGTAGGGTAATATCCTTGTAATGTTCCGAGTTACATGTAACCTATATCACCTATAAATGTGTTAGATAAGTAATAATTTGAGTGTACTTGAAGTAGGGTAATATCCTCGTAATGTTCCGACTTACATGTAACCTATATCACCTATAAATGTGTTAAATAAGTAATAATTTGAGTGTACTTGAAGTAGGGTAATATTCTCGTAATGTTCCGAGTTACATGTAACCTATATCACCTATAAATGTGTTAAATAAGTAATATTTTGAGTGTACTTGAAGTAGGGTAATATCCTCGTAATCCTCAAGTATGTGTAAGGATTGCAAAACTACTTGATATTACCCTCTACTACATTGCCATGCCATGGAATATTTATCAAATTAAGGAGGTTAGAGGACTCCGAGAGACATTTCAATTTGTGCTTGCTTACCTTTAGGGCCACACGTCTTATTGTCTTCTTGTAGATATAAATCATCTGGGCATGCGCAGGAGTACTCCTGTGTAGAGTTACTTCCCTTGGGTGTAGGTAAGCAGATCTGACATCCGCCATTGTCCTCACCGCATCTGTTTGAAGCTGAGATCGAATCGAGGGTTTATCTATTATTCGCAAGCACTAGTTAAATAATCATTTCAATGTTAAGGATTATTGAAGAAACCACGTGCACAAAGCGGCGATTCTGAATAGATCAGCGATTAACAAGGGTGCATGTTAGTGTGCAGCTCACCACCGGGTTGTCGGTCGGAATGGTAGATGACGATTTGCTTGGGTCCAATGAGATCCTTCTGAATGCTCCTCACGTACTTGCCGATGTTCCGGTTGATTCGTTGTATCTGTCCATACACACGGTCGTTCCAGTACAAGTGTTTCTGTAGCGCAACCATTGTAGGTATCAACTCGGTGTCATATACAATTACCTAGTGGAACAACAGTTCAGCACAATGTTCACTTTAGCTAACCATTCTCACCTGACATGCCTATGTATCTACGAAAACAGGTAGTTTTCACTAAGGTGACATGATCCCCCGCCGAAAATTAATACTTCAAAATTTAAAAATAATGTCAAGATCAGCAAAATCGACTGTCAAACATGTCGAAAAAGTCAAAGCTCCACTGTGACCTTGAGAAAAATGTCAAGGTCACCAAAATCAGACCTTTGTCTTTTCTAGGAGATGCATTATGTAAGATATGATGGGATTCCGGTGAATGGTTCTTGAGATATCCTGCTGACAACCTTTACATGCGTACATTAACATGTCAAATTTTTTTAATTCAACTGTGACCATGAGAATAATGTCAAGGTCACCAAAATCTAATCAGTCATTTTGCTTTGTGTAAGAAATGATGGAATTCCAGTAAATGGTTCTTGAGATATCCTGCTGACAAGCTTTACATGTACATTAACATGTCGTAAAATTCAAAGTTCCGCTGTAACCTTGAAAATAATGTCAATGTCACCAACATTTAATCAGCCCGTCGTCTTCCCAAGAAGGTGCTCTATGTAAGAAATGATGGAATTCCGGTGAATGGTTCTTGAGATATCCTGCTGACAAGCTTTACATGTACATAAACATGTCGAAATATTCAAAGTTCCGCTGTGACCTTGAAAATAATGTCAAGGTCACCAAACACCAGCCCGTCGTCTTTCCTTGGAGAAGCTATGTGTAAAATATGAAAAGAATCCAGCGAATGGTTATTGAGATATCCCGCTGACAAGGGTAAAATGACAAAGTCTTGTTGTGACCTTGAAATGAAGGTCAAGGTCGCAAACCTCTGTAGGAACATTACTCTTTCTATGATGAACCCATATGCAAAATATGAAAAGAATCCAGTGAATAGTATTTGAGTTATTCTATTTCGTACGGACGTACGTATATATCGAGTGAATACCTTGTATATGTCGAGTATGTACCTTGTATATGTCGAGTATGTACCTTGTATATGTCGAGTATGTACCTTGTATAATATATGTCGAGTGGGTACCTTGTATATGTCGAGTATGTACCTTGTATATGTCGAGTATGTACCTTGTATATGTCGAGTGGGTACCTTGTATATGTCGAGTGGGTACCTTGTATATGTCGAGTGGGTACCTTGTATATGTCGAGTATGTACCTTGTATATGTCGAGTATGTACCTTGTATATGTCGAGTGGGTACCTTGTATATGTCGAGTATGTACCTTGTATATGTCGAGTGGGTACTTTGTATATGTCGAGTGGGTACCTTGTATATATCGAGTGGGTACCTTGTATATGTCGAGTATGTACCTTGTATAAGTCGAGTGGGTACCTTGTATATGTCGAGTGGGTACCTTGTATATGTCGAGTATGTGCCTTGTATATGTCGAGTATGTACCTTGTATATCTCGAGTGGGTACCTTGTATATGTCGAGTGGGTACCTTGTATATGTCGAGTGGGTACCTTGTATATGTCGAGTGAGTACCTTGTATATGTCGAGTGGGTACCTTGTATATGTCGAGTGAGTACCTTGTATATGTCGAGTGGGTACCTTGTATATGTCGAGTGAGTACCTTGTATATGTCGAGTGAGTACATCATGAGACGGACCGAAGCCGTGAAGAGGATTCTGCACTTCTTCTTGTCCAGGAAACAAACTCCGATCTCGCTCGACTCTTCATCACACCAGTACAGTCGGTTTGTTTTGTGATCTGTTGAAACATACACCATCACCTGATGCACATGTTGTTCATGAAGATATACATTCACATGGTTATGTTAAGTGTACATGTTTAAATGTAAGTATTTAACAACAAAAACCTAATAATGCATACATGACATCGTTATCACGTAGAACACATGTGACTGGCTGGAGAATCATTGATGCAATTTCTTACAACGTGGAGTATATCGTTTGTAGAGTCCTCATGGTACATTGTTTTAAAAAGAATTCGATGAAGTTACAATTTCTCACCGAGCGCCACGTCTTTGGGTTCTGAGAGCCCCCTGCTGTGGAGGACGTCCCTGTGACTGCCGTCAGTCCCGCACGTCTCTATAGCCCCGTCCCTCCCACCTCGTGCCCAGTACAACCACCTGGCAGAGAGCACAGAATACCAATCTTCATTATCAAACAGGAATCTTCTTTGAAAGGCATTTAGAAGTGATAAACATAAGAACAGGGAGTAAGCATGCGCTCCGAAACGTAGTGTATTTTCACATTAAATAAGTTGTTATCCAGAAAATATTCCTGTTCTGTATTATGCCAGATCAAGGCAGCTACACTATTCCAAGCATTAGCACTGGCTGACGATTTGGTCCTGAATCGAGATATCAGCTTGGCTTATTGTTTAAACTAATGATCGTGATTGACTCACTGTTCAAGAACTGGATACTCGCAACCAATGAAGAACACCCCAGAAAGGTATATCAGTAGGAACAATATATGATTCACTTGCCTTGTTTCTAAATTTGCTGGCAAAACTTGCTGATAGTTTTAATTTACCCATTGATGAAATCCACGAACTAATGTTACATGTGTTACCCATTGATTGGATCCACGACCTAATGTTACATGTGTTACCCATTGATGAGATCCAAGAACTAATGTTTCATGTGTTACCCATTGATTGTATCCACGACCTAATGTAACATGTGTTACCTATTGATTGTATCCACGACCTAATGTAACATGTGTTACCCATTGATTGGATCCACGACCTAATGCTACATGTGTTACCCATTGATTGTATCCACGACCTAATGTTACATGTGTTACCCATTGATTGGATCCACGAACTAATGTTACATGTGTTACCCATTGATTGGATCCACTGCGATACCGCCGACATTCTGAAGACTCGAGTTGACGAGAATCTTCTGCTGCTCTGTGGCAAGGGAGGCAACTGTGATGGTCCCGGAGGATGGGTCGGTCCAGTAGAGGTTCTGATGGATCCAGTCCAGAGCCAGACCCGCCGGTTTCTGGACACCGGACACGAAGAGTTGGCGGCGGGACGACAGCGTGAAGTTCTCAGTGAATTTTCCTCTGAAACGATCGTGGAAGACGGGAAAGATGAAAGGATTTAACGCTAAAACGCTTTCTGGAATAGCATAAAGACATGATAGGTTGCGGAGAGAGGATATCACTAAGATTGGGTTTCTCTGGAACATTACTCTGCAGGAATAGGATTGTTATGATGAATACACATGGATGGAGGAATGAATGGATACAATGTCGGCAAACTCCTCCGAAAGAGGTAGACCAGTCAGTATGTCGACACCTGACATACAAATTCCTCTGTAAGAGGTGGACCCGTCAGTTTATCGGCACCTGACATACAAATTCCTCTGTAAGAGGTGGACCCGTCTCTATATTGAGACCTGACATACACATTCCTCTGTAAGAGGTGGACCCGTCTCTATATACAGATTCCTCTGTAAGAGGTGGACCCGTCTCTATATCGACACCTGACATACAAATTCCTCTGTAAGAGGTGGACCCGTCTCTATATCGGCACCTGACATACAGATTCCTCTGTAAGAGGTGGACCCGTCTCTATATCGGCACCTGACATACAAATTCCTCTGTAAGAGGTGGACCCGTCTCTATATTGGCACCTGACATACAAATTCCTCTGTAAGAGGTGGACCCGTCTCTATATTGGCACCTGACATACAGATTCCTCTGTAAGAGGTGGACCCGTCTCTATATCGACACCTGACATACAAATTCCTCTGTAAGAGGTGGACCCGTCTCTATATCGGCACCTGACATACAGATTCCTCTGTAAGAGGTGGACCCGTCTCTATATTGGCACCTGACATACAAATTCCTCTGTAAGAGGTGGACCCGTCTCTATATCGACACCTGACATACAAATTCCTCTGTAAGAGGTGGACCCGTCTCTATATCGGCACCTGACATACAAATTCCTCTGTAAGAGGTGGACCCGTCTCTATATCGGCACCTGACATACACATTCCTCTGTAAGAGGTGGACCCGTAAGTATATCGACACCTGACATACAGATTCCTCTGTAAGAGGTGGACCCGTCTGTATATTGAGACCTGACATACACATTCCTCTGTAAGAGATAGGCCCGTCAGTTTATCGACACCTGACATACAAATTCACGCAACAAGGTCGGCTTGATGTCTGAACGTTCCTCTCGAATAACAATATGGTTGAAAGTATATCTGAATGGCAAATCTTTCTGAAAGTTCCTCTGGAGTAAAGAGATGGGTTGATTTCAGTTAGAACAAGTGTTTGCCACTAACATGGCAATGTCCCCCGCCGGTGACATTGAGTTAGTAAGACACATCATTGGAGCTACTTTATATATTGCATTACTGGTAAAAAGTGCCATGATGATCAGCAAATTTTAAGACTTTGGGTGCTTGAGTTCATATCGTGTTAATAAGAGTTCTAAAAGTGGTCAAAGTGTTGTGGTGACCTTGAAAATAAGGTCAAGGTCACCAAAATCTACTGGTGTGTGTGTCATCCCCCAATGTAGGCTAACACCAAATTTGAAGAATTTGGATGCAACACTTCATGAGATATCGGGTTAACAAGAGTTCAAAAAGTGGTCAAAGTGTAGAGGTGCCCTAGAAAATAAGGTCAAGGTCACCAAATCGACTGGTGTCCGCGTAATCCTCCAATGTAGACTGACACCAAATTTGAAAACTTTTGGTCCAACCGGTCATGATATATTGCGTAAGCAGGAGTTTGAAAAGTGGTCACAGTGTCGCGGTGACCTTGAAAAAAGGTCAAGGTCACCAAAATCGACCGGTGGCTGCGTCTTCGCCCGATGTAGGCTGACACCTAATTTAAAAAAACATGCGGTCTAACTGGTCATTATAAATGGTGATAACAAGAGTTCGAAAAGTGGTCAAAGTGTTGTAGTGACCATGAAAATAAGGTCAAGGTCACCAAAATCCACTGGTGTCTGCGTCATCCACAAGTGTAGACTGATACCAAGTTTGAAGACTTTGAGTCCAACGGTCAAGATTTATCGCGTTAACAAGAGTTTGAAAAGGGATCACTGTGTCGCGGTGACCTTAAAAATAAGGTCAAGGTCACCAAGATCAACTGGTGTCTGCGTCTTCCCCCAATGTAGGCAGACACCAAATGTGAAGACTTTGGATGCAACGCTTCATGAGATACCGCGTAAACAAAAGTTCAAAAAGTGGTAAAAGTGTCGTGGTGACCTTCAAATTAAGGCCAAGGTCACCCAAATTTACTGGTGTCTGCGTCTTCCCACAATGTAGGCAGACATCAAATTTGATTTGGATGCAACGATTCAAAAGATATCGCGTAAACAAGAAATGTGACGTATGGACTTACGGACGGACGGACGGACGGACGGACGGACGCCGCTGAATACATAGTCCCCCGTTCCGCGTTGCGGCGGGGGACAATGACGCTCTGAAAAGGAGGGAGTGTTTCAAGTTCTCCCTGAATGTCCTCTTGCGATTTGGCACACAACCAGATAACCTTTAACTTATGAAAAGGAAATGGTTAGATTACTGTCGACCTACACGTTGATGTTGGTGAAGGTGAGATCTGTCCAGTAGAGTCTGCTGTTCCTGACGTCCACGTCCAGGGCTAGTGGAACAGATCTGACCCCTTCCTCCGCCAGCTTCTCGACCTTCACGTGGCTGGAGCGCAGGTCGATGATGTGGAGCTCAGCCATGGACAACACCATCAACTTCACGTCTGTGGGAGAAACTTACATTGAACCTATATCACTTGTAACTTACATGTAACCTTTATCACCTATAACTTACATGTAACATATATCACTTGTAAATTTCAGGTAACTTGTATCTTTTGTAACTTACATGTAACATATATCACTTGTAACTTACATGTAACATATATCACTTGTAACTTACATGTAACCTTTATCACTTGTAACTTACATGTAACCTTATCACTTATAACTTACATGTAACATATATCACTTGTAACTTTCAGGTAACTTGTATCTATTGTAACTTACATGTAACATATATCACTTGTAACTTAAATGTAACATATATCACTTGTAACTTACATGTAACCTTTATCACTTATAACTTACATGTAACATATATCACTTGTAACTTTCAGGTAACTTGTATCTATTGTAACTTACATGTAACATATATCACTTGTAACTTACATGTAACATATATCACTTGTAACTTACATGTAACCTGTATCACTTGTAACTTACATGTAACCTATATCACTTGTAACTTACATGTAACCTGTATCACTTGTAACTTACATGTAACCTATATCACTTGTAACTTTCAGGTAACCTGTATCACTTGTAACTTACATGTAACCTGTATAACTTGTAACTTACATGTAACCCGTATCACTTGTAACTTATATGTAACCTATATCACTTGTAACTTACATGTATGGTCGTTATGTGGTTAGTTTCAGCTTTTAGTTTTAGATCCATGTATTTATACCAATTTCACACTGACTTTACCAGCCATAACCAGCATCATTTCCATGGTATCTGGGAGGACGGACGGTGTTATTAAACTGATAGAATAAACATGACTTATCCATGAGTTTCTTATTGTCTCTTGGGTATCGTATGAAAAATGTTAAACCGTTAGGTTTGACCTTTTTGTTGACTTTCATTTCTGTAATAAAATCGTATTTTGGCAGACCATGCATGCATTACATGAAAGTACACGCCTGTATCATAATAAACTAATGTTGTCAGTTACTCCCCACCTTCCTCTACCCTACAATTAGTAAGGGGGATACACATGTGTGACTCATACCTTCATCTGATTGTGTTGCGGCCCCTACAGGAGCTTCTTTCCTGTGTGAAACCTTCGACCCAAGCAACGACTCGTGTGTCCTCCCCAGCGGGGCTTGGGTCGACCTTCCCCCGTACTTGGGAGCTTTTGTCGACCTTCCCCGGTATTTAGGAGCTTTGGTCGACCTTCCTTTATACATTGGGGCTTTTGTTGTTTTCTGTCTCTGCGATTTTTTGCGCAATTTCCGTTTAGTGACATTTTCTTTGACATGCCATTTCCTTTCAGTTGCTTCTGTTAGATTTGTTGCTATTCCTGTCCTCTGTGTTGTTTCAGTTGTCTGTACGCTAGTTTGCGCGGTGATTGTGTATGATGGCCAGCTCACGGTAGTGCCCGATGTTTGTGGAACTGTTTGCTGTTTGCGTGAGCTTGTCGGTGTTGTCTGTATACTCGTCTGTATACTCGTCTGTATACGGGACGTTTGTGTTGTTGAGGGTGCCGCTGTTGCTGCACTTAATGTTGCTGTTTTTGTAGAATCTGTTGACGAGGACACCTGACCACTGAGGGACGATGACGGGCTGGGGTTGGCGACAGTCGGACAGTTCATCTCGTCCGTCCCATCAGTGCAGTCGGGCTGACCATCACACACCCACACAGTGGGGATACACTGACCAGACGTGCACTGGGCGAACTTGGGCCCACACGTCATGAAGCCTGAAGTCAATGGTTGGAGGGGTTAGTTGTAAATGTGGCATATAACATATTGGAATGGTTCACACTTACACGTCATGAAGCCTGAAGTCAATGGTTGGAGGGGTTAGTGGTAATTGTGGCATATAACATATTGGAATGGTTCACACTTACACGTTCAGTAATGGTGTATAGAGATAGTAGTTGTGAGACAGTGAGTCCATTACATTGAGATTCTGGCGTTTTGTATTTCATTTAGTATTAGTATCACGTGTGTCGACTTACCGCAGTCCACCTCGTCGCTGTTGTCGAGACAGTCGAGTTGTCGGTCACACACCCATCGGTCGGGGATACACTTCCCGTTCCTACACGCGAACCGGCCCGGCATGCATCTGTGTACAGTCACACCTAAATAGAGACAATAAAACCGTCGTCATGCACGATAATCAAATGTACATGTATTACTTTATTTCTTTAACACGTTGTTTCATATCTATAATGGACTCCACCAATACCACAGATTACCTCGGGCATTTTTGAACATGTTCTTAATCCAATAAGTTATTTTTAGGGAAACGTTTGTCCAGTATCAACACAAAGATGTGATACCTGTTGCATTCTGAGATCCGATGTTTTCTTCAACTACCTCGGACAGGGTTGAGGCACGAACAGTATTTGTGACTGAAAGTATTGTATCATTTTCAGAAAATATAATTCATCACACTCATCAATACGCCTATTATAATTATAATGGAAATAAATATATTGGGGAAAAGATTTCAGTAATATTGTTCAACAACGGTGGCATCTATGAAGAGGTTGTTGTCCCGCAAACGAGATATCACAGTTTATGTTTCTCATATTCGTAATTTAAAATTGTTAGCACAACTTAATCTTAATCCTTAATCTTAATCTTAATCTTGTTGCTAACTATATGCATAGCCATAACGCGTTCTACTGAATCCACCCCTCAACCTTAACATTTACTTTACCAACTTATCATAACCCTAACCATTTGATCCTTACTCTCGCCTAACCCTAGCCTTGACTGAATTCAAATCCAAACCCTATGTTTACCCTAAATTCTAACGCTAGCCCTAATCTTATCCTAAAGTCTAATCCTAACCCGGACTTTATCCTTAATCCCAATCCTGAATTTTACAATTACAATAAATTCTAACCATAACATTTACTTTACCAGATACTGATCCTTCCCCTAGCCCTAACAATAGCCCTAGACGTATCTTTCACTAAACACTGGTCCTAACCCTAGACGTTTCTTACATCAAACACTGGCCCCAACCCTAGACGTTTCTTTCACTAAACACTAGCTCTAACCCTAGACGTTTCTTTCACTAAACACTAACCCTAACCCTAGACGTATCTTAGATCAAACACTGGTCCTAACCCTAGACGTATCTTACACTAAACACTAGCCCTAACCCTAGACGTATCTTACACTAAACACTAGCCCTAACCCTAGACGTATCTTACACTTAACACTGGCCCTAACCCTAGACGTATCTTTCACTAAACACTAGCCCTAACCCTAGACTTATCTTACACAAAAAATAACCCTAACCCTAGGCGTATCTTTCACCAAACACTGGCCCTAACCCTAGACGTATTTTACACCAAACACTGGTCCTAACCCTAGACGTTTCTTACATCAAACACTGGCCCTAACCCTAGACGTTTCTTTCACTAAACACTGGCCCTAACCCTAGACGTATCTTACACCAAACACTGGTCCTTACCCTAGACGTATCTTACACTTAACACTAGCCCTAACCCTAGGCGTATCTTTCACTAAACACTGGCCCTAACCCTAGACGTATCTTACACTTAACACTAACCCTCACCCTAGACGTATCTTACACCAAACACTAGCCCCAACCCTAGACGTATCTTTCACTAAACACTGGCCCTAACCCTAGACGTATCTTACACCAAACACTAACCCCAACCCTAGACGGATTTTACATCAAACACTAGCCCTAACCCTAGACGTATCTTTCACTAAACACTAGCCCTAACCCTAGACGTATCTTACACCAAACACTGGCTCTAACCCTAGACGTATCTTACACCAAACACTGGCCCTAACCCTAGACGTATCTTACATCAAACACTAGCCCTCATCCTAGACGTATCTTACACCAAACACTAGCTCTAACCCTAGACGTATCTTACACCAAACACTAACCCTAACCCTAGACGTATCTTACACTTAACACTAACCCTAACCCTAGACGTATTTTACACCAAACCCTAGCCCTCACCCTAGACGTATCTTACACCAAACACTAGCTCTAACCCTAGACGTATCTTACACCAAACACTAACCCTAACCCTAGACGTATCTTACACTTAACACTAACCCTCACCCTAGACGTATCTTACACCAAACACTAGCTCTAACCCTAGACGTATCTTACACCAAACACTAACCCTAACCCTAGACGTATCTTACACTTAACACTAACCCTAACCCTAGACGTATCTTACACCAAACACTAGCTCTAACCCTAGACGTATCTTACACCAAACACTAACCCTAACCCTAGACGTATCTTACACTTAACACTAACCCTAACCCTAGACGTATCTTACACTTAACACTAGCCCTCATCCTAGGCGTATCTTACACCAAACCCTAGCCCTCACCCTAGACGTATCTTACACCAAACACTGGCCCTAACCCTAGACGTATCTTACACCAAACACTAACCCTAACCCTAGACGTATCTTACACTTAACACTAACCCTCACCCTAGACGTATCTTACACCAAACACTAGCTCTAACCCTAGACGTATCTTACACCAAACACTAACCCTAACCCTAGACGTATCTTACACTTAACACTAACCCTAACCCTAGACGTATCTTACACCAAACACTAGCTCTAACCCTAGACGTATCTTACACCAAACACTAACCCTAACCCTAGACGTATCTTACACTTAACACTAACCCTAACCCTAGACGTATCTTACACTTAACACTAGCCCTCATCCTAGACGTATCTTACACCAAACACTAGCTCTAACCCTAGACGTATCTTACACCAAACACTAACCCTAACCCTAGACGTATCTTACACTTAACACTAGCCCTAACCCTAGGCGTATCTTACACCAAACCCTAGCCCTCACCCTAGACGTATCTTACACCAAACACTAGCCCTAACCCTAGACGTATCTTACACCAAACACTGGCCCTAACCCTAGACGTATCTTACATCAAACACTAACCCTCACCCTAGACGTATCTTACACCAAACACTAACCCTAACCCTAGACGTATCTTACACTTAACACTAACCCTCACCCTAGACGTATCTTACACCAAACACTAGCTCTAACCCTAGACGTATCTTACACCAAACACTAACCCTAACCCTAGACGTATCTTACACTTAACACTAACCCTAACCCTAGACGTATCTTACACCAAACACTAGCTCTAACCCTAGACGTATCTTACACCAAACACTAACCCTAACCCTAGACGTATCTTACACTTAACACTAACCCTAACCCTAGACGTATCTTACACTTAACACTAGCCCTCATCCTAGGCGTATCTTACACCAAACCCTAGCCCTCACCCTAGACGTATCTTACACCAAACACTAGCCCTAACCCTAGACGTATCTTACACCAAACACTTGCCCTAACCCTAGACGTTTCTTACATCAAACACTAACCCTCACCCTAGACGTATCTTACACCAAACACTAACCCTAACCCTAGACGTATCTTACACCAAACACTAGCTCTAACCCTAGACGTATCTTACACCAAACACTAGCTCTAACCCTAGACGTATCTTACACCAAACACTAACCCTAACCCTAGACGTATCTTACACTTAACACTAACCCTAACCCTAGACGTATCTTACACCAAACACTAGCTCTAACCCTAGACGTATCTTACATCAAACACTAACCCTAACCCTAGACGTATCTTACACTTAACACTAACCCTAACCCTAGACGTATCTTACACTTAACACTAGCCCTCATCCTAGGCGTATCTTACACCAAACCCTAGCCCTCACCCTAGACGTATCTTACATCAAACACTAGCCCTCACCCTAGACGTATCTTACACCAAACACTAACCCTCACCCTAGACGTATCTTACACCAAACACTGGCTCTAACCCTAGACGTATCTTACACCAAACACTGGCTCTAACCCTAGACGTATCTTACATCAAACACTAGCCCTCACCCTAGACGTATCTTACACCAAACACTGGCTCTAACCCTAGACGTATCTTACACTTAACACTAACCCTCACCCTAGACGTATCTTACACCAAACACTAGCTCTAACCCTAGACGTATCTTACACCAAACACTAACCCTAACCCTAGACGTATCTTACACTTAACACTAACCCTAACCCTAGACGTATCTTACACTTAACACTAGCCCTCATCCTAGGCGTATCTTACACCAAACCCTAGCCCTCACCCTAGACGTATCTTACATCAAACACTAGCCCTCACCCTAGACGTATCTTACACCAAACACTAACCCTCACCCTAGACGTATCTTACACCAAACACTGGCTCTAACCCTAGACGTATCTTACACCAAACACTGGCTCTAACCCTAGACGTATCTTACATCAAACACTAGCCCTCACCCTAGACGTATCTTACACCAAACACTGGCTCTAACCCTAGACGTATCTTACACTTAACACTAACCCTCACCCTAGACGTATCTTACACCAAACACTAACCCTCACCCTAGACGTATCTTACACCAAACACTAGCTCTAACCCTAGACGTATCTTACACCAAACACTAACCCTAACCCTAGACGTATCTTACACTTAACACTAACCCTAACCCTAGACGTATCTTACACTTAACACTAGCCCTCATCCTAGGCGTATCTTACACCAAACCCTAGCCCTCACCCTAGACGTATCTTACATCAAACACTAGCCCTCACCCTAGACGTATCTTACACCAAACACTAACCCTCACCCTAGACGTATCTTACACCAAACACTAACCCTAACCCTAGACGTATCTTACACTTAACACTGGCTCTAACCCTAGACGTATCTTACACCAAACACTGGCTCTAACCCTAGACGTATCTTACATCAAACACTAGCCCTCACCCTAGACGTATCTTACACCAAACACTGGCTCTAACCCTAGACGTATCTTACACTTAACACTAACCCTCACCCTAGACGTATCTTACACCAAACACTAACCCTCACCCTAGACGTATCTTACACTTAACACTAGCCCTCATCCTAGGCGTATCTTACACCAAACCCTAGCCCTCACCCTAGACGTATCTTACACCAAACACTAGCCCTAACCCTAGACGTATCTTACACCAAACACTGGCCCTAACCCTAGACGTTTCTTACATCAAACACTAACCCTAACCCTAGACGTATCTTACACTTAACACTAACCCTCACCCTAGACGTATCTTACACCAAACACTAACCCTAACCCTAGACGTATCTTACACTTAACACTAACCCTCACCCTAGACGTATCTTACACCAAACACTAACCCTAACCCTAGACGTATCTTACACCAAACACTAGCTCTAACCCTAGACGTATCTTACACCAAACACTAGCTCTAACCCTAGACGTATCTTACACCAAACACTAACCCTAACCCTAGACGTATCTTACACTTAACACTAACCCTAACCCTAGACGTATCTTACACCAAACACTAGCTCTAACCCTAGACGTATCTTACACCAAACACTAACCCTAACCCTAGACGTATCTTACACTTAACACTAACCCTAACCCTAGACGTATCTTACACTTAACACTAGCCCTCATCCTAGGCGTATCTTACACCAAACCCTAGCCCTCACCCTAGACGTATCTTACATCAAACACTAACCCTCACCCTAGACGTATCTTACACCAAACACTGGCTCTAACCCTAGACGTATCTTACACCAAACACTGGCTCTAACCCTAGACGTATCTTACATCAAACACTAGCCCTCACCCTAGACGTATCTTACACCAAACACTGGCCCTAACCCTAGACGTTTCTTACACTTAACACTAACCCTAACCCTAGACGTATCTTACATCAAACACTAGCCCTCACCCTAGACGTATCTTACACCAAACACTGGCTCTAACCCTAGACGTATCTTACACCAAACACTGGCTCTAACCCTAGACGTATCTTACATCAAACACTAGCCCTCACCCTAGACGTATCTTACACCAAACACTGGCCCTAACCCTAGACGTTTCTTACACCAAACACTAGCTCTAACCCTAGACGTATCTTACACCAAACACTAACCCTAACCCTAGACGTATCTTACACTTAACACTAACCCTAACCCTAGACGTATCTTACACTTAACACTAGCCCTCATCCTAGGCGTATCTTACACCAAACCCTAGCCCTCACCCTAGACGTATCTTACACCAAACACTAGCCCTAACCCTAGACGTATCTTACACCAAACACTGGCCCTAACCCTAGACGTTTCTTACATCAAACACTAACCCTCACCCTAGACGTATCTTACACCAAACACTAACCCTAACCCTAGACGTATCTTACACCAAACACTAGCTCTAACCCTAGACGTATCTTACACCAAACACTAGCTCTAACCCTAGACGTATCTTACACCAAACACTAACCCTAACCCTAGACGTATCTTACACTTAACACTAACCCTAACCCTAGACGTATCTTACACCAAACACTAGCTCTAACCCTAGACGTATCTTACACCAAACACTAACCCTAACCCTAGACGTATCTTACACTTAACACTAACCCTAACCCTAGACGTATCTTACACTTAACACTAGCCCTCATCCTAGGCGTATCTTACACCAAACCCTAGCCCTCACCCTAGACGTATCTTACATCAAACACTAGCTCTAACCCTAGACGTATCTTACACCAAACACTAACCCTAACCCTAGACGTATCTTACACTTAACACTAACCCTAACCCTAGACGTATCTTACACTTAACACTAGCCCTCATCCTAGGCGTATCTTACACCAAACCCTAGCCCTCACCCTAGACGTATCTTACATCAAACACTAGCCCTCACCCTAGACGTATCTTACACCAAACACTGGCTCTAACCCTAGACGTATCTTACACCAAACACTGGCTCTAACCCTAGACGTATCTTACATCAAACACTAGCCCTCACCCTAGACGTATCTTACACCAAACACTAACCCTCACCCTAGACGTATCTTACACCAAACACTAGCTCTAACCCTAGACGTATCTTACACCAAACACTAGCTCTAACCCTAGACGTATCTTACATCAAACACTAGCCCTCACCCTAGACGTATCTTACACCAAACACTGGCTCTAACCCTAGACGTATCTTACACCAAACCCTCGCCCTCACCCTAGACGTATCTTACACCAAACACTGGCTCTAACCCTAGACGTATCTTACACCAAACACTGGCTCTAACCCTAGACGTATCTTACACCAAACACTGGCCCTAACCCTAGACGTATCTTACACCAAACACTAACCCTAACCCTAGACGTATCTTACACTTAACACTGGCCCTCACCCTAGACGTATCTTACACCAAACACTGGCTCTAACCCTAGACGTATCTTACACCAAACACTAACCCTAACCCTAGACGTATCTTACACCAAACACTGGCTCTAACCCTAGACGTATCTTACACCAAACACTGGCCCTAACCCTAGACGTATCTTACATCAAACACTAACCCTCACCCTAGACGTATCTTACGCCAAACACTAACCCTAACCCTAGACGTATCTTACACCAAACACTGGCCCTAACCCTAGACGTATCTTACATCAAACACTAACCCTCACCCTAGACGTATCTTACGCCAAACACTAACCCTAACCCTAGACGTATCTTACACTTAATCTAACTCTGACCCCGACCCTACTTTCATGAAATGTAAAAGAGATATGAGACACTTTCTCGTGTTATAATTAATCGCTATGTATCTCACCAGTCTCTTTTTGTTTCGGTGAAGTTGAAGGAATAGTTGTAGACTTGTCTGTGCTGGTATTCTCGTCAGTATGCCTCTCTTCTTTTCCGTCTGTGGGTTCTGGGCCTAGATCATCCAAAATGGAGATCGGATAGGAAGCACAGACAGTGCATGCTTACATTTATTATTCAGTCCAGGTGTTTTCGTCATATACTCGAGACTTACAGTAGACTTATTGGTATACTAAGCATTATTATTTTTTAGAATATACAGATGAACAGAAAACTGAATACTTTGGTGAAGAACCCATGTGCATTTGATATGATTTTTGTTCATATTAACTGGAAATTACAAGCCCATTGTTCATTCAGAAGGTACATTCATTCGGTAAGACGTTTATGTTACTGTAAACCTATGTTTGTTGAAGAGTGGTAGTTATTGCAGTACATACATCTGACTTCGTCGCTATCGTCCTCGCAGTCCGCCTCCCCGTTACACGCCCAGTCCCCCGGGATGCACGTGTTGTCCGCACACATGTACTCTGTCACCTCGCACTTCACCGGGGCTGCAGCAGGGTTTATAGTGGACAATTATCGTCATATTAATGTCTTAATTACTTCAGCATAGAATCTCAGGAAACATTTAGCAGTACAAATCTGCAGCAATCACATTTTATGAAATATCAGCGTAAGGATTTATTTTCACGAAATCATTAAATGTTATGAATAAGAAAAACAATATTTTTCAATACAAAATTTATTCCATTATTCATTATTCCATTTATGTCATTGTTATGTGACGAAAAAGTTGGTAAAGGAATGGTACCCGAAGCTATCCCGGAATCATATATATCTTACCAAAAACAGTCATCGTCAGAATAGGGAATATTACTATTTCAGTTTTCTTTTGATAACGACTTATATTTGCAGCGCTTAAATACGGCATTAATCGATTAGAATAAAATCCGTATTTTCATTGAGTGAATAACATGTTATGTTACTCAATGAACTAGCATCTTAATCAAATGACGTCATCGTAACAATATTGCTCATTGTATGATATAACATTTTTCTGCTTAATGTAATAATACTTTCAATCACGTGACGAATATGATGACGACATTGGAAAATAACCAATAGTCATGGATTAAATGTCTCTGAGCTTTGGGCTACCTTTGTGGCGTGGAGTTCGACGTGGTATATATAAGCATCCTCTTTATTATCATTATTCTATAAGAATCAATACAGTCCTGTATCTCACCACAGCTTGTCTCATCAGCCCCATCCTGGCAGTCCTGGTCGCCGTCACAGATCCAGGCTGTCTTGATACACTTGTTGTCTGAACACTGGAACTCGTCAGATCCACAGGTCGCACCTGCAGTGTGATACATATAATGTCGGTCGGTACAACTTAGGATTGGATCGCAGAGTCCTATTTATCAGTGAAATAAACTGTCTATCAAGCTACAGTGAAAATAACTTATTAACAGTTTTATAACAACTTTAGCATGTAGATGAATATTTGATAATTATTTGTCATGCAATCTAACTTTAAGAAAAAATGGCATTACCATTCTGCCATGGCATTCGTCAATGCCATGGAATTCTGCCATGACATTCTTTGGCTTCAGCAAAATGCCATCATTATACAATTTACATAACGAGCACCTGTCGGCGCTCTGTTGTATCGGTAATTCGTTAAATATCACAATCACTGTATTCTGGCCTGAGCTGTTATTATAATGTTATTAATTAAGTATTTCCGTATTGGCCCAGTAACAGGTCCGAGGTTCGTTGTACTGGCCCGACACGAAGTCGAGGGCCAATACAACGGACCGAGGATCTGTAACTCGGCCAATACGGAAATACTTAATTAATGACACTTTTATTAATTAGCCTCTTAACATCTTACTTATATTGAAATGATGATTATAAACAAGATTGGTGAACAGGTATCATGGGTCAAAGTTGTGAAGCGATTGCTTCGGGCTTTAACTAAATGTGCGACTGCGCATGCTCAGACTCATATTGGCCCAGTTTGTGTCGTATTGGCCCTGTTTTTCCTGTATTGGCCCAGTTTCCGCGTATTGGCCCAGTTGTCGAATCGAATGGTCTGGGCCGTAAATACGGTATACGTGCCATAACATTGATAGTTAATTAATAATGAAGTGTACAAACCAATTTTCCATAGGTGGCATAGCTATTTATGGTGGTGTCTATTTGCAGTCTGATTGAAATCGACCGTTTTCCGAGAAAAAAAGTTACAAAATACCGCACCTACCTGCATACGAACTCATATCGTTCTGATGACGGCCCGTATGCTCTGTTCTGACGCAATTCAGTTAACCAATCACACGACCACCGGCGAAAGCTTCGTTGCGAGGAGCTAGGGGCAGATAACTCCAAACAGCTATCCTTTCGTCTAAGATTTGTTCCGAATGCTTTCAAAACGGTGACTGTTAAAAACCTTGATGTGATTGGTCAGCTGTCTGACTGGACTTTGTCTGCGCTAAACTGGTACTGAACACGCACCTATAAGGGGACCTTGTGGTGAGGAATCTACAGAACATTATCGTATCCAGTTCAATGCATTGTTTTGCAAAGTTTATTCCTCGGAACAAGGTCGATTTTTAATCAGACTGTGGCTATTGGATTTATCACATTTGCCTGATGGATGAGATACAGTTTAAGGTTTAGAAAATTTGCCACTTCATATAGCTAGGAATCTCTGAAGTGATATTGGATATTTCATTGCGCTGTGAATTCTGAATTATTTGCTACAATGGCAATTGTATTCCAGCTCTGCTCGACTTACTACAGTCCACTTCGTCCGTGCCGTTAGGACAGTCCGGCTCACCGTCACACACCCACATCTCCTTGATACACGTGTCCACACCAGCACACATCACGTGATCAGAAGGACAAGTGACTCGACCTGGAGCAATTGAAACAATAAGAATGACCACTGCACATGAAATAAACAAAAAGGCATTACCTGCAAAGTTCCCAGTGGTTTCAGAGTAATTCAAGTTTAGTGACAAGTCATATCTTAGAACAACAAGATGATGGGAAACCAGGATTAGACTGACTCTGAGCTGTAACTAATAAAGTAGAATGTTGAATGATTTGTGAGTCTCCGGAACTGATTAGTGAGTTTCCGGAACTGATAAGTGAGTTTCCGGAAATGGTTAATGAGTCTCCGGAAATGATTAGTGAGTCTCCAGGAACGATTAGTGAGTTTCTAGAAATGATTGGCGAGGCTTTGGAACTGATAAGTGAGTTTCCGGAAATGGTTAGTGAGTCTCCGGAAATGATAAGTGAGTCTCCAGAAATGATTAGTGAGTTTCAAGAAATGATTGGTTAGGCTCTGGAACTGGTAAGTGAGTTTCCTGAAATGATTTGATCGATTTGTAATTCTCCAGAAATGATAAGTGAGTCTCCAGAAATGATAAGTGAGTCTCCAGAATGTTCTTGATGGGTTCAACAAAGTGTGGCTTATTAGGCATTGCTTCTATATCTGAACGATATGACAACTCACAGTTTTCCTCATCGCTTCCGTCGAAGCAGTCCTTCCGTCCGTCACACACCATTCTCTCCAGCACGCACTTCTTGACCCCTGACCTGCAGGACACAGTCGCGCTGGGGCACGTCACGTTACCTGGTGGTAGAAGTAATGCTACATATATCGAAGTTTGACAAATTAACGAGACTTCAGGTACAGGAGACAAAACAACTTGAATATTGTCTCTCTTGAATATTGTACTAATATCTCAATCTATCTGTAGGTTTACCTCAAATAATATCTCAAACTATCTGTAGGTTTACCTCAATAATATCTCAAACTATCTGTAGGTTTACCTCAATAATATCTCAATCTTTCTGTAGGTTTACCTCAATAATATCTCAATCTATCTGTAGGTTTACCTCAATAATATCTCAATCTATCTGTAGGTTTACCTCAATAATATCTCAAACTATCTGTAGGTTTACCTCAATAATATCTCAAACTATCTGTAGGTTTACCTCAATAATATCTCAAACTATCTGTAGGTTTACCTCAATAATATCTCAAACTATCTGTAGGTTTACCTCAATAATATCTCAAACTATCTGTAGGTTTACCTCAATAATATCTCAATCTATCTGTAGGTTTACTTCAATAATATCTCAACCTTGATGAGGTTAATCGTGATGTTATATAAATATTCTGATGTTTACAACGTGGTAACCTCAAAGTGCTGTGTTACTCCAATTATTACCAGTGCCAGTAATGTGGAGATTAAAGCGAGTGGGTCAACCTTACTTGACACAAATTGTTTGGGATGTTTTGAAATAATGAATAATGATGGGTTTATTTTAAATATCCATTATCCCTAGCTTATTTTGTCCAGCATATGGTTGTTCTTTCTGTGAAGATTGATTCGAAATCGACCTCGAGCTCGGGACAGGATATCTGTAAGTTCAGTTGTAACTGTAACGATGTGCTATTCTCCTCACCACATCGGAACTCGTCAGTACTGTCCTCGCAGTCCTCGTCCCCATCACACCACCAGTTGGCGCTGATACACTGGTCACGTGACTCGCACAGCACGTGCTCCGGGCCACACTTCATGATGGCTGTAAACACACACATGTGTTGGTATGTGTTGGCATGTCAACATTTAGAAACGAGTGTACATATTACACATATGTTGATTATGTATACAAGTGCTATCTTGTTGATAGACTAGAAATCAGATTCAATATTACACAAAGTATTGAAGGGTTTTTCTTATTGACATCCACGTAAAGTAACAATTGCAAAGTAATTAGCCCAACACACTAGTTGGTTAGTCTTAGAGATATCTAATGAATTCCACTGCTACCACCATGACTGTATACAACGTTTATTTTCTCGTCCAACTGTGGTGAACATAGAGAATACTAAACGATGTCCCGTTTAATAACATATTTATGAAACGAGTGGTGGTTTGGTATTTAACGAGCGAAAGCGAGTTAAATACCATACCATCCACGAGTTTCATAAATATGTTATTAAACGGGACTGAGTTTAGTATTTTATTTATTACACGCTGATAGAAATGAAGCTATACTGCAAGAAAACTTGACTTGAAAGGAGGACACCCGCCATCGCCACCGGGCCGCAAGCACTGTGACGTCAGATCTAAACGTTTGTGACGTCAAACTTTGGCAATTATGACGTCATGAACCGATTATGACGTCCGGCTGCGATCGCTTGAACGTGCAATGTTTCACAACAGTGTTGAATAACATTTCAATGTTTCACAACAGTAGTATCTTCAACGAGAGTGTAATAAAAACCTTTTTCAAAATAAAGAAATCTGGGAGGTTTATATATTCTATCTTTAGAGTCATTGAGTATTTGCGTGTTTCTCACACACAGTTGTGTTTTTCAAACCATATTAATGATGTCAATCGCTAGAGAAGTCTTTCGTCTACAACAGGACATATTATAAATTATTTTGTATGATCTATTGGTTATCGCGCGCCAATGAATGTGTCGTCATTAGACGGATTGTCCTTTATTGTATTCTACGTGACGATGAAGCACACAACAGTGAGAGTTTGCGGGGCATGCAGGCGTGTCAATCTCACAGTCGCCATAGCAACCCGCGTGAAAGTGAATCTTCTCGACTACACTGCAGGTTACTGTTGTTGCTGAAAGGTTGTTATATTAACATGTCTCTAAATGTCTTGTAGATATACACATGTTAAATGGTATAAACTATGATACTATGATACAAAAAGTTTATATTATCATTGATTTAGCGATTCAACCAACGAAAACAGTTATTTCAATATATGCAAAGACTATTGAACTGAATGAAAATAAATAGATATACGCCCAACACTATATAGTTTCCACTACTCCTAAACGATGTTTCTATTTCTCTTGTTTGTTTATAGAGTGCAAATAGACGACGACGCTTGAACATATTTTGATCTATATTTAGACTGGAAAACACCTTTACTGATTAGTTCGATTTCTCCGCTTATTAGGGTCGAGCAAAACTGCAAAATAGTATACATATATATACTCAAGGGCAAAAGAAATGATATCTTATTTTCAATAGAGTCAAACACAAAATAATCCTGCCGGATAGAATCGATTGTGAATGTTTGTGATGAGGATATATAGAGGAATTCACAATTTCATGTATGAGAGTATGGTATTTGATATTTGATATCTGTTCAAACACGGATGGGTGATGAAACTGCTATTTCAAAGGGGGTTTCTTTAACATAATATTTGGTATTTAAGGTAATTTGTTTATGAAGTGTGGACATTTTTCGGCAAAATTTACCTTCTTGGACTTTAAATCAATGACGCAATGTTGTTGTATGATGTCATGGCAACAACGCTTTTTTAGAAGCCGTGTTTTTTCAGAAATATTAACAGATAATGTTTCAGAAATTATAAATAAAGTTGAGTTGGCTTTTAGTGACATGGTGTAACATTTCAGTCGTGTTCATCACTCTTTGATTAAACTATCTTGCGTTGTTGTATCTTTATTTTCTTGTGTCTGCGAGTGTATTTCAGTGAGACTTTTCAGTGTCAATTTTTCGATGTGTTTATCAAGATACTCGGTAGTCCTTTGAGGTAGTATATGTGTATATGACTTCTCTATAATCATCAAGCCTGTCTACCTATCATCCTGGAAGGAAGGAAAATAAGTGACAGGAAAACAAGTAACGGAAAAGAGGAACAGTTGTTATATGAAGAAACAATAAGAGTAATGCATTGACTTGAATATATATATATAACATATTATCGATAACCTTGTCATTGAAGAACATTATGAAAACAGCATTGTTACTACTATTAGAAACATGGATTAAGACAGTGTGATTGTATATTATATGATAAACACTTAGTATACTGTTGCAAAGACGCCCAATATGTCTTTAAAAAGTGAATAGAATCACTTATAATCACTAATAAATTATCTACGCGTTCAAAGATGACATTGTGCCAATGTGACATCGTGATGGTATATTATATTATATTATACTTTGGTAAACTTGTTTAATAAAAACATTTGAAAACTCTTACTTTTTGTGCTGTTACTTTTTTTTCAAGCAAAAACTGTTACTTTTTTCCCGAGTATCCGAATGTAAAACAAAAAAGTAACAGGAAAAAAGTAACAAGAAAAAAAGTAACAGATGTTATATTACGAAACAATAACGTTACTTTCTCCCTGTTCCTTATTTCCCCTACATTCGGATACCGTCATCCTGCGCGTACAGAGAGCTTCAGTACACTAGTGCAGCTTCATACCCCGAGTGTGTAGTACGGAAAATGTTCGTAAAGGTTACCAGTTATTGCTATTTATACCATGTATATTGCCAGCCACTGAAATGTCGTGATTTGAAAGTGAATGATCATTCATCATTTTTTTATCCGGGGCTGCCAACATTGCTCGATGTTAAGTCATTCCATTGGCTGGTTAATTTTAATGGTTCCATGTTACACACACGGGTTATATATTAGTCAGCAGTGTAACGGAATAAAACACTTCGAAGGTGCAGAATTCTTTATCACATCCATCATACGATGTTACATTAAATCAATTCATTGAGATAAGAGTGATAACAGAGTGGATGATATGTTCTCTCACCACAGCCCACTTCATCCTCGCCCTCCTCGCAGTCCGTGTCGTAGTCACAGTGCCAGTGTAGAGGTATACACTTCTCCGCACACCGGAACTCCGTCTCCTCCTTACACGTGTCTGGGGGAGAGACAGCTGGGTTACACAGAGTTTGTATAGCATGAATTCATTGATATAAGAACCTATAAGTACGAACCTTGGATGAAACGTCTATATTGGACTCTTCCTGTTCGGATTTGAATTACTTATGGATGGTATATCTTGAAAAATATCAATAATGATATAGACTATTATGGATTTTAAATAGTTACTGTAATTTTATCCATATGGTATTATTTCTTGAAGATTTCAGTATGTTTATTCAGTTTGTCAGTAAGTGTATTCAGTTTGTCAGTATGTGTATTCAGTTTGTCAGTATGTGTATTCAGATTGTCAGAATGTGTATTCAGTTTGTCAGTATGTGTATTCAGTTTGTCAGTATGGGTATTCAGTTTGTCAGTATGTGTATTCAGTTTGTCAGTATGTGTATTCAGTTTGTCAGTAAGTGTATTCAGTTTGTCAGTATGTGTATTCAGTTTGTCAGTATGTGTATTCAGTATGTCAGTATGTGTATTCAGTTTGTCAGTATGTTTATTCAGTTTGTCAGTATGTGTATTCAGTTTGTCAGTAAGTGTATTCAGTTTGTCAGTATGTGTATTCAGTTTGTCAGTATGTGTATTCAGATTGTCAGAATGTGTATTCAGTTTGTCAGTATGGGTATTCAGTTTGTCAGTATGTGTATTCAGTTTGTCAGTATGTGTATTCAGTTTGTCAGTATGTGTATTCAGTTTGTCAGTAAGTGTATTCAGTTTGTCAGTAAGTGTATTCAGTTTGTCAGTATGTGTATTCAGTTTGTCAGTATGTGTATTCAGTTTGTCAGTAAGTGTATTCAGTTTGTCAGTATGTGTATTCAGTTTGTCAGTATGTGTATTCAGTTTGTCAGTATGTGTATTCAGATTGTCAGTATGTGTATTCAGTTTGTCAGTATGTGTATTCAGTTTGTCAGTATGTGTATTCAGTTTGTCAGTATGTGTATTCAGTTTGTCAGTATGTGTATTCAGTTTGTCTAGACCGACCGACATTATCCTTTGAAAACTTGATATCGTTTAGAACATTCGATATGAAATACAAACATATTACAAAGTCGATAACTGATTTATAATGTCTTTTTCTGGTTTAAGGTACACTTTATTTTCAATGTGAAGCTGTGCTGCAAGTGGAAGCCACAATCAATACAAGACTATATACTATATAGTTTACATGGTTGATATAACTATATACTATATAGTTTACATGGTTGATATAACTATATACTATATAGTTTACATGGTTGATATAACTATATACTATATAGTTTACATGGTTGATATAACTATATACTATATAGTTTACATGGTTGATATAACTATATACTATATAGTTTACATAGTTGATATAACTATATACTATATAGTTTACATAGTTGATATAACTTTATATACTATATAGTTTACATAGTTGATATAACTTTATATACTATATAGTTTACATGGTTGATATAACTATATACTATATAGTTTACATAGTTGATATAACTTTATATACTATATAGTTTACATAGTTGATATAACTTTATATACTATATAGTTTACATAGTTGATATAACTTTATACTAAATAGTTTACATGGTTGATATAACTATATACTATATAGTTTACATAGTTGATATAACTATACTAAATAGTTTACATAGTTGATATAACTATATACTATATAGTTTACATAGTTGATATAACTTTATATACTATATAGTTTACATAGTTGATATAACTTTATATACTATATAGTTTACATAGTTGATATAACTATATACTATATAGTTTACATAGTTGATATAACTTTATATACTATATAGTTTACATAGTTGATATAACTTTATACTAAATAGTTTACATGGTTGATATAACTATATACTATATAGTTTACATAGTTGATATAACTATATACTAAATAGTTTACATAGTTGATATAACTATATACTATATAGTTTACATAGTTGATATAACTTTATACTAAATAGTTTACATAGTTGATATAACTATATACTAAATAGTTTACATAGTTGATATAACTATATACTATATAGTTTACATGGTTGATATAACTATATACTATATAGTTTACATGGTTGATATAACTTTATACTATATAGTTTACATGGTTGATATAACTATATACTTTAGAGTTTACATAGTTGATATAACTTTATACTATATAGTTTACATGGTTGATATAACTATATACTATATAGTTTACATAGTTGATATAACTTTATATACTATATAATTTACATAGTTGATATAACTGTATCTACTCTATATTTGTAGATAATAATTAAGCATCAATATGCCACTTATTTAATCGTTTCTAACGTCTGGCTTCTGCATGTACTTGTTAAGTATGAAGTTTCAGTATATGCTTGATATCGATGCGATCAGCTCGATTCTGGATTGATATTAGAATGAAACTGCATTAAGCAGAACGTTACATGGCATCCCAGTCTACACAGCAAGAGCACACTGCTTTTGGTGGTATTAACCGACAAGGGAGTGTGTCATATGAATGTTACGATGCAGTCCGATTAAAATCGACGGTTTTCCGAGGAATAAAAATTGCAAAAATTAATGGTGCATCTACCGGTATACGAACTCATATCGTTCGGAGGTTTCCTCGCAAAACCGTCTGATAACAGCCCGTATGTTTGTATCTTCTAATGCAATTCAGTTAACCAATCACAAGACCTCCAACATGAACTTTCGGTACGAGAAGCTAGGGACAGATAACTCCAAACAACTATCCTTTCGTCGGTTCCAAATGCTTTCAAAACTGCGACCGTTTGAAAACTATTTTTACTGGGCCTTGTCTGCGCTAAACTGGAACGGAACACGCGCCTATACGGTGTGTCCTTAGAACTTATGATGAGGGATCTATAGAACCAGTTCGTATCCCGATATGAATTATTTTGCAGATTTAATTCCTCGGAACAGGGCCGATTTTAATCAGACTGTGGTACGATGTTTCTGGACAAGTTTGGCTAAAGGGTTTATATATCTTTGAGAGCAATGACATACTAACTTGGCAAATACAATATACACTTCAAATTATCAAAACAATTCATGTATGCGAATCTAATCGCAATAATTGCTTTTATATTTCATTTGTACACAGTGAACAAATAGAGGATATCCGTCTTTTCTTGGCTAATACCATGTTTGTCTCATCGAGTGAGGTAGAAAGATTATATTAGGTGAAAATATATAACTTTTCTCCCTCACGAGATGAGATAAACATGGCATTTGTCAAGAATTGACGGATATTCTATTCATTATATGATGTTATACTTGTAATTACGATCGAAACACGCCGAGCTGAGAACAGTCCGTCATCACTGCAACACCGTGACGTCATAAGCCAATTCGCTGCGTCAGACCATTGTTTTATGATGTCAAAGTATATCAGTCACTGGTCGCAGTGAACAAGTTAGTTTCACTGTAGCTTGATAGGCAGTTTATTTCACTGATAAATTCAAGTATTTCATTGCTCGGCATATTATAATGATATATACGATATGAGTTGGAACTGGATTGGCAAGTCTCCATGTACTATAGTTAATTGTATAAACGTAGTCTCCATGTATGTAATCATATTGTAAAGCAAGTACACTGTATCACTTGCTTGATAACGGTTTTAGCATCTAACATGTTGGACTCCATAGAAAACTTGTTGCCGTAAGCCGTAACCATTTGAATCAGTCACATATTAGATAAGATGGAACGTTTTCCCGTCCCGTTTAGGTTACACCCACCCATATTAGATCATAGTGCGTATTCCCCAGTTCACACTCGCAGTGTTACACCCACCTACATTAGATCATAGTGCCTATTCCCCAGTTCACACTCGCAGTGTCACACCCACCTACGTTAGATCATACTGCGTATTCCCCAGTTCACACTCGCAGTGTTACACTCACCTACGTTAGATCATAGAGTTTATTCCCCAGTTCACACAAGCAGTGTTACACTCACCTACATTAGATCATAGTGCGTATTCCCCAGTTCACACTCGCAGTGTCACACCCACCTACGTTAGATCATACTGCGTATTCCCCAGTTCACACAAGCAGGGTTACACTCACCTACATTAGATCATAGTGCGTATTCCCCAGTTCACACTCGCAGTGTCACACCCACCTACGTTAGATCATAGTGCGTATTCCCCAGTTCACCCTCGCAGTGTTACACCCACCTACGTTAGATCATAGTGCGTATTCCCCAGTTCACCCTCGCAATGTTACACCCACCTACGTTAGATCATAGTGCGTATTCCCCAGTTCACACTCGCAGTGTTACACCCACCTACGTTAGATCATAGTGCGTATTCCCCAGTTCACACTCGCAGTGTCACACCCACCTACGTCAGATCATAGTGCGTATTCCCCAGTTCACACTCGCAGTGTTACACCCACCTACATTAGATCATAGTGCGTATTCCCAAGTTCACACTCGCAGTGTCACACCCACCTACGTTAGATCATAGTGCGTATTCCCCAGTTCACACTCGCGATGTTACACCCACCTACGTTAGATCATAGTGCTTATTCCCCAGTTCACATTCGCAATGTTACACCCACCAACGTTAGATCATAGTGCGTATTCCCCATTTCACACTCGCAGTGTTACCCTCACCTACGTTAGATCATAGTGCTTATTCCCCAGTTCACACTCGCAGGGTAACACCCACCTACGTTAGATCATAGTGCGTATTCCCCAGTTCCCACTCGCACTGTTACACCCACCTACGTTAGATCATAGTGCTTATTCCCCAGTTCACACTCGCAGTGTTACGCACAGCTACGTTAGATCATAGTGCGTATTCCCCAGTTCACACTCGCAGTGTTACGCCCAGCTACGTTAGATCATAGTGCTTATTCCCCAGTTCACACTCGCAGTGTTACGCCCAGCTACGTTAGATCATAGTGCTTATTTCCCAGTTCACACTCGCAGTGTTACACCCACCTACGTTAGATCATAGTGCGTATTCCCCAGTTCACACTCGCAGTGTCACACCCACCTACGTTAGATCATAGTGCGTATTCCCCAGTTCACCCTCGCAGTGTTACACCCACCTACGTTAGATCATAGTGCGTATTCCCCAGTTCACCCTCGCAGTGTTACACCCACCTACGTTAGATCATAGTGCGTATTCCCCAGTTCACACTCGCAGTGTTACACCCACCTACATTAGATCATAGTGCGTATTCCCCAGTTCACACTCGCACTGTTACACCCACCTACGTTAGATCATAGTGCGTATTCCCCAGTTCACACTCGCAGTGTTACACCCACCTACGTTAGATCATAGTGCGTATTCCCCATTTCACACTCGCAGTGTTACACCCACCTACGTTAGATCATAGTGCGTATTCCCC
The DNA here is from genome assembly GCA_936450465.1 of Gibbula magus. NCBI lineage: Eukaryota > Metazoa > Mollusca > Gastropoda > Trochida > Trochidae > Gibbula > Gibbula magus. Next base: position 3,559,252 of record OW388292.1, on the reverse strand, counting down.
AGTTCACACTCGCACTGTTACACCAACCTACGTTAGATCATAGTGCGTATTCCCCAGTTCACACTCGCAGTGTTACACTCACCTACGTTAGATCATAGTGCGTATTCCCCAGTTCACACTCGCAGTGTCACACCCACCTACGTTAGATCATAGTGCGTATTCCCCAGTTCACACTCGCAATGTTACACCCACCTACGTTAGATCATAGTGCGTATTCCCCAGTTCACACTCGCAGTGTTACACCCACCTACGTTAGATCATAGTGCGTATTCCCCATTTCACACTCGCAGTGTTACACCCACCTACGTTAGATCATAGTGCTTATTCCCCAGTTCACACTCGCAGTGTAACCTCCCACCTACGTTAGATCATAGTGCTTATTCTCCAGTTCACACTCGCAGTGTTACACCCACCTACGTTAGATCATAGTGCGTATTCCCCAGTTCACACTCGCAGTGTTACACCCACCTACGTTAGATCATAGTGCGTATTCCCCAGTTCACACTCGCAGTGTTACACTCACCTACGTTAGATCATAGTGCTTATTCCCCAGTTCACACTCGCAGTGTTACATCCACCTACGTTAGATCATAGTGCTTATTCCCCAGTTCACACTCGCAGTGTTACACCCACCTACGTTAGATCATAGTGCGTATTCCCCAGTTCACACTCGCAGTGTTACACTCACCTACGTTAGATCATAGTGCTTATTCCCCAGTTCACACTCGCAGTGTAACCTCCCACCTACGTTAGATCATAGTGCTTATTCTCCAGTTCACACTCGCAGTGTTACACCCACCTACGTTAGATCATAGTGCGTATTCCCCAGTTCACACTCGCAGTGTTACACCCACCTACGTTAGATCATAGTGCGTATTCCCCAGTTCACACTCGCAGTGTTACACTCACCTACGTTAGATCATAGTGCTTATTCCCCAGTTCACACTCGCAGTGTTACATCCACCTACGTTAGATCATAGTGCTTATTCCCCAGTTCACACTCGCAGTGTTACACCCACCTACGTTAGATCATAGTGCGTATTCCCCAGTTCACACTCGCAGTGTTACACTCACCTACGTTAGATCATAGTGCTTATTCCCCAGTTCACACTCGCAGTGTTACATCCACCTACGTTAGATCATAGTGCGTATTCCCCAGTTCACACTCGCAGGGTTACACCCACCTACGTTAGATCATAGTGCGTATGCCCCAGTTCACACTCGCAGTGTTACACCCACCTACGTTAGATCATAGTGCGTATTCCCATGTTCATACTCGCAGTGTCACACCCACCTACGTTAGATCATAGTGCGTATTCCCCAGTTCACACTCGCAATGTTACACCCACCTACGTTAGATCATAGTGCTTATTCCCCAGTTCACATTCGCAATGTTACACCCACCTACGTTAGATCATAGTGCGTATTCCCCATTTCACACCAGCAGTGTTTGAGCACGTGGCTCTTATTGCCTGACCAGCCCGTTGACCTTATCATTTTAAAAACGGCGGGCTGTGTTTGAGTGAAGGAATGGCAACCATATGCTGTAATCACAACCAGCTACGTAACGTTCCTCCCCACCAGCCCGGCTATTGTTTAACGTGTACGTAAATACACCCACTGGGGAGGGAGGGAGAGACGTCTTGGTGACCGTAATAGTGTTATCACAGAAATAACAATCTTGTAGTCTATATATACTATATACGATACATTACTGTATACACAATAACGTGTAACTTCACTATAATACATTACTGTGATTACACAATAACGTAACTTCACTGTGATACATTACTGTGATTACAAAATCACGTGTAACTTCACTATCAACTTTGGGAGAATAGGTGTTAATTGGGGATATTGGAAAGGTTACATATGTGAGAAAAGGTCGTTGTTGTTTCACCAATTAGCAGGTTTAAGAGAATGAACATCTAATCTACGAGATTGATACGTTCTGAAAACAACAGCCGATTTGCTTTTGTTTGAAATTGTTCGTGTTGAAACAAGTACATATAGCAATCATGTTGTAGTGCACCACTCCGTGAAGGCAGAGAGCTACTGAGTTAACTTCTCGGAATCCGTGACAATCCATGTTTATATTCCTGAAACTTAACACAATTTTGACGAAATGCAAACATTTTCAGGCTGGGAACCATGTGCTGCAAGATAGCGCTATTATTATTTAGGTCATAATTGTATTGTTGTGATTACGTCCCGGAAGTACCAAGTTAGAAACCGGAAGCACTTGAGCAGAGGTCAGCCAAGTGTCACTGATAGCGCCGAGTATACAATGTACAGCACGCTGCATGGTGTCCGACAAGGAGACACTCTCTGATTTGTACTATTAGAGATATTTGCATAATGAGATACATTTGTACCCCAGTAAAGTCTGAAACTGAAAAGGTACAGAAGTTTCAAACTTGAGTTTAGCACCGAGCTTCCGAACAGATGGACGAGCTAGTTGTCAGTGATATACAAACATCAACCAGCAGGCCACCAGTGGAAGGGTACTTTCAAACCACTTGGGGTGTATGATTGATATTTTATCTGTGTGTCAATGAATAAATATATCATTATTTCTAATTTTAAAGTTTACTCTTACTGCCTCTGTCCAGTAAATTATAGGTACAGTCATTAGAAACTGCCCAGTAAAATGCGTCGATACCGTTTACATTGGGGGAAAACCTGATAATCCAACAGAACACTGTCCCAAACATGGATTTTAAAAACTTATTCTTCTGCACAAGAAAATCAGTGACTCATTTTCAATATCAAGTATCGAATTGTTACCACTGATATATTGTACATGGAACCCTGAGACACATTAACTTAAATATATAACTCTTTCTCATATAGCAGATCTCTTTTACCTAATATACTATAATAAACCTAATGTTATATGTAACGAAGATGTTTTGTTCGAAATCTTTAGTTCAGGTAATACCGTTACGCTTAAGGAGTCGTGTATATAGAAACATTGCAAACAATAATATTCTGAAAAGTTGACAACTACAGGAAAAGTCTAAAAATACTTACGTGCGAGTGAGAGATGGAGTGAGAGATGGAGTGAGAGATGGAGGAGGCAGAACAACGTGAAGTAACACACATGTCCTCTCATGGTGCGAGCCAGTTGTAAACAACCCCCATCACACAGCAATCAGCGTATCGAGCGTGATACCAGTCGACCTGCGCACTCGCAACAAGCTCCACTGCCCAGTTCTACTTCCTGGTTTTGTTTAGGTAGTGACGGCAACAATAGTTATAAACGTTATCACAACCAATGTAACTATTCCTTTATTCCTATGAACACACGTCTATTCTGTTCATATAATTTTAAATGTACTTCTTTTTTAAAAGTGTTAAATGTTTACCACATATGACGAATGTGCCTTTACGACCGTTTTTTCTCCAATCTGACAGGGATACTTGTCAGCTGTGTGGAAATCGTTCTGGTGTAGTTCCCTGAAGGAGCTACAATACTTGGTGTTACCAGGGATGACATTTATAAATATACAACTTCGCAAATGCGACGTTTTGGTGTATACGTCATCTACATTTTAAAAATAATTTACAACTGTATAAAGTTTTATAAAATGATGATGTTATTATACACCGAAGTGTGACATTAATTAGATTAAGGAATTTGTACATTCGAAGTGACCTTTCTCAGTCTGATGGTGGCTCGTTTCCTTTTCCGTACATGGATGCTAAAATCAATAACTCATTGTATTTTATCTCTGAGACAAAATGAAAGAATACAGACGACGAGTACAACTTTATTTGCAGATAAGCAATTTAACAACTCAGTAAAACACTAAGCATCCACATAACAATGAACAAACATAGGTCTGATCAAAAGATCATTACGATACTTTCTGTTCATATTAAGTTGCAATACAGAGATTACAGAATACGTATATTTGAAAGTTAATGTGAATTACACACGTGCACGTGGTTGCATGTTGTAGAGAATATCATTCATTTGTCTAATGTGTGTGAGAAGAGTCTCGAATATCACACTTAGATATATTTAACACTAATCATGTAATCCAACTAGTAAGCATCAACATGTGCTTTGTCAACCCGATTAAATAAAATTATAGTTCCTTCTCCGTTGATCATATACCAATGTATGTACGATTCCTTGTCCAATGTGGTTCACATGCAGGTAAATGTAGTGTATTTGAACGTTGTAGAGGCACCGACTAAACCTTCCTTCTTCTATGTGGGTGGTTTTGAGTTTAGATACTGCCGTCTTGCGATTGCTTATTGTTTCTGAGACTCATTTCTAAGTCAAGGAACTGACTAATTATCCAGGAAGTGACTAACTGTCTAGGAACTTCCCTCGTCTGTAGTTTTCCAAGTCACTGATCTTCCTCAACACGGTTATTGCATTCTCCTCTACGGACGCGCGGTGCTTCTGCTTCTGGGGGACCAGGTTGATGAAGGGATTTGCTTTGTCCAACAGGACCGGACTCCTACAAGTGAAATAAATACACATACCGGACCATTTTACATCAATTGAGTTATTACAGTAGATAAGTTTTCTTCTGCGCTAATCTTTGGCTTAGTGCCACAACATTCAGGCGAAATAAGGGATTCGAACATTTTGACGTTGCTGCAGTTACGATCGAATTAAAGATGGTGAACATTACAGATTAACTATATAACTTATTTTGTAAAAATATGAAAAAAATGCGAACACAATGTAAATATATTAGTGCATACGGGAGTATATTACTCCAGGTGAGAATGTGATTAAGTTATTGTTGTCCACATGAACAGGTGACACTACTACTATGAGATACGCTTACCGCCAGATGTCCCCGACGTTCACTCCCTTTGATCACTAATGGTACTAAATGGGGCAAAATGACACCTGATGACATATTTCATTTCATCATCATGTTGATGAAAATATGTCGGTCCCGATGATTGGGTTCAGTATCGTATAACAGCGACTGAAGAAGTTAAATTGGAGCGAATTTAGTGAATTTGAATTTATGTTTGTAGTTACCTCATATCAATATGATAATCCCCAGCCCTGTACCGGTCCGGCCAGAGTATCTGCATGGAACTGAGGTCCGCCAGTTGGGCCATGATGTCCTTGAACTTCTCGTCCGTGTTGAAGCGCTCCCTGTCCGGCCACTGGTTCCACCGGTAGATGACCAACGACTCCAGGAAGTAGGAGGACACCTTCTTCTTGCTCCGCAACACCCCATCCTTCAAGTCTATATTCACTTCAGTCTGCAGACAAGGAAGGAAGTGTTAATCAAATCTGATCAGTTGGGTCCCCATTGACCACCCATCTAGTCTCTATAAACTCTCTCAGGCAAGAGCAGAAGGTTTCATACAAATCCATCAATAGCAACTTAGATCTATAATTATGTCGGAATCTATTTTATTGAACACAAGTATAGCTACAGTACAGCTGTAACAGTGTGGTTAATAGTGGAAATGAGAATATTACATATCCAAGCAGATAGCATACTCTAGTCGCTGCCTTCATCAGAACCTTGGTCTTACTCAAGCTGCAACACCAACATACCCTTTTCCAGGTACCCAGTCCTACTGCTGGTTGAATATCATGTCCAAGGTCACAGTACGTATCCGTAAGTCCAAACCTACTTCCTGTGACTTGGATCCTGTGACTTGGATCCTGTGTCTACACACATCATTCCTGAAAACATTGATCTACTACTTCCTATTCTAACAAAAATCATCAATACAAGTCTCTCTGCAGTTTCACAAATAACACTCGTCAACTTTAAGGAGGCCGATATAGATGTACTGATCATTGACATTCTGTGAGGTTAAGGGGACAGCACAATGAATTATTCACTTACCATCGCCCAGTACTTGACTAGACGTATGAGGTTCTTCAACTTGGCAGGAATCCGTTTGACGAACTCAACTTGTTTGGGTGCAAAGGATACGGAGTAGAACTGTCTCTCTTCCTCGCTCTTCTCCTTCATTTCCGCATACACCTGCAGGGTACTTTTGTCTGGAAGCAGATGAATAATGTTTCGCTTCAGACATTTACCCAAACAGCTGCCGATATCACTCTTCATATCACATATCATGTTGATCAAATCACGTTTTATTTACCAACGTTTCAAGAATAACTATTTTTAATCTTCATACTAAGTTCCAAAGACTTTTAATCGGCATAACGAATATAAAACAGTTATGAAAGATAAAGAGAACTATGAACCCTGCATCACAGACTTGGACACTGCGTCCATGAGTGTTTGTGATCTGACGAGGTTGACCCCGACGCGTACCTCTGAGCAGGTTGCAGGCGGGCAGGATATCCACATCGTGGGAGTGCCCGTCCTCTCTGCAAGACAGCCTGTAGTTGAGACCGTGATCCGTCTGTCTGATGAAGGTCAGTTCCCCCGCGTAGTCACTCCACTTGTTCTCCAGGTCCGCGCGGAGTCGGGCCAGGATATTCGCCATATTGGTCCGCAGGTCGGCCACTGTCCGCACCTCGTTGATGAATACCACCAGGTCCACATCGGACTTGTTCAGCACGTTCGTGCTCTTGCCCAGAGATCCACCCTTCACAACAATGGGGAAAAGTCAGTTTATATCTCGTCATATGCTGACGTGAAGTTGATAAACAACGCTACTGGTGAAAGATTAGACAACATGAACATGCTCATTGTTTATTCATTAAATAGCTCTCAGCTCTCTTACTGCAGAGTGAACGCCTTAATATACCATTAATCAAATTGAAAACATATGTGGTCGATCATGCCAATGAATCACACTTCAAGAATTGTAACCCCTAAAAGGCACACCATCACCACATGGGTAACTTCCCCACAACAATTTGAGCTCAAAGCTCAAAGCTAAAGAACAACAACAAAATCTGAATATTGTGGGATTTTGGTTCATTTTCGAAATTTATCTCAATCATGAAGATGAAACCCCTAAATGTTCAAAACCAACACAAAGACGTACAACATTCATATATTTTTTAAGTCAAGCTTCGGAAACAAACAAAGTTAGATAATCTATCCGTTTTGGGGTCAAAATTTAAAAAGATATCAGAACCTGAGTGTTGAAAGCGCTAAGTTTCCAAGTCACGCAGTGTTTTACTGATGCTCGGACGGACGGAGCGCCGTATATACCCTCGACTATACTTCAACACAACCCGATACTGAACCGAGGAAGACTGTTGTTCTATGTCCTGGTTTGCTGGTCGTATTCAGGACTTACAGTTTGTATTGGGGGACAGTAAACTAAATCGATTCATGTGATGTGAATACAAATCACCATGTATAACACAAAACCAGTCCTTGTCGAAATATAAATTTCACTTGAAAAGTAAAATTTAATATGGAAAACAAACAAGGTGACCTTATATAGCCCTTGGGTTTCCTGTGCATGAGTACATGGAATACAAATTACATCAACTTAATAACTTTATGGGTACTAGTATAACTTGATCTCAGTGATTATATTACGGATAACGCAAAACAAGAAACGAGACGGTATTTCTATCTATTAACTGAGTTTTTGATGTTGAGGATGCAGGTTCACCTTGATAACCATGGACACACTGAAGTCGGTGTGGTTCTGGAGGAAGTAGGTGACTCGCTCCACCAACCCGTAACACCCTCTCCTGAAGTCACTGTCCGGTTGGATCGTCTCCTCAATGAACTGCTGTAAACGCTGACCCCTCCTCATGTTGTCCAGTATCGGGGGAGGACCCAGCTGGAGGTAATTCCGCAACTTGGTCATCCGCTCCAGGAACCTGCGTGCGTGCTTGCTGATTCTGTCCCGGTGTCTCTCTGGGGGCACGATGTTCTTGTAGGGGTTGGCAGGGTCCAGAACCACCGGGTTCTCCCTATGGAATATCGCATGGAATGAATGAATTGATGCTATTTTTGTAGGAATGAACTCGATTATGTCAACCATGTTTTGGAGCAAGACTCAGTGTCTTGTAGGGAATGCAGCGTCTCAAAAACTAGTGTTTATTTGGTCGCCGTAAAGTAAATCTGATGTTTTAATTCACACAGTCATATACAGTCATATACAGTCATATACACGCATACACAGTCATATACAGTCATATACACGCATATACAGTCATATACAGTCATATACAGTCATACACAGTCATATACAGTCATATACAGTCACACACAGTCATATACAGTCATATACAGTCATATACAGTCATATACATACAGTCATATACATACAGTCATATACAGTCATATACAGTCACACACAGTCACACACAGTCATATACAGTCAAATACAGTCATATACAGTCACACACAGTCATATACAGACATATAGTCATATACAGACACACACAGTCATATACAGACATATACAGTCATATACAGTCATATACATACAGTCATATACATACAGTCATATACAGTCATATACAGTCATACACAGTCACACACAGTCATATACAGTCATATACCGTCATATACAGTCACACCCAGTCATATACAGTCATATACAGTCACATACAGTCATATACAGTCACACACAGTCATATACAGTCATATACAGTCATATACAGTCATATACAGTCATATACAGTCACAAACAGTCATACACAGTCATATACATACAGACATATACAGTCATATACAGTCACACACAGTCATATACAGACATATACAGTCATATACAGTCATATACATACAGTCATATACATTCAGTCATATACAGTCATATACAGTCACACACAGTCACACACAGTCATATACAGTCATATACAGTCATATACAGTCACACACAGTCATATACAGTCATATACAGTCATATACAGTCATATACAGTCATATACACGTATATATGTCCTCATACAAGTGCAGCAATATTCTTGTACTATAGTGTAGACGAACTCACGGTATGTGTCGGTAGCTGCCTGCTTGGTATCTGCTCTCCCAGATGATGTGAAGCGAGGAGAAGTCCAGCAGCTGGGTGGCCACCTCCTCGAACCAGTCTGTGATCTGGATGTTCCCGGGACAGTTTGCTTCGTACCATCTGAAGTTCAACTACACATTATAAGCAAACGACCCTTTAGCATGTTACTACTATCCTGTAGCAACACAGGGGCCACGGAGCCTATACCTCTGCTATCAGTTTTGTATATTTATATATCTTAGTCTATACACCCTGAACACGTCTTGAATGAAATGTTTCATCAGTCTGTACCCACCTGTGCATGACGAGTACCTCCATGAAGTAGGAGGACGATGATTTGATACTGGCATTCACCTCCACCTTCAAACAGAATACAAACAGTTATGTATGTACAACTTCGAAATAACAATATCACCTGATCACATTTCAGCAACTTCAACCTGTTATTACTCTAACAGATAACACAAGACAAATCTTATGGTTAACTTTTCTTTCTGTTCTCACAACGTTTCTTGGCTACTTCCTGGAGCAGTGCTGTGGAACTCGCTCCCAGACAGAATCAAGCAGTGTGAAAGATGTCCTGCTTCAAGAAGAGTCTCAAGACACATCTACTTCAAGAAGTACATAGCCTGAGTTCTTTTTTTGCACTGAGTCGCCCTTTGACATTACTGACGCTGTCTTTTAAACTAATAATAACTATACAGAACGTTTTTGTCGCCTGAAGTATGTTTTACGCAGCATTCATTACATTTACGTAAAAGAAAAGGATTACGAATAGCGAGGAAATGTTCGAAATACATCTATCGTCAAGGGTAGAGACCAATTAGAAACCAATTTAGATGTGCAAAACTCATAGAGACCTGTCACGGTGATGACATTCCTTTGGAACCAAAAATACAACTATGTTTTCCCTACTGCGACGTGAGCACCTTGCTCTGCATTATGTACAATTTGATCAACGTGCATGGTGCAGCACGCAATGGGAAGATGATTTGAAATAATGTTGGAATGTGTCTATAGCGAGGAGTGAACACACATCATGACAAAAGAGACGAGGAGCAAACAATTATCCCACCCTGGTCCAGTACTTGATGATCCGTATGAGGTCTTGCACCTTGCTGGGCGCTCTCTTCACGAAGTCGATCTGCAGCGGGGCGAGACACACAGAGTAGTACTCCCGGTCCTCTGAGGTCACCTCCCGCATCTCCTTGTACACGTCCAGCTGGCTGTCAGAGTCTTCAATCAAATGGTTTTACCAAATCAGATGTTAATTAAGGATTCAGCAAAAGTTGCTGAATCCTTAATTAACATCTGATTTGGTAAAACTGTTCAAATGTACTTAGAGACTTGGAACGTTTTCTAAAAGATGCGCAGTCATTACACGAGGGAAAAATAGAGCCACTGGCTCTGTAACTCGTCAGGCCTTATATACATTAACTAATTCAAATTGTCAACTTCTAGGTGAGAGGTACAACAAATAGGAAGCAATTTAAATTGAAGATGAAATAGGTCTAAAGGTCCTTACCCCTCTGACCTATCTTTGAGGCCAGAGATAAAATCCCCTATAAATAAAGACACACTTGAAGATTTATTCATCACTGTTGTTTCCTTTAAATTACCTCCCTTTGAAGAGCACATAAAATCTTGAGATGAAAATAGCTTTTCAGGTCATGAAGCAGGATCATGAAATCTACAATTTAGAATCTTCATTGGCCAAGGGGTCTGCACAAAACATTTCAGCTCTCTAGACCTTTTGGAACTGGAGAAGAAGATCAAAATAGGTTTTTGGGGTTGTGACCCCTGTGACTCCATTTGGTGTCACGGGGTCACGAAATCTACAATTTAGAATCCCAATTAGCCAAGGAGTCTACACGAAACTTTTCACCTCACTAGACCTTTTGGAACTGAAGAGCAGATGAAAATAGGTTTTCAAGGTCGTGACCCCTGTGGCCCAAGACGGGGACGGGGTCAAGGGGTCACAAAATCTACAATTTAGAATCCCCATTAGCCAAGGAATCTGCATACAACTTTTCAGATCCCTAGACCAACTGGTTCTGGAGAAGAAGATGAAAATGCGAAAAGTTTACAGACGGACGGACGGATGGACGGACGGACGGATGGACGGACACCGGACACCATGCCATGCCATAAGCCCATCGGGCCTTTTAGGCCAGATGAGCTAAAAAGTAAACCACAGCGAATTCGTTTGTCACGTGGTTTAGCCGCCATTTTGAGCTTTTCAGCTCTCTAAACCTTTTGGAACTGGAGAAGAAATTGAAAATAGGTTTTTAAGGATGTGACCCCTTGACCCAATTTGGGGTCACGGGGTTACGAAATCTACAATCTAGAATCCCCATTAGACATTGAGTTTGCACACAATTTTTTCCTCTAGACCTTTTAGAACTGGATAAGAAGGTGAACATAGTTTTTTAAGGTTGTGACCCCTGTTACCCCAATTGGGGTCTCGGGGTCACAAAATCTACAATTTAGAATCCCCATTAGACATGGAGTCTGCACACAACTTTTCAGCTCTCTAGACCTTTTGGAACTGGAGAAGAAGATGAAAATAGGTTTTTTGAGGTTGTGACCCCTGTGACCCCATTTGAGGTCACGGGGTCATGAAATCTACATTTTAGAATTCTGGTCCTGGAGAAAAAGATGAAAATGCGAAAAGTTTACAGACGGACGGACGGATGGACGGACGGACGCCGGACACCATGCCATGCCATAAGCCCATGGGGCCTTTCAGGCCAGATGAGCTAAAAAGTAAACCACGGAAAATGTGTTTGTCACGTGGTTTAGCCGCCATTTTGATTTTAGAATACATTTTACAATTTTCCGACACCATGCACCCTTGACAATCTTCTCCTCTGAAGATACTAGCATCTTAGAGCTCAATCTTGCATATATGTCTAGCTAAATCATTGGTGATTAAACGATAGTCAAATGCATTAGCGAACATCTAATACTTTTTTCACAGTGACTTTTCACCCTGCTGGGTGGAATGCTGGAGTGTGACTCACACTGGAGGACGTCAAAGGCTGGCAGTATGTCGATGGTGTGACACTGGTCCAGATCTTCACAGCTCAGGACGAACTTGATGGCGTGGTCGGTGTAGGCCCTGAACTCGATAGTACCAGCACTCCGATGCCAGGCAGCCGAGTCGAGTTTAGATCTGAGGTGGGGCGCAAGTTAAGGTATAAGTATGACGTCGTTAGCAGGAACTACAGTACATCTAAACTGTACCCAAGTACAGTGACTTAACATGACTATCTGCCCCTGCAGGTAAACTGCTGCATTGGTTTAGTTCGATCTAGACTCGTTGGTTGCTAGCTATAGGACACACATCAAGATTCATTTTGTACACAGGGAATAGAAACTACTCGCTGCGTGATGTAAATCAATAGTGCACACGTTTTTTATGTGTCCTGACCTTGTAAAAAGTATAAATGCACTGTACCATATGCGATTAGTATCTTTCATTTATTCACTAAAGCAGATACTCGCGGTGACGCTTTTCAATGTAAACAGTTACATTTGTACACATTTGTATACATTTGTATTGAGTTTTGCAAAAATTGGTTGACAGTTGACCTGTATATTTATCAGATTTGGATGTCAATCAGATTGCTCTCTTGCATCAATAACACCCTCTATTATATGGCAAAAAGCATTATGCAAAATACTCATTGAATGTCATTATAAAAGCATCAGTTTCTTCGTTTAGTTCCCAAACAAACTCTCTGAATGCGATTGTCGACTCTGAACTGAGAGTGTGTGTATATAACTGATGATGTCGAGGATACGCCTGGTGTTGAAATGAGTGTGTGTAACTGATGTATTGAGGATGCGCCTGGTGTTGAAATGAGTGTGTGTACCTGATAATGTCGAGGATACGCCTGGTGTTGAAATGAGTGTGTGTACCCGATGATGTCGAGGATACGCCTGGTGTTGAAATGAGTGTGTATAACTGATGATGTCGAGGATACGCCTGGTGTTGAAATGAGTGTGTGTACCTGATGATGTCGAGGATACGCCTGGTGTTGAAATGAGTGTGTGTACCTGATAATGTCGAGGATACGCCTGGTGTTGAAATGAGTGTGTGTAACTGATAATGTTGAGGATACGCCTGGTGTTGAAAAGAGTGTGTGTACCTGATGATGTCGAGGATACGCCTGGTGTTGAAATGAGTGTGTGTACCTGATGATGTATTGAGGATACGCCTGGTGTTGAAAAGAGTGTGTGTAACTGATGATGTTGAGGATACGCCTGGTGTTGAAATGAGTGTGTGTAACTGATAATGTTGAGGATACGCCTGGTGTTGAAAAGAGTGTGTGTACCTGATGATGTCGAGGATACGCCTGGTGTTGAAATGAGTGTGTGTACCTGATGATGTGGAGGATACGCCTGGTGTTGAAATGAGTGTGTGTACCCGATGATGTCGAGGATACGCCTGGTGTTTAAATGAGTGTGTGTAACTGATGATGTTGAGGATGCGCCTGGTGTTGAAAAGAGTGTGTGTAACTGATGATGTTGAGGATGCGCCTGGTGTTGAAATGAGTGTGTGTAACTGATGATGTCGAGGATACGCCTGGTGTTGAAATGAGTGTGTGTAACTGATAATGTCGAGGATACGCCTGGTGTTGAAAATAGTGTGTGTAACTGATGATGTCGAGGATACGCCTGGTGTTGAAATGAGTGTGTGTACCTGATAATGTCGAGGATACGCCTGGTGTTGAAATGAGTGTGTGTACCCGATGATGTCGAGGATACGCCTGGTGTTGAAATGAGTGTGTATAACTGATAATGTCGAGGATACGCCTGGTGTTGAAAAGAGTGTGTGTAACTGATGATGTTGAGGATGCGCCTGGTGTTGAAATGAGTGTGTGTACCTGATAATGTCGAGGATACGCCTGGTGTTGAAATGAGTGTGTGTACCCGATGATGTCGAGGATACGCCTGGTGTTGAAATGAGTGTGTGTAACTGATGTATTGAGGATACGCCTGGTGTTGAAATGAGTGTGTGTACCCGATGATGTCGAGGATACGCCTGGTGTTGAAATGAGTGTGTGTACCTGATAATGTCGAGGATACGCCTTGTGTTGAAATGAGTGTGTGTACCTGATAATGTCGAGGATACGCCTGGTGTTGAAAAGAGTGTGTGTAACTGATGATGTCGAGGATGCGTCTGGTGTTTAAATGAGTGTGTGTACCTGATAATGTCGAGGATACGCCTGGTGTTGAAATGAGTGTGTGTACCCGATCATGTCGAGGATACGCCTGGTGTTGAAATGAGTGTGTATAACTGATAATGTCGAGGATGCCTCTGGTGTTGAAATGAGTGTGTGTACCTGATAATGTCGAGGATACGCCTTGTGTTGAAATGAGTGTGTGTACCTCATGATGTCGAGGATACGCCTGGTGTTGAAATGAGTGTGTGTAACTGATGATGTCGAGGATGCGTCTGGTGTTTAAATGAGTGTGTGTACCTGATGATGTCGAGGATACGCCTGGTGTTGAAATGAGTGTGTGTACCTGATAATGTCGAGGATGCCTCTGGTGTTGAAATGAGTGTGTGTACCTGATAATGTCGAGGATACGCCTTGTGTTGAAATGAGTGTTTGTACCTGATGATGTCGAGGATACGCCTGGTGTTGAAATGAGTGTGTGTAACTGATGATGTCGAGGATGCCTCTGGTGTTGAAATGAGTGTGTGTACCTGATGATGTCGAGGATACGCCTGGTGTTGAAATGAGTGTGTGTACCTGATAATGTCGAGGATACGCCTTGTGTTTAAATGAGTGTGTGTACCTGATGATGTCGAGGATACGCCTGGTGTTGAAATGAGTGTGTGTAACTGATGATGTCGAGAATGCCTCTGGTGTTTAAATGAGTGTGTGTACCTGATGATGTCGAGGATACGCCTGGTGTTGAAATGAGTGTGTGTACCTGATAATGTCGAGGATGCCTCTGGTGTTGAAATGAGTGTGTGTACCTGATAATGTCGAGGATACGCCTTGTGTTGAAATGAGTGTTTGTACCTGATGATGTCGAGGATACGCCTGGTGTTGAAATGAGTGTGTGTAACTGATGATGTCGAGGATGCCTCTGGTGTTGAAATGAGTGTGTGTACCTGATGATGTCGAGGATACGCCTGGTGTTGAAATGAGTGTGTTTACCTGATGATGTCGAGGATACGCCTTGTGTTGAAATGAGTGTGTGTACCTGATGATGTCGAGGATACGCCTAGTGTTGAAATGAGTGTGTGTACCTGATGATGTCGAGGATACGCCTGGTGTTGAAATGAGTGTGTGTACCTGATGATGTCGAGGATACGCCTGGTGTTGAAATGAGTGTGTGTACCCGATGATGTCGAGGATACGCCTGGTGTTGAAATGAGTGTGTATACCTGATGATGTTGAGGATACGCCTTGTGTTGAAATGAGTGTGTGTGTAACTGATGATGTCGAGGATGCGTCTGGTGTTGAAATGAGTGTGTGTTCCTGATGATGTCGAGGATACGCCTGGTGTTGAAATGAGTGTGTGTAACTGATGATGTCGAGGATGCGTCTGGTGTTGAAATGAGTGTGTGTACCTGATGATGTCGAGGATACGCCTGGTGTTGAAATGAGTGTGTATACCTGATGATGTTGAGGATACGCCTTGTGTTGAAATGAGTGTGTGTAACTGATGATGTCGAGGATGCGTCTGGTGTTGAAATGAGTGTGTGTTCCTGATGATGTCGAGGATACGCCTGGTGTTGAAATGAGTGTGTGTAACTGATGATGTCGAGGATGCGTCTGGTGTTGAAATGAGTGTGTGTACCTGATGATGTCGAGGATACGCCTGGTGTTGAAATGAGTGTGTGTAACTGATGATGTCGAGGATGCGTCTGGTGTTGAAATGAGTGTGTGTACCTGATGATGTCGAGGATACGCCTGGTGTTGAAATGAGTGTGTGTACCTGATGATGTCTAGGATACGCCTGGTGTTGAAATGAGTGTGTGTACCTGATGATGTCGAGGATACGCCTGGTGTTGAAATGAGTGTGTGTACCTGATGATGTTGAGGATACGTCTGGTGTTGCGCTTCATGTCCTGGAGACAGGTGAAGTCGTTCAGGAAGAGGAACAGGTCCACATCAGAGGAGCTCATCATCGTCGTGTTCTTCCCGATAGATCCGCCCTGCAGATACACCAGCATACTAATCCAGACATGTTTGAAAACAGACATATTAGTTTCCATCAAACCATATCTTACGTATTGACAGTCCGAGACAGTACTTTTATATCACGGGCAATAGCAACTATACCAAAATAATGTATTTTCGATTTGGGGATTTGCGTCCAAACCACAATAACTAGGCTGCAGCAAGGATGGATAAAAAAAACCGGCCTGAACAATGACAGGCCAAGATACAAACAGGCCTGAACAATGACAGGCCAAGATACAAACAGGCCTGAACAATGACAGGCCAAGATACAAACAGGCCTGAACAATGACAGGCCAAGATACAAACAGGCCTGAACAATGACAGGCCAAGATACAAACCGGCCTGAACAATGACAGGCCAAGATACAAACAGGCCTGAACAATGACAGGCCAAGATACAAACAGGCCTGAACAATGACAGGCCAAGATACAAACAGGCCAAGATACAAACAGGCCTGAACAATGACAGGCCAAGATACAAACAGGCCTGAACAATGACAGGCCAAGATACAAACCGGCCTGAACAATGACAGGCCAAGATACAAACAGGCCTGAACAATGACAGGCCAAGATACAAACAGGCCTGAACAATGACAGGCCAAGATACAAACAGGCCTGAACAATGACAGGCCAAGATACAAACAGGCCTGAACAATGACAGGCCAAGATACAAACAGGCCTGAACAATGACAGGCCAAGATACAAACAGGCCTGAACAATGACAGGCCAAGATACAAACAGGCCTGAACAATGACAGGCCAAGATACAAACAGGCCTGAACAATGACAGGCCAAGATACAAACAGGCCTGAACAATGACAGGTCAAGATACAAACCGGCCTGAACAATGACAGGCCAAGATACAAACCGGCCTGAACAATGACAGGCCAAGATACAAACAGGCATGAACAATGACAGGCCAAGATACAAACAGGCCTGAACAATGACAGGCCAAGATACAAACAGGCCTAAACAATGACAGGCCAAGATACAAACCGGCCTGAACAATGACAGGCCAAGATACAAACAGGCCTGAACAATGACAGGCCGAGATACAAACAGGCCTGAACAATGACTGGCCAAGATACAAACAGGCCTGAACAATGACAGGCCAAGATACAAACAGGCCTGAACAATGACAGGCCAAGATACAAACAGGCCTGAACAATGACCGGCCAAGATACAAACAGGCCTGAACAATGAAAGGCCAAGAATCGGAAAACTGAGCGACATTACCATCAAAGAAAGTTTACACCTCCATACTTGGCATCTGTGTAAACATTTCGTCACTGTGAAGTCATCGACAGCATAAGCCTAGCCTAGTTTAGGAATATGGTATTCAATGCTACTGGTCCTTCTTCAGGATGACGCCATGTCAATGTAACCTATACAGCCAGGATCGCCAAAATATTTCCTTTCTGCGAATAATGGCATTATCAGATTGATCACCATTCGAGCACTTTAAGAATCATTTGCATTAGCGAATAGGCGGAAAACTCCGCTACTCAAGCACTCATTCGAGACAGTCCCAATAGGCCTATCAAAGAAAACAATCGAATTGCAACGAAAAGCATCGAAATGCACACATTAAGAGACGAATTTGCATCGTAAATTAGCGATACGGAAAGAAATGAAATACACACACAAATGAGACGACCAGGGATTATAAATAAACGAGGATGTGAAATGAAAGACCCGAAGCGCAACAATGTGAATGCTCATGCGCTGTCCATTTCCCATAATGGCTTGTAAAAGTTTGACTCCTTCGACTGGGAAGTTAAAATGCATTTTCTGCTTCTTACATCTCACTTCATTGTGTTTTATGAATTAAAGAAGGATGGAAATGGTTTACTAAAAAGTTTATGAAATAAATAACCATCCTTCATCATGAAATGTCACATTTTGCTCCGCTTTGGTTACTGAGCATGCTCAGTCACAGTGTAACGTCACTCTGCTCATAGACATGTAAAATGGTTTATTCAGAGCAATGGATGCCATAGGAGATACTGTCCGTTTTTCAGCCTTCTGTTTTGTTTTAAAACCTGTTTATACTGAAAATTGACTTTTACCCTCATTTCCATGTAAAAGGTTACACTGGGTACGTTGTACATGACACGTTTGTAGAATTGTGACGAAAACGTGGTCAATTGAGTTGTCTATTTAACATATAACACTTTATTTATCTGGTATATCTGTTCACGTTGATAACATCAAATAAATAATGGTATAGTTCCTTCTGCCCGTGAGTTTATATAGACGGGAGTATTTATAATTAATTAATCTAATTTAACATCATCTGTAGTAAGAATGCATGTATAGTGTAATCAGGATATATATTCATACAGTCCCACTGTTCGTGTGTAATTCTATTTTTTCTATGTTTCATCGCTTTGTCACTTAGTTGTAAAATATGAATGCATGCAAATGTGAACAGCATCAACTTATTTTCTATTAGCAGGGAATTTGAAGTGCTTGGAATCACCTTTACCCCCAATCTTGCTGATTTATGGGTGATCAATACAAGAAAAAGATTAGAAGAAATAAACAGATTATTAGCAGTTTGGAGAAAAAGAAAGTTGACCCTAATTGGTAAAATTACTGTTATAAAGACATTAGCCCTTTCAAAGTTAGTTCATATTTTCAGCTCATTTCCCAACCCCCCGAAAGGCTTTATAAACTCCCTTGAGCAAATATTTTTTCAAATTCATTTGGAATGATAAAAAGGATAAGATAAAGAGAACCAGAATGAAAAGATTAAAGACAGAAGGAGGGTTGGGTATGGCTGATATTAAGGCATTTATTGAAGCACTAAAATTATCCACTCTTCGATTTTACTGTATAAAACCACTTGACAATAATCCCTGTAACATACCATTTAATAATATTTTCAAATATGGAGCAAACATAGACAAGAAATTAATCATTAAAAACCCTTTTTGGAAAGATGTTTTAAATGCTTGGAATAATTATTGTAAACATTTTAATCTTGAATCAGACAATATTGATCACATTCTTGCAGAGCCTTTATGGCTAAATCATAATTACAAGAATCCATGTTATGTTATTTACCATTGGGCTGATAAGGGGTTATTGACCATAAAAGACTTATGTGACGAACATGGATTTATGACTTTTGAGCTAATAAAATCAAGATATGGAACAAGAGGGACAATTCTAGATTACAATTAGGTACTACACATTTTACCTGATTTTTGGAAAAGGCTATTTGAAGGACAAGAACCATTCCTATTCACAATTTGTATACCAATGTTTACCAACAAAATATAATGAAGCCCACAAAGGGTTCAAGATTATTTTATGACAAGCTGGTTTCTAGAAATGACAAACTTGAGATTTGTAATAAATGGGAAATGAGTTTTAGGCATTGTGAATTCGATTGGCAAATCATTTTTAACTTTTATAGACATAACTTGAAAGATGTTAAACTTCTTGATTTTCAATACAATTTTTTGCAAAGAATTGTTTATACTAAAAAAGAATTGTTAAGAATGAATGTCGTTGACAGTGATTTATGAATTTTTTGCTTTGAGTTTTCTGAGAACATATGTCATATTTACTCGGAATGTTGTGAAACCAAACAATTCTGGAATGAACTTGAACTTTGGATTAATAGATACCTTCCACAAAATATTACCTTTACCAAATACCTGATTTTGTTTGTCCCATTACATAGAAATATCTTGATGAATCAAATTATTATTTCAGCCAAGAAATATATACATCTATGTAACATAAAAAATATAATTCCAAAATTCAGTAATTATAAAAAAGTATTAAAAGGGTTATTTTTGGTAGAAAGATTCATTTCAAAAAGAAATATTGAAATTGAAAAATTCCAAAATAAATTGCAATCACTCATCCCACTATTCAACAATTGACAATGATTATATTATATGATATATACCCTTCAGCAGTTTATATACTTCCTTACCTTATCTTGCAGTGCACTGTTCAATGTACCTATACCTTGTAACCTATGGGAACAAATACAAAACTAAACAAAAAAAAACAACAAAAAAAACCCAAAAAAACTTCTTTTCATTCTTTTATCAAATGCGTTTTTGTAAACTCTTTCTCAAGCAGAACCAAGCAGACAGGTATACCCCACTCCCAGTGAAAAATATGAGAGGTATATTAAACAGTGATTTTGAATCTTTGTCTTTAACCAATCCTTATCTACAAAGGAAATCCAAGACCTTAACATGATGATTGTCTCACATACATGTTTGGTTGTCCTGAGCCTAATCAAATATGGATGGCATTCCCTTCCCCCTGCACAATTTCGCCACCAGTTTATACGGTGTTTGAGGTGTCCCCCGGAAGTTTTGTTCTTAGTTGCATATTCATTGAAACGTGAAAACAAGAATGTGCAAACCCCCATAGCACGATCCATCCTGCCTTTTTGATGAACATACAAACTTCCAGTATAAAATGAAAAAAATTTGAGTTATGATCCGGAAACGAAAACCACGGATAAAGGTCATGTTGTTAAACCCGCCCTAGTTTACATGCAACCGTTTGACCCCGGGTCAAATTTACCTCCCGGAGGCATATTTGGTCATGTAAACATCATTTGTCTCCGGGGGAATAATTTTCAGCATGGTAAATTTTTATCAACCTCGAGAGTTTTATCCCATTAACGATCTGTATTATTTAACGTTTGACCCGCGGTAGCAAAATTGACCGACGGTCAAAAGAGTGCATATAACCATGGCTTAATTACCAAACATCACCTCACCTCATCTCACCTCACCTCATTTCACCTCACTTCGCCAAACCACACCTTAAGGCCCCTTCACAACCCGTCGTACGTGCAGCTGCGTGCTGTCTACCGACAAAAACGTGGGGTAAATTGGGGAATTCGTGCGTCCTCGGTACCGACGCCGTACCGATTTTGGACAAATTTGGAGCACGCAGACTCGTCGTAGAACTTTTAGTGCATGCAGAACTTTCGCTGCGTGCAGTCTACGAACTGGCTGTGAATTTTCCTCCGTACGATCGACGTGCGTGCCCTGTACGACAACCGCACGCACAACGCACCGACATCGTGCGTTTTTTTCAAGCTTACCCACTCACACTTTCTCTACGAACGACGCACGTTGCACGTGCGTACAACGTGCGTTGTACGTGCGTAGTTCGTGCTAACTTGTCACGTCCAAAGTTTAACTATCAAATAATTAAAGAAAACTCACGTCGTTCGTACCGAGTAAGCACGTACAACGTACCGAGTAAGCACGTACAACGCACGTTTTGGGCACAACTCCTGTGCTGCCATCTGAAATTGATCTTGCAGCATCAGGACCCGGAGCGGTGGAATGGGCGACATCTTGTGGATTGACAAAGTGTACCAAGCACCTGTCAATAGGGTGGGAAAAACCTCATTGCACTCGCACGCACTTACAACGTGCGTGGTGTAAGGACACTGTACGTGAGACGCACGGCCCCCGTACGACAATTTGACAATCGCACATCACACGCACGTTGTACGCACGTTGTACGCACGGCACAGGCACGTACCACGTGCGCATCGTACGATGCACGCACCTCCTCACTGCCAGACGTGTCGACGGCCACGTACGTACGACGTGCGTTTGACGTGCGTTGGCAAACTCCCTCTCTGTTCTTGATTAAATCCACCCTACGTTTTCAGAAAAACGTAGCGACCGTGGCCTCCCCAAAAAACGTACGAACGAATTGCACGCACGATGGGTTGTGAAGGGGCCTTTACCCTCGCCTTACCTCGCCTCGCCTCACCTTAAAGCCCCTGTCACAACCCATCGTGCGTGCAATTCGTTCGTACGTTTTTTGGGGAGGCCACGGTCGCTACGTTTTTCTGAAAACGTAGGGTCGATTAAAGCGGCTGTCACAACCCGTCGTACGTGCAGCTGCGTGCTGTCTACCGACAAAAACGTGGGGTCAATTGGGGAACGTGCTTACTCGGTACGTTGTACGTGCTTACTCGGTACGATCGACGTGAGTTTTCTTTAATTATTTGATAGTTAAACTTTGGGCGTGCCGAGTAAGCACGAACTACGCACGTACAACGCACGTTGTACGCGAGTGCAACGTGCGTCGTTCGTAGAGAAAGTGTGAGTGGGTAAGCTTGAAAAAAAACGCACGATGTCGGTGCGTTGGTTGTCGTTCAGGGCACGCACGTCGATCGTACGGAGGAAAATTCGCAGCCTGCTCGTAGACTGCACGCAGCGAAAGTTCTGCATGCATAAAAGTTCTACGACGAGTCTGCGTGCTCCAAATTTGTCCAAAATCGATACGGCGCCGGTACCGAGGACGCACGAATTCCCCAATTTATCCCACGTTTTTGTCGGTAGACAGCACGCAGCTGCACGTACGACGGGTTGTGACAGCCGCTTTAACTCACCACCACATCACCACACCTCAGCTTACCTCACCACACCTCACCTTCACCAAACCTCAGCTCACGTCAACCTAAACGCCATCCAAGTAGATGAACTTATACCTTGATGATTTTAGCCACGTGGATAGGTGTGTTTTCCTTCAGGAAGCGTATGACCCTCTCTATCAGCTCATCGCGTCTCAGGCCCCGGTTGGGATCGGGAGGGTCGCCCTTGGGGGAGTACAGGAACTGTTCCAGTGTTTGCCCCTTTCGCATCCCCTTCAACACCGGCTCCAACTCGGTAGACGCCGGGGGGATCGCCGCTTCCGCTGCAGATACGACAATGGAAGCAATGTAAAACATCAACCACGTGGACCTTCGTTATTGGTTCTTCGTTATAACAATCGGTGTCAAACAAATAAATATGAGTGAACCTCAAACCAGCGATGACGGATAATTTGTGTAGCTATTTGATAGAGTAATTACAACCGGGATATCTAACAATCTGGGCATCTGTAACCTTGAACATCTGACAGGTGCGTATGTGACCAAAGGGTATCCGACAAATGGGTATCTGACAAATGGGTATCTGACAAATGGGTATCTGACAAATGGGTATCTGACAAATGGGTATCTGACAAATGGGTATCCAAGAAATAGGTATCTGACAAGAGTGGTATCGTCCTAACATCTTACGGCTGAGGAAGGTTATTTACCTCCATAAACTACAAAGTTTAATTGTGTGCCGGTCTTAATGTCACACTGGGTATTTTCGAAATGACGTTTTCGTTTTAATGCAACATAACAAAATCACCAACCACCCACAAACCAACCACCAACCATCCAACAACCAAACACCCACCAACCAACCAACAACCAACAACCACCAACCACCAAACCACCATCTAACCACCCACCAACCAATCAACAACCACCCAACAGCCAACCACCAACCACCAACCACCCAACCACCAACCAACCAACAACCAACAACCACCCAACCACCAACCAACCACCCACCCACCAATCAACAACCAACAACCAACAACCACCCAACCACCAACCAGCCACCCACCAATCAACAACCAACAACCACCCAACCACCAACCAACCACCCACCCACCAATCAACAACCAACAACCACCCAACCACAAACCAACCACCCACAAATCAACAACCAACAACCACCCAACCACCAACCAACCACCCACCCGACAATCAAGAACCAACAACCACCAACCACCCAACCACCCAACCACCAACCAACCACCCACCCACCAATCAACAACCAACAACCAACAACCACCTAACCACCAACCAACCACTTACCTACCAATCAACAACCAACAACCACCCAACCACCAACCAACCACCCATCCACCAATCAACAACCACCCAACCACCAACCACCCACCCACAACCCAAACAACCAACAACAACACAACAACCAACCAACCACCTACCCACCAATCAACAATCAACAACCAACAACCATCCAACCACCAACCACCAATCCACAACCACCCAACCACCAACCACCCAGCCACCAATCAACAACCAACAACCATCCAACCACCAACCAACCACCAACCCACCAATCAACAACCAACAACCAACAACCACCAACCAACCACCCACCCACCAATCAACAACCACCCAACAGCCAATCAACAACCACCAACCAACCACCCACCCACCAATCAACAACCAACAACCACCCAACCAACAACCAACAACTTACCTACCAATCAACAACCAACAACCACCCAACCACCAACCAACCACCCATCCACCAATCAACAACCACCCAACCACCAACCACCCACCCACAACCCAAACAACCAACAACAACCCAACCACCAACCAACCACCCACCCACCAATCAACAATCAACAATCAACAACCAACAACCACCAAACCACCAACCCACCACCAACCCACCAATCAACAACCAACAACCAACAACCACCAACCAACCACCCACCCACCAATCAACAACCACCCAACAGCCAATCAACAACCACCAACCAACCACCAACCCACCAATCAACAACCAACAACCAACAACCACCCAACCACCAACCAACCACTTACCTACCAATCAACAACCAACAACCACCCAACCACCAACCAACCACCCACCCACCAATCAACAATCAACAACCAACAACCATCCAACCACCCACCAACCACCCCACACCAATCAACAACCACCCAACCACCAACCACCCACCCACCAATCAACAACCAACAACCACCAAACCACCCACCAACCACCCACCAACCACCCACCAACCACCCACCCACCAATCAACAACCAACAACCACCCAACCACCAACCAACCACCCATCCACCAATCAACAACCAAAACCACCCAACCACCAACCAACCACCCAACCACCAATCAACAATCAACAACCACCCAACCACCAACCAACCACCCACCCACCAATCAACAACCAACAACCAACAACCACCAACCAACCACCCACCCACCAATCAACAACCACCCAACAGCCAATCAACAACCACCAACCAACCACCCACCCACCAATCAACAACCAACAACCACCCAACCACCAACCAACCACTCACCTACCAATCAACAACCAACAACCACCCAACCACCAACCAACCACCCACCCACCAATCAACAACCACCCAAACACCAACCACCCACCACAACCCAAACAACCAACAACAACCCAACAACCAACCAATCACCCACCCACCAATCAACAATCAACAACCAACAACCACCCAACCACCAAACCACCAACCAACCACCCACCCACCAATCAACAACCACCCAACCACCAACCACCCACCCACCAATCAACAACCAACAACCACCCAACCACCAACCAACCACCCAACCACCAATCAACAACCAACAACCACCAACCAACCACCCACCCACCTATCAACAACCAACAACCAACAACCACCAACCAACCACCCACCCACCAATCAACAACCACCCAACAGCCAATCAACAACCACCCAACCACCAACCACCCACCCAACAATCAACAACCACCCAACCACCAACCACCCACATACCAACCAACAACCAACAACCACCCAACCACCAACCAACCACCCACCCACCAATCAACAACCACCCAACAGCCAATCAACAACAAACAACAACCCACCCACCCACCAATCAACAACCAACCTGATGATGCTGACTATGTACAGTCAGTCGCAGAACGACGGAAATTGCACCCAATAAAATGAATTCCGAATATCAATATCAGCAACGAGTTTCCAGGTGGCATGTATGCACTGTTTTAGTTTCATACCAGCGCGCAATGAACGGTTTGGACAATAATTACCAAGTGGCTATTAAAGACAGATTGTCTTTCCCGATATTAATGACGATATTCTCGAGTCATGGCGATAGATTATAAAATAACTATATATTATCAATATATAGAGTGACTAACACTATGTTTATCTCATTGAGTGAGGACAAAAAGTTTTTTTTTATTAAAAGACGAGCAATTGAATACTGGGATTTATCAGTGAAATACACTTTATCAAGCTACAGTTAAGACATTTAATGTTTCTTGTGACGAGTGACTGATATAATTTTGACGTCAACTGATCATGCACGTAAACGGTATCTTACCCAACTGATAAGATAGCATTAAACTGTCTCTACACTAAGTAATGTCACAGTCACTTCCTTGGGATATATCTCAATCCTAATTTGGAGGATCTATGGATCATCTATACGTCTAGAAAAAGTAAGTAACAATTAATAGACTCCTTGCTGGGTGGAAAAAGAGAAAAGTAACCGTATAGGGTAAAATTAATGTTTTTAAAACTCTTGTAATATCAACTTTAATACATATTTTTTTCACGGGGTCACGAAATCTACAATTTAGAATCCCCATTACCCAAGGAGTCTGTACACAACTTTTCAGCTCTCTAGACCTTTTGGAACTGGAGGAGAAGATGAAAATAGGTTTTAAAAGGTTGTGACCCCTGTGACCCCATTTGGGGTGATGGGGTCACGAAATCTACACTTTAGAATCCCCATTATCCAAGGAGTCTGCACACAACGTTTCAGCTCTCTAGACCCTTTTGGAACTAGAGAGCAGATGAAAAGAAGATGAAAATAGGTTTTTAAGGTTGTGACCCCTGTGACCGCATTCTGGGGTCATGGGGTCACGAAATCTACAATTTAGAATCCCCATTACCCAAGGAGTCTGCGCATAACTTTTCAGCTTTCTAGACCTTTTGAAACTGGAGAAGAAGATGAAAATAGGTTTTAAAGGATTGTGACCCCAGTGACCTCATTTTGGGTCATGGGGCCACGAAATCTACACTTTAGAATCCCCATTAGGCAAGGAGTCTGCACACAACTTTTCAGCTCTCTAGACCCTTTTGGAACTAGAGAGCAGATGAAAAGAAGATGAAAATAGGTTTTTAAGGTTGTGACCCCTGTGACCGCATTCTGGGGTCCCGGGGTCACGAAATCTACAATTTAGAATCCCCGTTACCCAAGGAGTCTGCGCATAACTTTTCAGCTTTCTAGACCTTTTGAAACTGGAGAAGAAGATGAAAATAGGTTTTAAAGGGTTGTGACCCCTGTGACCTCATTTTGGGTCATGGGGCCACGAAATCTACACTTTAGAATCCCCATTATCCAAGGAGTCTGCACACAACGTTTCAGCTCTCTAGACCCTTTTGGAACTAGAGAGCAGATGAAAAGAAGATGAAAATAGGTTTTTAAGGTTGTGACCCCTGTGACCGCATTCTGGGGTCCCGGGGTCACGAAATCTACAATTTAGAATCCCCATTACCCAAGGAGTCTGTACACAACGTTTCAGCTCTCTAGACCCTTTTGGAACTGGAGAAGAAGATGAAAATAGGTTTTAAAAGGTTGTGACCCCTGTGACCCCATTTGGGGTCATGGGGTCATGGGGTCACGAAATCTACAATTTAGAATCCCCATTACCCAAGGAGTCTGTACACAACTTTTCAGCTCTCTAGACCTTTTGGAACTGGAGAAGAAGATGAAAATAGGTTTTAAAAGGTTGTGACCCCTGTGACCCCATTTGGGGTGATGAGGTCACGAAATCTACACTTTAGAATCCCCATTATCCAAGGAGTCTGCACACAACGTTTCAGCTCTCTAGACCCTTTTGGAACTAGAGAGCAGATGAAAAGAAGATGAAAATAGGTTTTTAAGGTTGTGACCCCTGTGACCGCATTCTGGGGTCCCGGGGTCACGAAATCTACAATTTAGAATCCCCATTACCCAAGGAGTCTGTACACAACGTTTCAGCTCTCTAGACCCTTTTGGAACTGGAGAAGAAGATGAAAATAGGTTTTAAAAGGTTGTGACCCCTGTGACCCCATTTGGGGTCATGGGGTCATGGGGTCACGAAATCTACAATTTAGAATCCCCATTACCCAAGGAGTCTGTACACAACTTTTCAGCTCTCTAGACCTTTTGGAACTGGAGAAGAAGATGAAAATAGGTTTTAAAAGGTTGTGACCCCTGTGACCCCATTTGGGGTGATGGGGTCACGAAATCTACACTTTAGAATCCCCATTATCCAAGGAGTCTGCACACAACGTTTCAGCTCTCTAGACCCTTTTGGAACTAGAGAGCAGATGAAAAGAAGATGAAAATAGGTTTTTAAGGTTGTGACCCCTGTGACCGCATTCTGGGGTCCCGGGGTCACGAAATCTACAATTTAGAATCCCCATTAGCCAAGGAGTCTGCACACAACGTTTCAGCTCTCTAGACCCTTTTGGAACTGGAGAAGAAGATGAAAATAGGTTTTTAAGGTTGTGACCCCTGTGACCGCATTCTGGGGTCACGGGGTCACGAAATCTACAATTTAGAATCCCCATTACCCAAGGAGTCTGTACACAACTTTTCAGCTCTCTAGACCTTTTGGAACTGGAGAAGAAGATGAAAATAGGTTTTAAAAGGTTGTGACCCCTGTGACCCCATTTGGGGTGATGGGGTCACGAAATCTACACTTTAGAATCCCAATTATCCAAGGAGTCTGCACACAACGTTTCAGCTCTCTAGACCCTTTTGGAACTAGAGAGCAGATGAAAAGAAGATGAAAATAGGTTTTTAAGGTTGTGACCCCTGTGACCGCATTCTGGGGTCCCGGGGTCACGAAATCTACAATTTAGAATCCCCATTGGCCAAGGAGTCTGCACACAACGTTTCAGCTCTCTAGACCCTTTTGGAACTGGAGAAGAAGATGAAAATAGGTTTTTATGGTTGTGACCCCCGTGACCGCATTCTGGGTTCACGGGGTCACGAAATCTACAATTTAGAATCCCCATTACCCAAGGAGTCTGCGCATAACTTTTCAGCTTTCTAGACCTTTTGAAACTGGAGAAGAAGATGAAAATAGGTTTTAAAGGGTTGTGACCCCTGTGAACCCATTTGGGGTGATGGGGTCACGAAATCTACACTTTAGAATCCCCATTATCCAAGGAGTCTGCACACAACGTTTCAGCTCTCTAGACCCTTTTGGAACTAGAGAGCAGATGAAAAGAAGATGAAAATAGGTTTTTAAGGTTGTGACCCCTGTGACCGCATTCTGGGGTCCCGGGGTCACGAAATCTACAATTTAGAATCCCCATTAGCCAAGGAGTCTGCACACAACGTTTCAGCTCTCTAGACCCTTTTGGAACTGGAGAAGAAGATGAAAATAGGTTTTTAAGGTTGTGACCCCTGTGACCGCATTCTGGGGTCACGGGGTCACGAAATCTACAATTTAGAATCCCCATTACCCAAGGAGTCTGCGCATAACTTTTCAGCTTTCTAGACCTTTTGAAACTGGAGAAGAAGATGAAAATAGGTTTTAAAGGGTTGTGACCCCTGTGAACCCATTTGGGGTCATGGGGTAATGGGGTCATGGGGCCACGAAATCTACACTTTAGAATCCCCATTAGGCAATGAGTCTGCACACAACTTTTCAGCTCTCTAGACCTTTTGGAACTGGAGAAGAAGATGAAAATAGGTTTTAAAAGGTTGTGACCCCTGTGACCCCATTTGGGGTCATGGGGTCATGGGGTCACGAAATCTACAATTTAGAATCCCCATTACCCAAGGAGTCTGTACACAACTTTTCAGCTCTCTAGACCTTTTGGAACTGGAGAAGAAGATGAAAATAGGTTTTAAAAGGTTGTGACCCCTGTGACCCCATTTGGGGTGATGGGGTCACGAAATCTACACTTTAGAATCCCAATTATCCAAGGAGTCTGCACACAACGTTTCAGCTCTCTAGACCCTTTTGGAACTAGAGAGCAGATGAAAAGAAGATGAAAATAGGTTTTTAAGGTTGTGACCCCTGTGACCGCATTCTGGGGTCCCGGGGTCACGAAATCTACAATTTAGAATCCCCATTGGCCAAGGAGTCTGCACACAACGTTTCAGCTCTCTAGACCCTTTTGGAACTGGAGAAGAAGATGAAAATAGGTTTTTATGGTTGTGACCCCCGTGACCGCATTCTGGGTTCACGGGGTCACGAAATCTACAATTTAGAATCCCCATTACCCAAGGAGTCTGCGCATAACTTTTCAGCTTTCTAGACCTTTTGAAACTGGAGAAGAAGATGAAAATAGGTTTTAAAGGGTTGTGACCCCTGTGAACCCATTTGGGGTGATGGGGTCACGAAATCTACACTTTAGAATCCCCATTATCCAAGGAGTCTGCACACAACGTTTCAGCTCTCTAGACCCTTTTGGAACTAGAGAGCAGATGAAAAGAAGATGAAAATAGGTTTTTAAGGTTGTGACCCCTGTGACCGCATTCTGGGGTCCCGGGGTCACGAAATCTACAATTTAGAATCCCCATTAGCCAAGGAGTCTGCACACAACGTTTCAGCTCTCTAGACCCTTTTGGAACTGGAGAAGAAGATGAAAATAGGTTTTTAAGGTTGTGACCCCTGTGACCGCATTCTGGGGTCACGGGGTCACGAAATCTACAATTTAGAATCCCCATTACCCAAGGAGTCTGCGCATAACTTTTCAGCTTTCTAGACCTTTTGAAACTGGAGAAGAAGATGAAAATAGGTTTTAAAGGGTTGTGACCCCTGTGAACCCATTTGGGGTCATGGGGTAATGGGGTCATGGGGCCACGAAATCTACACTTTAGAATCCCCATTAGGCAATGAGTCTGCACACAACTTTTCAGCTCTCTAGACCTTTTGGAACTGGAGAAGAAGATGAAAATAGGTTTTAAAAGGTTGTGACCCCTGTGACCCCATTTGGGGTCATGGGGTCATGGGGTCACGAAATCTACAATTTAGAATCCCCATTACCCAAGGAGTCTGTACACAACTTTTCAGCTCTCTAGACCTTTTGGAACTGGAGAAGAAGATGAAAATAGGTTTTAAAAGGTTGTGACCCCTGTGACCCCATTTGGGGTGATGGGGTCACGAAATCTACACTTTAGAATCCCAATTATCCAAGGAGTCTGCACACAACGTTTCAGCTCTCTAGACCCTTTTGGAACTAGAGAGCAGATGAAAAGAAGATGAAAATAGGTTTTTAAGGTTGTGACCCCTGTGACCGCATTCTGGGGTCCCGGGGTCACGAAATCTACAATTTAGAATCCCCATTGGCCAAGGAGTCTGCACACAACGTTTCAGCTCTCTAGACCCTTTTGGAACTGGAGAAGAAGATGAAAATAGGTTTTTATGGTTGTGACCCCCGTGACCGCATTCTGGGTTCACGGGGTCACGAAATCTACAATTTAGAATCCCCATTACCCAAGGAGTCTGCGCATAACTTTTCAGCTTTCTAGACCTTTTGAAACTGGAGAAGAAGATGAAAATAGGTTTTAAAGGGTTGTGACCCCTGTGAACCCATTTGGGGTCATGGGGTCATGGGGCCATGGGGTCATGAAATCTACAATTTAGAATCCCCATTACCCAAGGAGTCTGTGCACAACTTTTCGGCTATCAATACCTTTTGGAACTGGAGAAGAAGATGAAAATAGGTTTTTAAGGTTTTGACCCTTGTGACCCCATTTGGGGTGATGGGGTCACGAAATCTACAATTTAGAATCCCCATTAGCCAAGGAGTCTGCACCTAAAATTTCAGCTCTCTAGAGTCATTGGTTCTGGAGAAGAAGTCGAAAAAGCGAAAAGTTTAAAGTCGGATGGACGGATGGACGGACGCCGGACGCCATGCCATGCCATAAGCCCATCGGGCATATCTATATCACAACATCTTTGAATATAATAGAATACTGTTAAATATCCCTAAAACATAGAGAAACACCCTTTTATGTTGTGGTTGATCCGCACAAAACCTCTCGTTAAACCAAACTCTTTAAGACCTAATGTACTTTCACAGGAACTCGATATCGTAAGTAAAATGTAGGAAAAACATAGGTAAAACAAACCTACCCCCCTATATAACATAGAGTATGTTATATAGAGGGTAGGTTTGTTTTTACCTATGTTTTACCTACATTTTACTTACGATATCGAGTTCCTGTGTGTACTTTCTCCAAAGAAAGGATGCAGAATTTCTTTGACAAACTGATATCTAATGACACTCCTCTAAAAGTGTGTCAAAAATGGAAGAATGAACTAAAAGTAAACATTTCATGGAATATTGTGTTTCGAAAATACAGAGACTGTACTAAGGATGTAAATCTTTTAAAATAGATTGTCGATATACATTTATAAATAAAGCAATTTAATTTACACTAGAAGAGAGCTTTTGCAAATGAAAATAAACCGATACAAATATATGCATGTTTTAAATCTGAAACGGAAAATCTCCAACATGTTTACATAAAGTGTGATCATGTACAAGAATTTTGGAGTCAAAATTGAAACGTTATAAATTGCCGTATTACAAATTATGATATTCACACCTCTGATCTTGATATTCCTTTTTGCAATAACTCGGTTAGCTTACTAGCATTACATATCATTATATTAGCCAAAACATATATTCATATCCCCAGTATAAAAACGAATAAATTATCCATGGAATGTTTTGTCAATACTGTCATGGATGTTTTTAAAGTTGAACAAAATTATCATTGCGTGTAAAAACAATGCTTTGCCTTCATTTCATACTTATTTGAAAGCTTTTGTCAATGTATTTCAGTCACCCTCCACAATGTGTTACATGTACAATGAACCACTGGCCATGTTATATTTTAGGGGTTCTTCACAATAATCTACAACCTCTGCTTTATATTGATATGTATTTATATACAAATGTACACCTGGGCGCCGGCCATGTTCAAGAGAGGTTTAAAAGTAGTCGCTCATTTTTTAAACCTCTCTTGAATGCGATTGCTTAATGTAGCGCTACGTAGCAAAGCGAGCAAACCTCGAGGAATCGCACCGTGTCGTTCAGGAGAGAATGCTCTACATTTAGCGCTACATTAAGCGCTACATAAAGCGCTACATCGAGCGATTAATGAGCGATTATAAGCGCTCGCTGTTATGGAACGGAGCCATGCCGAACTGAAATGAATAAAAAGATTATTTTTCACAGTGAAAATCTTGAATGTTGGTGTGTGTCCGACATAGCACAGACAAGTTCCTCGGTTCGTACATGTAACGTCACTACCCTAGCTTGCACATTATATCATTACATATCGTCAACAGCCAGTCAGACGGCGAGTTGACTCTCCAATAAGCAATCAGTAACGATTTTCGTCACTTATCATACACATACCAAACTAGCACATTCGGTACTTACGAGTCGCCTGATACATGCTCGGTTTGTTGCGGAACACTGTTGCCTCGGCTGAGTAGGTGGATATGTACGTGTCACGTGACTAGCATGACCGCGTGGAGCTGATTTTCCTAGAAACATCCAAGTTTCGGTTTCTCGGAATGCTGACTCCACGACTATCTTCGTTGCGTACATCAACACTAGATAATATCTACATGTACATGTACATTGCAACACACCGTAGGGCCACATACATACGTATGTATATCAAGGAGCGTGGAAACATTAATTGATAATCTGCAG
The DNA here is from genome assembly GCA_936450465.1 of Gibbula magus. Classification (NCBI taxonomy): domain Eukaryota; kingdom Metazoa; phylum Mollusca; class Gastropoda; order Trochida; family Trochidae; genus Gibbula; species Gibbula magus. Next base: position 3,525,764 of record OW388292.1, on the reverse strand, counting down.
GCAAACTTATGTGTTGATCATGTTGATAATAAACCCAAAATCTTAAAACTGATTCTGTTCTTCGTATATATGTATTCGAAAATCAGAAACGAGACTTTTATAGGCGCTGCAACTTCCTAATGCAAGGCATAACTCTTGCCAGTCTCCATTACTGGCTGATTTAGGCCTTATATACACTTATACACTTGGAAGGTAATTAAGCGACACCCTAGTTTGTAAACTAAAATGTGGTGCTTTGGCGTTGTTAGGATGATTTGAATGATTCTACACCCCAGACATTACAATTGGTTATTAAGGACATACCCTACGCATAAAAAACGTCTACTGCGCATAACCGTGCGCATCGCAATTCGACCCGATAGGAAATTTACGACAATTGCTAAATTTACAACATTTAATAAATTACAAACTCAAAAGTATTATTTATCATAACTATAACATAATTATGTTTATTAGACCATAGATTCTCAAATAACTGCTTCTAATAAAACAAAAATAGACATTTACGACATGAAAACGATGTATGGCATTGTTGACAAAACAAGCCATGCCGTCAACAGCTGATCAGCCTCGATCAAGACATCGGCCGGTGAATCAGATACCTGTCACTTGATCTTGCCCGATTTGAAGAAATTTGAACAACATCATAGAACCAGAAGTGGAAATAAACTACAAACCCCGTATTTCATTGAATATTCAGAGGAGTTTTCACGGAAAATTACCAAACGCATTATACAAATCCGGCCTGCAACGGATGTGCGAGCTTGGTAGCTGACCGGACTTTGTCGACGAAAACAAGGCATCCCATAAGTTTCAGGGGAATTCGTTTCAGGTAGGCAACGCCCTCGATCAGCTTCAAAATATTAATTGCTAACATGTTGTGAGAAAGCATGGACAAATAGACTTTAATTTCCTTCTCACAAGTGTCAACATTATTTTTGCAATATATTTTTAAATCAACTCATTTAAACGTTTTTAAGCATTTTTTTTTTCAATACAGTTAAAACATAAATAAATATATTGTGTTTTCAATTAAATTCATCCGGCGTGATAAACATCTTTTGATGTTTTTTTTGTAGATCACAATGACTTTGGAGACTTGATTTATAAAATTTGCAGCCTTGGAGTTTTCTGAAGGGAAATGCCTTTGTGAGAAAAAACATAAGGGGAGAGCAGGTAAGATTTGTACCTTTTTGTATTACTATTAGCTATTTATCTCAAGTGTGGGGAAACTCAAGTATATATTTATTTTTTAAAATTCTAACATTTAACAACTTCTATAGAAAAAATAATTACATTCATCATAAGCAGTGATTCATTTCTATATTACAACATGTCAAAAATATGAAATGATACAATTTTGAATTTGATACTAGTTACATGCACCTACATGTTGGTAGTTATGTAGTATCTTAATCAAACCATTTAATGATTCACATCAGTTACTGAAAAGCACATCCATTTATGAATTTAAATGATATTGTTAGCAGAAGTAATATTCAGTTAATCCTAAATAATAGTTCACCTGAACATTATTTTACCCTTCTTAACTGTGAAGCAAATGAAGATATTTCATTCAGTTTATCTGAAAGTAATTGTTTATTGTTGCATATGATGGATTATCATTAATTATTTCTATATTAAAATGACTGATATAGATATCACATTTATTGTCTATACTTACAAGGATTAAATAATTATCAAATGATGTTGGATATATGTTTTCATCAACCTACTGTCAACATGGATGTGGTCACTTACATATTCTATGGCCATGATTGTGTCTCCAGTCAGGTAGTTTAAGTCCATGAGATCAAGTTATACATGTTAGGACATCAATATAATATATTTACTCATAACAGAGCTTTTATTGACAGGGGAAAATGAAAATTTAAAAAAAGGCTAACACACATTTCACTCACTCACATACAACCTTGTAGTTTCTATAGTATTAAATAATCAGTTAAAAAGTTTAACATACATTGCCTATTTGTGATCAAATTCATTATTTTTGACTTAGTCCAGTGTCTAGATTTTTTTCTAATGAATTAGAATAAATTAAATCTTTCCTGGAATGTGATAATGTTACAATGTAGGTGTTATTTTCCTCAACTTACATTTATAAGGATACTATTAAGCTAGAAGTAATGTCAAATCAAAAGTATCATCTGTATGAAATGGATGAAGACCCAAAAAGGATCAAATCACATTGAAGATAATACCCGTGTGTCCACAGTACAATTCCAGCCATTCTGAAAATGTTTGTCAAATATTCTTAATTACTCTACAATAACAAAATAAGATTAACAATAAATTCATATTTCAGACACATATTTGTGACTACAGCTAGTATCTCTTCTTTAATTAAAATTCAATCTTTACCCAACTAATTGTGTTTATGCAGAATAATAGCTGTGATTTTGTAAAGATCTTTAAAACTTCTCTGATTTTAAATACATGAGTAAATTGATTGTTTCAGATCATGATGCAACTGCACTGTAAAAGCTGCCCATTTTACTTTCCTTGGAGTTGCCAATCAGCAATATTGTTCCAGTTCTCTTTACCTGTGTCAGCCTAACAGTACAATCCCTGTCAAGACAACTTGGATGAAGCAGATCTATATGAAGTTTTAATGATTTGCAACTATACAGAAAAGTTTCCTGGTATTGGTAACATGGTGTACAATCCGTCATGTACATGTGAAATAATCATATGTAGGTAAATGAACATGTATGTACAAAATGTATGTGAGTTCAGGTAAGCTGTGGCAGTGTACACAATTCTAAGAAATATTGATGAAATAAAATAATGTCCAAACAAAGATTTATTTCATTTATTTTGGGGCATTCAAAGAAAGGGAACAGTCTACAAATTATTTCCTATCAATATGCATATTAATATTATTCATCTTTTATAGCCTACACCACCTTGCAAAGTTTGAAAATAGTGCATAATTATTATCCTGATTGGCAAAGTATGCATGTTAATATTAACTTTGCAGTATGACATGTGATTTTAACTTAGTAGAGTCTTCTCACACCAAAACATCTCGTCGATGCAGATTATATACGATCAAGTCTGTTTTGGGCACAGGCTTGGGAGGAAACATAGATATAGGTAGGTATATTTCCTCCCCAGCCTGTGGTTTTGGGTACGAATTCACCGCACTCGAGATGAAATGCACTAGCTAGCACTGTTTCGATGAAAAGACTTGATCGGGGCTCCATTATAAGTTAAAAATACTTATTTTAGCGTAAGTTTCTAAATATAAAGTGTGCCATTGACATACACAGTTTATTGATGAACAACAGTCAGATTCGTCAGATTGGTGTGAATACAGACAGAAAATTTGTGTAAATAAGGGCAAAATAAAATATATTAGATATATAACGAAGTAAGTCTAAGCGGAAGTCATCATGATCGATTTCGCCCGATGTACGTTGTTGGTCTGCTGATTTGTCATCATTCAAGTGATATTTAGGCCTACTTAAAACACAATTTCCCTTTTTTTCAAAGAAATGAAATATACATGTTGTATCGTCAAAATATATCAAAAGAAAAGAAACTTTCTCGAATTACATGGGCATCATGCAATTTGATGATTTCCAACATGCGCTGATGTAGTGAACCACTGAATGAATTTTTAAAGTAGCCGATCAGGCACTGTATATGATTTTCCGCTCCTAAATTGGGGTCAAAACCAAATAATTGATTGTTTTAATCGGCCTACTTAGATGTGTGAACATAATATTCGTCACTTGTAAGAGTAACATTCTGTCATTTTAAACTGCGAGTTTTATGAACAATGTTACACAATGCGAAACCCATATCGCCGTCTTTCAGTAGACTTGCCGCGGCGTTTTGGGGCATTTTTCACTGCCGATATCAATTTTCAGAGATAAAAAGTTCGTTATTTTTGCGTGGTGACCCCCATTTTTTTCTTCGAATTTGAGTTCCATATATTGTCAAGTTCATATTTTGAAAGTTTTAAAAAATCCTAAATTTTGGAAATATGTTTTTGAAGATAATTCATTGAAATTTTAGGTAAAAAATAAAAAATTAAAGACACAATAAGTTGAAAAAAATAATTGTAAAATTTCTTTTTTCAAAATTATTTTTGGATAAACTTTGAAGTATCATGTTTATCTAACTGTGAGAATTAAAATTTTGCTTTTATTTTAAAAAATAATAAAATTTTGCTGAAAAATTTAAATTTTTTATTTTCAGGCTTTTCAATAAAAGAGGACAGTTTTTGACACATTTTTACTCGAAAACGAGCATGGTGACCCCCATTTTTTATTTGATTTTTTAAATCAGCACACTCAGTTGTACATATGTGCCAATTTTCAGAAAAATCTAAATATTTTTATTTCTGGGTAGGGTATGTCCTTAAGCGACTCATTCGTTGAAATAAAAATCCACCATATACAAAATTTTGTAAAATATGAGGGAAAATGTGATGGAACTGAATGTTTAAATGTTTAGATAACTATTGTCCTTGGGGAGAAACTACACTTCAAACTTTAGAATTGAGTTATTGTGAACAATATTGGTGGTACCAAGTTGACAATCACACACCAAAACATCTTTTATCATGCATGCATGCATAAAATTTCAGTTAGTAAAGTGTAATCACTTCTCTTGAAAGAAAGACACTAATCACATGACAGCAACAAATATTGACTTTCGTTTTCCACTATAATGGAACTAGGATTTTGACATAAAAATACCAACTTATTGTAAAAGCCATTATGCAAAAGACATTGAACCGTTATTTGAGTGACATTTCGTTTCAACACTGCTGTATGATTGTTCTACCTAAAACCACTAAATGTTTTCCTGACAAATTGTCTTCTTTCAAATCAGAACGATTTTGCTGTTAAAACAACTTGGGTGTTGCTAAATTAATTTCCAAGTGTATATATTGTATAAACTTGAATAATAGATGACAAATTTGATTATATGTATAAATCTCGCCTTTAAATTCGCTTTCGTATTCTAAAATGTGTTTGTACCTGTCGATCGCTCGGGCTCGCGAACATGTGTTCCGTCCGTTACTATATATACACAGGGCAGTAAGTAACCATTTAAACCGGAATAGTATAGGTCTATTCAAAATAGTTAACTCGCTTTCAGTACGTTCTAGTAGATTATTGTAACCGTTGCTTGACCAATGGAAATTATTATTTGTGTAGAGTGTCATGGTAAGCCAGTCATGTTCAGCTGATGAATGTATTAAAAAAACAAATAAGGGGGGCCGGAATGATACGTTTAAATGTAACTCAAGTGTCAAGCAACCCTTAAAAAAGTGACAGATTACTGAAGCGAGTGGCTATATAACATCATATCACGTCTTGCATCTTAATGAATTCTGAATAATAATAAAACACAATATGTATAAAGTTATATAATATGAAATAAAACGAAATGAATCGATACATTTTTTTTAAAAAACCCCAAAAAAACCCAAAAGATGCGTTTCGGATGCGTGCAAGGGAACGTTACCATAGTGACTGTGCAATAGACATTCAAAGCTGTGAATAAACTCCTAAAATAGTATTTCCTCGATGTTGATGCTGAAAACATATTAATCGTAAACATAAAATGCACATGGTGCTGTATAGAACTTGGTGAGGACACTGAAGTCTTCCGAGATATAATGAACATCCTCTTGTTCTGTGCGGGACATGTCAAGTCAATGATCTTTCTTCATAACTTTATTAAATTTGTTTTATTTGATCAACATTCATAATGTAAATACGTTAACATTAATGTACATAACTAATAAAAACAATATTACAGCGACTCTGATCGATATATTGACTATAAAAGATATCATGAAACATAAATCAGTCAAATTGTGTGAAGGCTAAAACTGTAGCTTATTGTACAGCAGAAATCAAGTTCATGGAGCACGAATTTGGATGCTGTTATGATTTATCAGTGGAACTCTCAGACACCCATGTCCATACATTTAAAGGTACATCCATTGTGTTGTTTGGGGTCACATATGCTTAACGTTATAAATTGTGTAATGTTATCGAGAAGTATACTGACTGTTGCCGAAAATTGTCATTTTGATCTTAGTCGACTCTGTATACGGACGATATAAAGGTAAAAGTAGCGATTTCTGATCGAAAACCGGACATTGCACCGCGTGTGGCGCGCGTCAATTAGTCAAACGTATTTTTGGAAACTTATTTACAGACTAAAAGAAAACTTTAACTTGATAATGTTTAGTAGGTCTTATGACTACTGTGCATGTAAACAAAAGTGTAGTTTCGATTTCTGCACATGCATAATGATGTTACTCGATTTAAATTGGAAACCAGTATTTTGTATATATTTGGCGAAAGGGGATGAACATGCAAGTTAAGTGCATTTATTTGAACTGATATCAGCACATATCGTATGTTGGCATGTATTAACGACAAATAAAATGTTATGAAACACAATGGATGCACCTTTAATACAATAAACATCTAGGTGTGATTTATTCCCAGTTTTAATACAACACAGGATACGTTCACTGGAGTGTACCTTGATTGGACAGATAAAGGCAAAAGTTTAGTTAGTTATCTACAAAAACCAATCATTGTGTATCACTACAGTGTTTCTTGCGAGTAGCAATTGTCACGTGATAGCTTGGTTGGTCTTCTGGCCACTTTTTTTACATGTGCGCTTGGGCTTGTTTGAGTCCACGTGGCTGTGTTTTGACTAAGTTTCTGTGGTTTTGGGAATGCTGCGTTTTGGGGCTGGTTTTTGTTTTTGGCTGTTTTCAAGCAATAATACTGTATTGTTGTGCCTGCAGGTATTTACCAATTCGCTACGTTTATTGAGGGTTCCCATATTGGGTTTGCAGATGATAATGCAGTTTTCGTCTATTCAAGCGAAGAAATATAAAAAAATCCATACCGCCATACCAAACTGCCTTGAACAGTAGTGGCTACAACTATCAACTACGCTACAACCCACAAGAAAACAGAAATAAAACACGCCAAAGAACCTGGTTCAACCCCCTTTTGATCTCACAGTAAAAACAAATGTTGGCAAACAGTTTCTCCACATCTTGAACAGCTTATTTCCTAAAATCAACCCACTCCATAAGATATTCAACAGAAACACAGTGTTGAAAATATATTTAATCTTAGGCATCATGGTACGGAACAATAAAAAAGGGGGTAAAACTTGGAAATATAGAATATATTCTTTCACAGTTCGCAGATGATACAACACTTACCCTAGATGGATCTGAAAAAAGCCTCTATGCAGCTTTGAATACTATAGAACTATTTGCCTGTTTTTCAGGATTAAGAGTCAATATAGATAAGACAAAACTAATATGGATAGGATTCAAAAATAGATCCCGATACAAGTTGTGCAAAGAATGGAATTTCGATTGGTCACAAACAAATTTCACTCTTCTAGGAATAAACTTTGATATTGATCTAGACATAATGGTTGATATAAACTACAATGAACAACTTTCTCAGTTTGAAAGGCAAATGAATATTTGGTCAGCTCGTAATCTCACCCCGTATGGAAGTAACACTGCTCTCAAAACAAACCAGATAAGGTAAAAAGAGATGTTATGATGCTAAATCCAGAACACGGGGGGATAAAAACTCCAAACATTAGAAAAATAATATCATCACAACAATTGAAATGGATAAAAAGAATAAATGATAAGGACCTTAAATGGACATATCTTTTCAACAGCCGACTAAAACTCAAATCTCCGTTCTTATTAACGGATAGTTCCTTTATACAACAGAAAATAATTCCCTCAACAACTAACTATTTTTGGAAGGACATCATTTTTAGAATGGTCTAACTTCATAACCATGCGTAAAAGAGAAATTAAAAATGAAGAAGATATACAATGTCAATCGTTATGGTATAACGACAACATAATAATTGATAAACATCCATTTTTGTATCTTGAATGGTATAAAAAGGGTGTTGTCTTTGTGACAATCACTTGACAATTGCTGATCGCATGAAACAGAGCTGTAGTGATACACAATCAATGGTTTTTGTAGATACATGACTAAACTTTCTACATTTACAACGCTCCGATTTACAAATGTTGAGCACTCTACCAATTCGTATGAATTCTATCTTATTGTTGTGAGAAATCAAGTCAAACAAAATCAATGATGAGAAACAGGATAATATTTTGTCTTTGAATAGATAAATGACATATATTTAACAAATCCAACGAACTAGCTATACGGACTCACAACATTCCCTTATCTACGGTCAGTTCATTGAGTTGTCCCAAAACCTCCAGGGAGTGTTCGGAACTTCATGATTTGTTCCGAAGAAGTATCTATATCTAGTCTGATAGTGAGAGCGAACATCTCCCCGCTATACCGTCCTGCTGGATCCCCGCTATACCGTCTTGATGGATCCGCGATATACCGTCCAGATAGATCCCGCTATACCGCTATGGAGGGGGACCTGAGTCAGGACGGATCAGTTGTCCAGGAACTTGCCGGTTCTGTACCGCTTCATGTCTTCGATCTTCTGCAGCACTAAGCGAGCTCTCTCTACTACCAGTCCCTTGTTCTTGTCGAATGGAGCCAGGTTCCTGAACGGATTCTGTGGGTCCAGGAAGATCGGGATCCGTCCTCTAGAAAAACGAGATGTGCAAATATATCGAGTTTATCTTGAATATGAAATGACACAAAAACATTCATATGATAAGTAGTATTCACCATTGAGATTTACATGTTTTTGATATACATTGGTGATATGCATGTGCTTTTTGGGACCGATCGGATTAATATTTTCAGAGTTATGGCCCTTGACTTAGAGCGCTCAGCTTTCCAATTTCACACTGGCAGTAATTTGTCAGCATTTGTTATGTTTCCAATGTCACACAATGAAGTTATAACCTTTGACCATGTGACCTTGACCTTGATGTAGGATCCATTTTGTGAGAAACTTATTTTTGATTGATTAGTGATAGGCCTTCGATACTTGATATGCTGATTTATTTTTAATAGGTCATTAAATTACCCTTAAAATTAAACTGCTGTTTTGGAGGATAAGGAATCTGGGGGTAAGATAACAATAATGAGGTGGTTATATACACACATGTGTGCTATCACCGCGTGCTGCTGTAACGTCACTTGGCGCGTGACGTATAAGTCGTTTTTAGTTGACGTCACAATGTTAGCCGCGCAACTGCAATAGCGGGTGACCTATTTGCAAATGAGCGTCACTAACGTCACTCGTGAATGGCATCCGTATTTAACTTGCTTTCGCTCGTTAAATAACAAACCATTCACTCGTTTCATAAACATGTTATCAAACGGGACATCGTATTTTATACTCTATTTTCATTACTTAACCGTGGTGAAATCACTCATTAGATAACAATGAGTTGGTGACACACATGTGTGATACCACCGCGTGCTGCCGTAACGTCATAATCGGCGTATGACGTCATAGTCGTTTTTGGTTGATTTCACAATGTTCGCCGCGCAACTGCAATAGTGGGTAACCTATTTGCAAATGAGCGTCACTAAAAAACGATGTTCTTGCATTTGAGCACTATTTACATCATAAATAAAATACTAAACTCGGTCCCGTTTGATAACATGTTTATGAAACTCGTGAATGGCATCGGTATTTAACTCGCTTTCGCTTGTTCATATATGCCAAACCATCCACTCGTTTCCTAAACATGTTATCAAACGGGACATCATTTAGTATTCTATATAGTTCGCCCAGCTGAGCAGACTTAAGTTTTAAAAAAGGACGATGGTTGAATTTTGACTATTTCAACGGAGATGAAGGGTTCTTGAGATACACGTGCATGGTGGAACCAATGGTTTTACATAAGTTCATAATATATATGGGAACATCGATAGTCTGCATGCTTGTATGACTGAAACGGTGTTCGTCCTCCTGTTTGAATTTAGAATCTCTACAAATTTATATACTGTTCCGACAGAATACTCACGGGTACATCATGTCCAGGTTGAAGAGACGCTGCACGGAGTAACGTCGGGGCCACACGACCCTCATACTGGAGATGTTAGCAAGCTGGATCATCAGCTCCTGGAAGCGATCGTTGGTGTTGAAGTCGTCTGGACGCCCCCACTCGATCCAGTAGTACATCACCAGACTCTCCAGGAAATATGACGTCACAATCTTCTTCTCCGTGTTCAGCTCCGTCTGCCGATTTTTAAAAATAGATGTGTGATAGTTACATGAAGAGAAACTCACGTGCAAAAGAAACGTCGCAATAAGAAATACAAGATATTTCAATCCAGGAGCGATACATACCACTGGAACGGAGTTACATCATGTCTTCTGAAGACAACTAAACTAAATTTGAAATTTGAAAACAGTATCTGTTCATATTTTTTCATTCTCTTCCCACAGAGGTTACTTCCTTCAGATTTCTGATCCTAACCTCTATTCTACATAGCCTGAATCCGAGGGCAGAAATGGACTATCCTGATTGGTTGAAATTTAATCTAATTAAGTTGTGCAATCAGCGACGCCGTTGTAAAAGTGACATTTGCCAATGACACGTCATAATGTGAATGTAATAAACGTAAGATAAACATGTTTTCCTCGAAATATGTTATTTGATTTTGTGAAAACAAGTGATCATAAACATGCTAACTAAAGAAGCCCAAATCAGAGACAAATACCAAAATAGTTCATTTGTGTTATTTACACCAGACATATTTGAAGGACAAATGCTAAAAAGCAAGACCCTTGAGAGCCATCCTTGAAGTCACTCGGTCGACATGGCCGCTAAAAGATGAGATTTTATTGGTTAAAAAGCAGGGATAGTGTATGAGGTTCCCCTTTTCCCCGCTATATTTTGCTGGAGTCTTAAAATTAGGATCGGAAAAATCTGAAGGGAGTAACCTCTGTGGGAAGAAAATGCATATTTCCGAGAAACGGATGTTTTAAAGGGGCAGTAGCACGTGTTTTTGCAAATTTTATTTTTTCAAATTTCCCAAGATAGTTTATGTCATTTAAATAATCTTTAGAGGGTAAAACATCTTATTACACATACCAATTATCCGCAATGGTAATAATGATGTTGCGTATAAAGCAATTATTGCATGGCGGCCATTTTATTGTGAACACAATTTATTATTTCGAATTACAAAAACGATTCCCACGGCTTTACTTAATCATGTTAACTCATTTTAAACTTGATTTTCCGATGAGAGAAGGGTGTTTTACTATTGGTGACATTATTTTTCAAATACATTTCACCAATTTATACTGCCCCTTTAAGAAATCGTGATTTTTTTAATCTCCTTAACTAGATTAGATTGGAGAGAATAGGGAATGTTTGGCTTGTTTTATGGCGTCCCAGAGTAAAGATGCGTCAACAAAATTAAGTTCAAGCAGGTTATTTATGTCGACATCATTCTTTATTAATTATTCTACATACTTATTCTTATACTTAATTGTTCTACTTTTCATAATTGTTTTACTTGAATGCTAAACAAACCACTCAAATATTTTAGGAACTGACATAAAAAAATAAAAGTATCATACTATGATCATGATGTATGAAATTGTGAATACTTCTTTACTTCAATACATTGAAAATCTACTGACTCCAACGGCAGTATCTCGTTCTATATTCTCTTAAAATTGTTCTTTTGAACGTGGGTATATTAGTCTTGAGTATGGATGTCAACTATAGCTATTGTACACTTGAAGTCCAAGTTAGTCATTTAATTATACTGCTCATGGTCTTACCTTCGCCCAGTACTTGACGAGACGAATGAGGTTCTTCACTTTCACTGGCGCTTCCTTCACAAACTCGACCTGCTTCTTAGCGAAACACACGTTGTAGAACTCTCTTTCTCGTTCAGAATGTGTCAACATTTCATCATGAACTTGGTCAAGTGTTTTGTCTGAAACATAGAAGCCGTCAGGTGACGCGCACGAGTCAACCATCAGTAGATCTGCTAGGTGTTTTCACAAGCCGGGAGCATACACTTTATACCAGCCTTAAGGTACTGTTCTAATCTGAGATCTAACCACTAGACTGACCAAGATTAAACTACATTTTAAGAATAATAATATATAAAATGAATATTCTTATATCATATCTCTAACTTTTAAACAAGTGGATACAACCTTTGAGGACATAGCAGGCCGGGAGGATGTCCACATCGTGTAGATGTCCCGTCTCCCCACACGACAGCTGGTACTGCAGCCCATATGGAGTTTTTCTGACCAGCTGCAATTTGCCCCTCCACTTGTCCCGCAGGTCTCGCTGCAGGGTGTCCAGCAGGTAATCCATGTTCTGTTGCAGGTCCTGGACAGTAGCCAGGGAGTTGATGAACACCACCAGGTCCACGTCCGACTTGCCCTTGATGTTCGTGCTCTTGCCCAGTGAACCGCCCTGAAACAGGGATACATGAGTCGTGACTTGGAGAAAATCTGCTACGGAGAAATGTTTAAGTTTGTAGTTTTCATGGTTCAGGGAAACTGATTTCTCATCTTCATGCGGCATTCATTTCAATAAAGAGGCTTATAGTTCAGAAGATGTTGATTTTCCTTGATTATAAAAGTACAAAGACTAAAACGAATTTTGGATATATCTTTTTGCACGTCATTAACATAACCCGAAAGCACTATAAGGTTGTCAGATAATTCTAATCCTAATCGACATGACGATCATATAAAAAAGGGAAATGATATAATCGGACATTTTTGGTATATAATGCCTGGGCAAGACGAAATCCAGATGCTGGATATGGGCGCTGTTTCACGTATCAGCTATAGATCAAGGACCAATTTACCGGTACGTTAATTTTAATGGTACGCAAGGGTTATGATATTTGCGTTTCGAACTGTTAAACCGACACCCTGACTTTTAAGCAGTAACATAATAATCATCCACTACAAGCTCCAGCTACCTTGATGACCATGTTGACACTGAACTCCGTGTGGTGCTGTAGGAACAATGTCACATTCTCCACCACGTCAACGCACTTCCGGCGGAAGTCGCTGTCCGGCTCGATGGTCTCTACAATGAATTGCTGAAGGTTTTGTCCTCTGCGCATGTCCTTTAGCACCGGGGGTGGACCTTCGTTCAGATACTTCTTGAGTTTTGTTAAACGTCTCAGCACCTTCCGCGCATGCTTCTTTATTTGTTCACGTACTTCCGGTTGTGGGATGATGTTGTTAAACGGATTGACCGGGTCGAGAACAAACGGGACGGGTCTGTGGTGGATTTAAAGGATGATATTTATAAATAACCTTCTTTTTAAAGTGGATATGAAATGAATGTAACACAAAATAACATTATTGGCTTTGTGAAAAAACATCATGAAGGAAACAATATAAAAGAAACAAGTTTAAATGTAAACCAATAACACAAACAGATCTTGCAAAAGTTATCCATTTACTAGATTATAATATATCATTCATATATCATAGGAAAACACAAATTTCTTACGGAACTTACGGAAGTTGACGATACCGACCAACTGTGTAGTATCTCTCGAGGACTATCTGCAACCCGGAAACGTCCGCTAACTGGGACATAACCTCCTCAAACCAGTCAGACATGTTGAAGTCGTTTGGTCGTCCTGCTCTGGTCCATCTGACCACAGACAGAGAGGGTTTAGAGATTACCACAGACAGAGAGGGTTTAGAGATTACCACAGACAGAGAGGGTTTAGAGATTACCACAGACAGAGAGGGTTTAGAGATTACCACAGACAGAGAGGGTTTAGAGATTACCACAGACAGAGATGGTTTAGAGATGACCACAGACAGATAGGGTTTAGAGATGAGACAATCAGGTCACGTGATATATAGTAACAGTGAATGTCTGCTGTATACGTGTGATCCTTTTAAAACTTTATAATCACATGTAGGTCTCTATAATGAAACAAAACGTTGCACTTCACTTGAACTTTTAATGTTGTGGATTCGCAATCTTATTTGAATAGACCGTTCTCTGTGGACGCATGCGATCGGTGTTATGTAGTAAGCGAGAAAATGCCTGAAAGCAGAAATTAAACAGGTTCATTGAAAGGCCATACACGCACCTATACAAAGCTAGGACTTCGATGAAGTAAGCCGTAGAGGCAGATACGTCGGACATGATTTCTTTCTGGAGAGGAAAAACAAATCTAACCAATTCAACATACTATTTACATGTTTCATTTAATCAATCAACATAAAATCAAAGCCAGATCATAAAAAAACAGATGCATAATGATACAAGTCAAGTCGGTAGGTCCTTAAAATCTGGTTTAGAAGTAGTTGTTATTGATGTTATATGGCACTACCTTGAAGCTGTATCTGAGCAATGACGCTACCTTGAAGCTGTATCTGAGCAATGACGCTACCTTGAAGCTGTATCTGAGCAATGACACTACCTTGAAGATGTATTAGAGCAATGACCCTACCGTTAAGCTGTATCTGAGCAATGACGCTACCTTGAAGCTGTATCTGAGCAATGACGCTACCTTGAAGCTGTATCTGAGCAATGACGCTACCTTGAAGCTGTATCTGAGCAATGGCGCTACCTCGAAGCTGTATCTGAGCAATGACGCTACCTTGAAGCTGTATCTGAGCAATGACACTACATTGAAGCTGTATCTGAGCAATGGCACTACCTTGAAGCTGTATCTGAGCAATGGCACTACCTTGAAGCTGTATCTGAACAATGGCGCTATGTTGAAGCTGTATCTGAGCAATGACGCTACCTTGAAGCTGTATCTGAGCAATGACACTACATTGAAGCTGTATCTGAGCAATGACACTACCTTGAAGATGTATTAGAGCAATGACCCTACCTTTAAGGTGTATCTGAGCAATGGCGCTACCTCGAAGCTGTATCTGAGCAATGACGCTACCTTGAAGCTGTATCTGAGCAATGACACTACATTGAAGCTGTATCTGAGCAATGGCACTACCTTGAAGCTGTATCTGAGCAATGGCACTACCTTGAAGCTGTATCTGAACAATGGCGCTATGTTGAAGCTGTATCTGAGCAATGACGCTACCTTGAAGCTGTATCTGAGCAATGACACTACATTGAAGCTGTATATGAGCAATGGCACTACCTTGAAGCTGTATCTGAGCAATGGCACTACCTTGAAGCTGTATCTGAACAATGACGCTATGTTGAAGCTGTATCTGAGCAATGACGCTTCCTTGAAGCTGTATCTGAGCAATGACGCTACCGTTAAGCTGTATCTGAGCAATGACGCTACCTTGAAGCTGTATCTGAGAAATGACGCTACCTTGAAGCTGTATCTGAGCAATGGCGCTACCTCGAAGCTGTATCTGAGCAATGACACTACCTTGAAGATGTATTAGAGCAATGACCCTACCTTGAAGCTGTATCTGAGCAATGACGCTACCTTGAAGCTGTATCTGAGAAATGACGCTACCTTGAAGCTGTATCTGAGCAATGACGCTACCTTGAAGCTGTATCTGAGCAATGACGCTACCGTTAAGCTGTATCTGAGCAATGACGCTACCGTTAAGCTGTATCTGAGCAATGACGCTACCTTGAAGCTGTATCTGAGCAATGACGCTACCTTGAAGCTGTATCTGAGCAATGACGCTACCTTGAAGCTGTATCTGAGCAATGACGCTACCGTTAAGCTGTGTCTGAGCAATGACGCTACCTTGAAGCTGTATCTGAGCAATGACGCTACCTTGAAGCTGTATCTGAGCAATGACGCTACCGTTAAGCTGTATCTGAGCAATGACGCTACCTTGAAGCTGTATATGAGCAATGGCACTACCTTGAAGCTGTATCTGAGCAATGACGCTACCTTGAAGCTGTACTGGAGCATTTTGAGAAGATCCTGCAGCTTGCTGGGAGCCTCCTTGATGAAGTCCACCTGATTGGGGACGAGACAGACCGCATATAATCGCCTGTCCTCCTCCGACACATGTCGCATCTCCTCGAAAACGTCATGTAAGGTTCTGTCTGATGATATGAATCAAGGTCATAGGAAGGTTCTTTGGTTCTTAATGGCGCTCAGTAAATGTTATATTAATCTCCTATTTTTGGATCTGTCTGGCAGTGCAGAGTTTTTATTTTTTATTTTGGAACTCTCAGCTCTTTAGTAACCTTATGTTATGTTCTATCTTTTAATACATGACCTTTATTGAATTCATTGCGTTTAGAAATTTAAAGACATTACTATCTTCCAAACAAGTTCACCATGGTGTCTCAATGACCTGAAGCCTAGGTGAGACTTTGTAAGAAAAAACAAGTTTTACTTACTTCTAAGAACATCAAATACTGGACAAATATCCACAACAAGTTTGACCTCCGTCAGCTGAACAGTGAACGGTTGTACACTGAGTTTGAGACGCAAGTCGGAGTCCTGGAAGACGACAGGTCCGAAGCCCCAGGATGCCGAGTCTAACTTGCCCTTGATCAGATGCAGGATGTCCCTGTTCTTCGTCTTCATGTCCTGGATGGACTTGAGGTCGTTCAGCACCAGGATCAGCTCCAGATCAGTCGCTGTTGGGATGAACAAGATGTTTTTGCCAAAGGACCCTCCCTATAAAGAGAAGAATGAAACTGAACTTGTGGAGTTAGTTTAGCTCATGATCAGGACAAATCCCTCGAGATCGAAATTAGTACGTGACACATGGATTCCATGTGTGTAGTAATAACATAGAAGAGGACTTATGATCCACGTCAGTATTATGTCAGGATTCTGTATGGTGGCAGTAAGTACCCACAGCTGGTTACAGGGTCCAATACATGTATGTTCACTGTCTAATCAGCAACTTCACAAGGGAAATTTCAGACTGTTGCAATCATTTATTTCCTCATGTCCTAATGTCCTTGTACCTGGAAAAAGACTTAGCCATTGAGTTGTTGCAATTTAATTTAATTCATTGTTTCAAAGTGATTATCCTTTCTTGATTTTGATAGATATTAAATTGAAAAACATAGTTTCAGGCCAGGGCAAACTGAGAATTCAAAAGTTGATACTTAGAATTATAAATGATGAAATTGGGGTCCTTACACAAACCAACCATAACACTAATGTTCACCTTAATAAGTGTCATGCTTTAACATGGCATTTAGGCTGCCCTACTGATTTGCGGTTTGCTTAGTACTTTGTGCAACGGCCAAATGGTGAAGTATTTAGATTTAAGGTCAGTTTTAACACTTCACTGACGGATATGATTCCAAAAGGAGAGGTCTTTTTTCTCCGAGTTTTTAGCATGTAGAAGCAGATACATACAGTCAATTGGATGCGAGGTTGGAAAAATGCAGTACAAAGACTTCAACGAGTTTGACATGTTTAAGACCTGTTCAACACGACTGATGAGAACTATCTGACACTATGGTATTACCTTGAAGGTATTGTGGACGCTGAGAGGCGTGTTCTGCTGCAGAAAGCGGACCAAAGTATCCACGAGCTCATTGCACTTCTCCATGACGCCCGGCGCCCCTCCCCAGCCAGCCCGGAACTGTTCTATAGTCTGACCTTTGCTCATGCCCTCCACGATGGGCTCAAGCTCACTGGACGCGGCAGCCATCGCGGGTTATCCCCCTTGTCTACCAATGTTGCCTAGCTGAAACGTCAAGCATGCCCCAGGTTAAAGCTAGAACGTCTTAAAGAGAACTAATGTTTTAAAGTCATCAACTGTCTTCCAAATAATGTACTTTTTGAGCGTATTTCTCTACTGCCAAGACATGTCTTCTTCCTGTAACTCATCTCGCTACAACCAGAATGGTGTTAGATCTGTTACATCTGATTTGCATTGTTTTGTACCCGTCTTACAGTAGCAAACGAAGGAACATCGTCCTGGCTGTTGATACTGTTACACGTCACTTGGTTAGTAACTTCCAATACAAAGGAAACTGGCGACATCAGAAACCACAGAACGTCTAGTTAACAAGCAGTTGTCACAAAGATGACAAGATCCCCCGCCGCAAATAAATACTTAAAAATTATTGAATAATGTCAAGATCACTAATAAATAGATGAGAATCAAGCGAAGAGTTTTTAGATATCCCACTGGCAAGCTTAACATGCAAGTTCACATACCGACAAATTCAATGTTCCGCTGTGACCCTGAGAATAATTTCAAGGTCACAAAAATCTAGTCAGCCCTTTGTCTTCGCAGGGAGAAGCAGATATCGTTTGTGTGAGATATAGAGGATATTAAGCGTTGTATTAGAGGATATACGGTAAGCTTAATAGTGTCAGATATGATGACGTCATCTTCCTTCTGCTTAATATATTGATACACAGAGATACACATAAACTCTTCTTTATTAAATGTTTATAAATGTATGTTTTATATACAAGCCGATCTCATTCCATTGCAGGGGTGAAACCCAAAAAACCCCGAATATATAGCATTGTATAGAGATCTGTTTTAATGTTGAGATTTATACAACACTTTTAATATATTGAGTCGGAATAATGTTTATATTCAACACTCACAAGTCTTGTTAAGGTTATTTATTTTAACAATCATTGAGACACCGATCAAACCATGAGCGACTTCACCGCGTAATATCATCAATGGGGAGTAGGAGGAATTCGCTGCATAACAAACAGTCCCGTTGACGGCGTTGTCTGTCACGCTTTCTTTCGCTCTTAAATAGGACAACACATATAAACAATCATTATTATATAGTTTGTTGACAAAACTGCCCAACTTGATGAGATCTTAAACACTTAAACAGTAAACACTTAAACATCGACAGAGGTCGTCACGAGTTTGACCAAGTTTTCATGCAGCCGTCCTTGCTGAACGTTGCTCGATCCAAACAAACGTCTTGTTGTGAACTATATGTGGTCATATTATAAACCGATTCACCATGGCGATTCTTAACACAATCGTTTATAAAGTACATATATATGTTATTACTGCTAAAATCTTCCAACATGTTCAGAAAACACGGCAGTTATAAAATGAATATAATTCTTCCAAAGACTAAATTGCAGCAATGAATAGTGTGCTCAAGTTCATGAATATGCAAATTTTCTATTTTCTATTTTGCACCGTTATTTTGCTATGCAATTTTAGGAGAAGAAAATACGTCACTGAAAAACACCAACTGCCAAAATGCCTTTCAAAGAAGTTATATTTACCACTAGTTTAGTGAGAGTATTCCTTTAGACGTCGCTACTCACACTGCAGATGCTTCTAGATCACAAACCAACACACAGGAAAATATTCTCAGAAATAAACGGCAAACTATTACACAATAAGACAGTAAACCTGAATATAGGTTTTACCTATACATCAACTTGTCGATTCCAGGAAAACAACTTTCACTTTCACTTTCGATCTAAAGACTTTCGTTTCATGCAAACGTCTTCTTATCGCGGGTTTGATTGAAACCCACATGTTGAGTTGCAGCTAGGTTAGATCTAGCGTCGGATTCACTTGATCTCAGTGATTACACTACTACCGGTATACATGCAGTAACTGTGAGTCAATAGCAATGCCGGCCGCTAGTATGCGACTCAACTGTATGGTGAACACCTCATTGAGACAGTTCCAAGAAAAACACGAATTATAAATTTTGTGAACAGACCACATTCTTATGTTGTTCCTCGTCGAGTTCAATGCGGGATTCTTAACCGATCCCCGAACCAACAACACTCGCCATCACTGTCTGTCTGAAAAAATGTCCACTCAATCACCGAGACCTCGGCAAACGAGATAAAACAACCGGTGGTGAAACTTTATTTACATGCAGTATCCCTCTGATAGATGTGTGAAGCTGTATTTACATGCAGTATCCCTCTGATAGATGTGTGAAGCTGTATTTACATGCAGTATCCCTCTGATAGATGTGTGAAGTTGTATTTACATGCAGTATCCCTCTGATAGATGTGTGAAGCTGTATTAACATGCAGTATCCCTCTGATAGATGTGTGAAGCTGTATTTACATGCAGTATCCCTCTGATAGATGTGTGAAGCTGTATTTACATGCAGTATCCCTCTGATAGATGTGTGATGGTGAAACTGTATTTACATGCAGTATTCCTCTGATAGATGTGTGAAGCTGTATTTACATGCAGTATCCCTCTGATAGATGTGTGATTTTGTATTTACATGCAGTATCCCTCTGATAGATGTGTGAAGCTGTATTTACATGCAGTATCCCTCTGATAGATGTGTGAAGCTGTATTTACATGCAGTATCCCTCTGATAGATGTGTGAAGCTGTATTTACATGCAGTATCCCTCTGATAGATGTGTGAAGTTGTATTTACATGCAGTATCCCTCTGATAGATGTGTGAAGCTGTATTTACATGCAGTATCCCTCTGATAGATGTGTGAAGCTGTATTTACATGCAGTATCCCTCTGATAGATGTGTGAAGCTGTATTTACATGCAGTATCCCTCTGATAGATGTGTGAAGCTGTATTTACATGCAGTATCCCTCTGATAGATGTGTGAAGCTGTATTTACATGCAGTATCCCTCTGATAGATGTGTGAAGCTGTATTTACATGCAGTATCCCTCTGATAGATGTGTGATGGTGTATTTACATGCAGTATCCCTCTGATAGATGTGTGATGCTGTATTTACATGCAGTATCCCTCTGATAGATGTGTGAAGCTGTATTTACATGCAGTATCCCTCTGATAGATGTGTGATGGTGAAGCTGTATTTACATGCAGTATCCCTCTGATAGATGTGTGAAGCTGTATTTACATGCAGTATCCCTCTGATAGATGTGTGAAGCTGTATTTACATGCAGTATCCCTCTGATAGATGTGTGAAGCTGTATTTACATGCAGTATCCCTCTGATAGATGTGTGATGGTGTATTTACATGCAGTATCCCTCTGATAGATGTGTGATGCTGTATTTACATGCAGTATCCCTCTGATAGATGTGTGAAGCTGTATTTACATGCAGTATCCCTCTGATAGATGTGTGAAGCTGTATTTACATGCAGTATCCCTCTGATAGATGTGTGAAGCTGTATTTACATGCAGTATCCCTCTGATAGATGTGTGATGGTGAAGCTGTATTTACATGCAGTATCCCTCTGATAGATGTGTGAAGCTGTATTTACATGCAGTATCCCTCTGATAGATGTGTGATGGTGAAGCTGTATTTACATGCAGTATCCCTCTGATAGATGTGTGATGGTGAAGCTGTATTTACATGCAGTATCCCTCTGATAGATGTGTGAAGCTGTATTTACATGCAGTATCCCTCTGATAGATGTGTGAAGCTGTATTAACATGCAGTATCCCTCTGATAGATGTGCGAAGCTGTATTTACATGCAGTATCCCTCTGATAGATGTGTGAAGCTGTATTTACATGCAGTATCCCTCTGATAGATGTGTGATGGTGAAGCTGTATTTACATGCAGTATCCCTCTGATAGATGTGTGAAGCTGTATTTACATGCAGTATCCCTCTGATAGATGTGTGATGGTGAAGCTGTATTTACATGCAGTATCCCTCTGATAGATGTGTGATGATGAAGCTGTATTTACATGCAGTATCCCTCTGATAGATGTGTGAAGCTGTATTTACATGCAGTATCCCTCTGATAGATGTGTGAAGCTGTATTTACATGCAGTATCCCTCTGATAGATGTGTCAAGCTGTATTTACATGCAGTATCCCTCTGATAGATGTGTGAAGCTGTATTTACATGCAGTATCCCTCTGATAGATGTGTGATGCTGTATTTACATGCAGTATCCCTCTGATAGATGTGTGAAGCTGTATTTACATGCAGTATCCCTCTGATAGATGTGTGAAGCTGTATTTACATGCAGTATCCCTCTGATAGATGTGTGAAGCTGTATTTACATGCAGTATCCCTCTGATAGGTGTGTGAAGCTGTATTTACATGCAGTATCCCTCTGATAGATGTGTGAAGCTGTATTTACATGCAGTATCCCTCTGATAGATGTGTGATGGTGTATTAACATGCAGTATCCCTCTGATAGATGTGTGATGGTGTATTTACATGCAGTATCCCTCTGATAGATGTGTGATGGTGTATTTACATGCAGTATACCTCTGATAGATGTGTGATGGTGTATTAACATGCAGTATCCCTCTGATAGATGTGTGATTGTGTATTTACATGCAGTATCCCTCTGATAGATGTGTGATGGTGTATTTACATGCAGTATCCCTCTGATAGATGTGTGATGGTGTATTAACATGCAGTATCCCTCTGATAGGTGTGTGATGCTGTATTTACATGCAGTATCCCTCTGATAGGTGTGTGATGCTGTATTTACATGCAGTATCCCTCTGATAGGTGTGTGATGCTGTATTTACATGCAGTATCCCTCTGATAGATGTGTGAAGCTGTATTAACATGCAGTATCCCTCTGATAGATATGCAATATGGCGGACTAGGCAAGTCGGGTGTATCACAGCTCTGCTCGCTCCAATGTTGAAAAGTGAAATTGAACTCTCACATAAGCTTGCTAATCAAGAAATACAATGGGAATAAGTGTGGAGCAATTCCGTGGCAAAATTGGAGCGTTTGCACCTACCCAATGGTGGATATTGACGAAAATTCGACGCAAGGCTGTCTCGTCTAGAATTCCACGTAAGCACGCAATGACAAACATGGCTACCCGACTGACTGTGTTGAACTTGATATTGATGTTGCTGTTCTGTGCTGGAGTCGAACTCAATCCAGGACCTGATGAAGGACCACGCTCTCTTAGAAGCAGTGTAACAAAACAAACACTTTTGACGGATCCAAAACCAAATAAAAGTGATACTGCAGTGTTAGACGCCATTGAAAATTTGACCGGCAAGTTCAGCGACATCGTGAAATCCAACAGAGAGTTACACAGTAAGTTGGATAATGTAAACAAATCTATTGGAGACATTACGGATCATTTGCATGCAATAGAAAGCCGTTGTGAAAAGTTAGAAGCGGAAAACATGAACTTGAAGGAATACATTTTCAAAATTGAAGACAAGGTTGACAATTTAGAAAATCAAAGCAGACGATCTAATGTGATATTCCACGGCATACCCACTTCAAACTCATCTGAATCTTGGGATGATTGTGAATCTGCTGTGCGAGATTTGTTGGAAGACCGTCTTGAATTAGATAATTCTAAGATTATTATCAACCGTGCACACAGAATAATGAGAGGGAAAGCTATCATCGCACTAATTCCCGATGACCATCAAAGACGAGAGATATTCACAGCAGCAAAAAAACTGAAAGGTACATCAATGTTTATCACTGAGGATTTTTCCAAGACAGTCCGCGATAAAAGGCGTTCTCTTAAACCCATGATGATAGAGGCAAGGCAGAATGGAAGGCGAGCAAACCTCAAATTTGATAAACTTTTTATTGACAACAATATTTACACATATGATCTAGACAAAGGCAAGGTGGTTGTTCTGAAAGAAACTGACACATCAAGGCAAGGTTCACGTGCAGATACGAGAGCAGATGTCGGTGTCAACAACAACCAACACGGATAGGAACACGGCCCGGCCAGTATTCACCATCTTCACGAGGAAATCAACAACGATATTGACACGGACGAGGTGCTGTCGATCTTAAGCTGGAACGTCAACGGGCTAAGACACAAACTTTGTGATAAAGATTTTACAGATTATTTATCAAAGAAAACTATTTTTGGTTTATTAGAAATATGGAATAATTGTCCAGTTGAACTTATTGAAACATGTTTTTCTGATCATAAAATTTATGCAAACTATAGAGACTTTAACTATAGAGGGGGCGTGGCTGTGGGTATCAACAACTCTGTGACTGATGGCTTACGTCGTGTTATTGTTGATTACACAGATATGATATTTCTTGTGTTTGATAAGAAGACATTTAATTCCAAACGAGACATCATACTTGGATTCGTCTACATTCATCCTGTGAATACTAGTCTTGTGACTGACAATAGACTACACAAAGGAATTGAGTACTTAGATAAAGCCCTTCTAGCTATTACATATAACTACCCGGGTTGTGATATTATTTTACCAGGGGACTATAATGCCAGGACTGGTGATATGAAGGACTTTATCATCGATGATGACAACACCTATATCACTAGCTTAGAGGATATGGACTATGCCGCTGATACTTTCTGTATTCCCCGAAGTTCTAGAGACGAAGTATGCAATGACTATGGGAGAGACTTAATTGACCTGTGTTGTACGTTTGCAGTACATATTGTTAACGGACGATTCTCTGGCGATCGACATGGGGCATATACATGTTTTAAGAAAAATGGCGCAAGCCTGGTTGATTATGTACTTTGTTCATTTGATATTTTCACCCGCATTGTAGATTTCAGAGTCGACACAAGGTGCGAATCAGACCATTTACCCATTATAACAACATTAAATGTCAATCATGATTCAGATTCAACTGTTAATGATGTATCAGCTATAGTAAGTGTGTATACTATCCCGAAGTTTTTATGGAGAAATGACATACGTGTTAATTATAAGGATAGTGTTGCTCAGTCTCTCACATCCCTTGATTTAGATACTTTCATTGGTATATTGCAGGAGAGTGTTGATTCTGCTGTTGATGTTCTTACTGAGGTGTTGCAGAGTGGTGCTGTGTCCTGTGGGTTAGTGTCTCGTGGCAAGTTTACTGGTAGATCAGGAGATAAGTGGTATGATCAAGAGTGCAGTGATATGAAAGCTAGTAAGTTCAGAGTATTAGATGAGTTTCGGTTGACTGGTGATAAGGATTATCTGCCTCAATATTGTAAACTGAGGAATGATTATAGATCATTATTCCGTAGGAAGCGAGAAGATTATGAGGAGTCTTGTATTCACAAGCTGGTTGATAGCACTAGGGACAGTAAATCATTTTGGAGAAGTATTCGTAGCATGACTAATAAGGTGAATATCGAAAGTTCATCATCAAAGATTAGTAATGATAGTTGGTTAGATTATTTTCAGAAGGTTTTCAACTTAACAGACGTAGGTTCAGATAGTGACCTCATTGATCATGTTGACGGTGTTTTGGATAATCATGACGAGGATATTTGTGATAGTTGCAATGATGATGATGTCAATAACATACTTAATTCTGATATCACACATGGAGAGGTTGAAGCAGCTGTAAAAGGTCGTAAACTCGGTAAAGCTGCAGGTCCAGATGGTGTTTTAGCTGAGATGATCCAATGTTGTTGTAGTCATTTAGTGCCGTATTTAGTTTGTTTGTATAATGATATTCTGCACAAAGGTATATTTCCAAGTGAATGGTGTAAAGGTTTGATTGTTCCACTACATAAGAAAGGTAGTTATGATTGTGTTGATAATTTTCGAGGCATATCTCTTATGGATTCTTTTGGTAAAATTTTCTGTTATATCATCAATCAACGTTTGCAGCGGTTTGCGGATTTATTTAGTATTATTCCAGAGTCTCAAGCCGGGTTTAGAAAGGGATATAGTACCATGGATAATGTTTTCACTCTACAATGTTTGGTGCAAAAGTACTTGTCTAAAAGTGGAGGTAGATTTTTCTGTTTGTATGTGGATTTTAAAAAGGCTTTTGACTCTGTCAATAGAAAATTACTGTGGTTCTCGGTTATGAATAAAGGTATTCATGGTAGGTTGCTGACAGTTCTACAAGAAATTTACTCTAAAATAAAAGCTTCTGTAAGACTATCTGGCAATTCCATAACAGAGTATTTCGATTGTTTAAGTGGAGTTAGACAAGGATGCGTCCTCAGTCCGTTTTTATTTTCTTTGTTCATTGCTGAGTTTCAATCTATGTTGGTAGATTCTAAAGTTAGGGGTATTTTCATTGGTGAAGAATATCTAGAGTTGTTATTATTGTTGTATGCGGACGATTTATGTATTTTTGATGATACGGTGGTAGGTTTACAAAGAAAAATTGATATCTTGTCCAAGTTTTGTAAATCATGGGGGTTACAGGTTAACATGGATAAGACAGAGATTTTAGTATTCCGAAATGGTGGTTATCTTCGTCATTATGAAAAATGGTTTTTTGATGGTATTCAAATGAGGACAGCAACTTATTATAATTATCTAGGCATCGTTTTTTCAACTAGATTATCTTGGAGTGTTTGTACCAAGACACTTGTTGCAAAGGCCAGTAAAGCCTTGTTCACTATAAAGCAATTACAGTATAATTTCAAAAATATTCCCGTTCATGTATTATTCAAACTTTTTGATTGTAAAATAAAACCAATATTGTTGTATGGGGCGGAGATATGGGGATATACAGAAAGAACTGTTGTCGATAAATTTCATAATAATTTTTGTAAATTTGTTTTAGGTGTTGGTAAACACGTGTCAAGTAATGCAGCTTTAGCTGAATGTGGAAGATATAGTATTAAAGTTGATTATTATTATAAATGTATCACATTTTGGTGCAAACTGTTGAGAATGCCTAATGATCGTTATCCTAAGCAAAGTTATAATTATATGTATAGATTAGATTCTGTTGGTAGAATTACGTGGGCTACACAAATACGAAATCTTTTAAATGAGTATGGGTATAGTTATGTTTGGCTTGCCCAAGACATTGGTAATGTATCTTTGTTTTTATCATCGTTTAAGCAGAGATTGGCTGATTGTTCAAAACAAAATATTAACAGTAATATATTAAACTCATCGAGACTTGTACAATTTAAGAGTATCATATCAAACTTTCTTTTAGATAATCACATTTTGAAAATTAAGCTTAAAGATTTGAGGAAATATGTATGTCTATTAAAGTTCAATGCATTACCATTAAGATGTAATATGTGGAAGGAAGCTAGTAGCACTGATTTTATTTGTAGAATGTGTTGTAGTAATAGTTATGAAAATGAAGTCCACTTTCTTTTTGAATGTGATAAGTATGAACAAATTAGACAACAATATTTACCTTCATGGAATGAATTATCAAGCAGTTGCAAACTGATTAAGCTATTAATATCTGATGATGTGTTAGTTTTAACGAATTGTGCTAAATTTATCAAATCAGCTCTTAAATGTCGTTCATCTGTAAACTAAGTCATGTCTGTACATATTGCATTGAAATTGTATAAATTATATTGTGATTGTACATGGGCCGAAGGCCTACAACACTGAATAAACTTCTTCTTCTTCTTCTTCTTCTTCTGATAGATGTGTGATGGTTATGTCGTAAGTGTTACAATATGTGAAAGTTTAACCACAAATATGAAAACAAAATGTCTGGAGCATTGTAAACTATACACGCAAAAAATGAAAATGAAAAGCACGTGTATATGCTTTGTTGGACGCCTTGTGAAATTCATGATTTTCGGATGATGCTACTTTTGAACGATTATGAATATTCATGTGGTAATGTGACGAATGTACATTCAAATTTAAATCTTATTGATACATAAACATTTAGAAATTGGAATATCAAAAGATTTTGAGTTTACGTTTGCCTCAACTGTATCCTGGAAGGTTATCACAAAACATCGGGAAATACCTGTAAAACTCAAGACATTGTTTCCAGAAGAGCTGTCAAAACATCTACCACATGTGCATGACAATATGTGAAATTCTCTTTAAAAACGTCTATATAATGTAAATATTCTCCTACCTGATTTAAGGTTTGCCTATTAAACGAGTCAGGGAGTGAAAGTTGGTAATCTTCAAAACATTGGACCTGACTGCCAGCTATCGAGGGACACGTAACTGGCGATGTTTTACACACCTGTGATGTTTTACACACCTGTGATGGTTACCGGGTATATAGACAGGTGATGCAGACTGACTCGTCCACTGGTCGGGTAGGTGTACGGATATATAGACAGTTTGTCACATGAGTCGGTTATATAGAATAGAGCTTATGTCATTAATAAGAAAAACCTAGTTTCGTTTCTACGAAATCAATAATAATCCTATCAAAGGATGCCACATATGGTGGTGTGTCGTGTGTGTTTGATTGCACTACATTCTATGTTCGATAAGTAAATATGATAACCTCTTTCACACAGCAACAAGCCAATGTATATTTTACTGTCCAAATTTAAGCTTGTACAGAGTATGGATGCATGTAGAAGACGGTGT
The DNA here is from genome assembly GCA_936450465.1 of Gibbula magus. NCBI lineage: Eukaryota > Metazoa > Mollusca > Gastropoda > Trochida > Trochidae > Gibbula > Gibbula magus. The sequence continues at coordinate 3,497,758 of OW388292.1, read as the reverse complement.
GTTTAAATGAGAGTGTGATGACATGCTAAATTTTGACAGTTTTTATGTTTCTTCCAGCAGAAAAATATTGTTTCAAAAACATTTTAAGCTGAACCAAACAAAACATTGTTTTCTAAATTTCATGAAAATGAAATTTTCAATGTGGCCGTTTGTGTGTATGCACGTTATTGTGTTAAATTGAGCTGTAGCTGAAATATCATAATTTTGAAAGTAACATCTATTTTGGAGATTTCCATATTGGAGAAATAAAAATCATAACTTTTCATAGATAAGTCACTTAGTTTAGGTTGTGTTCAACGTTAGTGCCTTTTTGGTCAAATTGAGAAAATAATGAATGCGAATATTCATGCGAATTGTTGGTAAGGTGCTGAGGATACCATAAACTAGCAAAACTTTTTAAAAAGCTTGACGAGAAAGATGCTGTGATGGAGAAAAAGGAGAAACTGTAAGCATTCACTCAGTTGTGGTGAGTAAATATTAAACTAAATTCCTTTATGTAAGGACTTTCACAAATGAACTGTATTTAAGTAACATATAGACTATTAATTTTCATTATAATGACCAACTATTGTATAAATATGCTTTGGTAAAAGATTTGCTTGTATCTGCCATTTTATTCTGACTTTTTTATACTATTTTTTGGCCCTTTTTTTTGGAAACAAGAACTGACAGAATCAGTTATTACAAAACGTTGAAGTCCCACTAAAATACATTAAAGTTTTTGTTTAACTTATTTGATCACTGGATTTGATGTCAGTAAATTTTGTACAACCATTTGTATATACCCAAATGAGTTACTCTATGACATGTTTCACTTTACTTCCTTTATGAAACTGTTTTCAGGAGACACGATATGTTCATAAAATGTGTTATTTTTTTGTAATGTTGCATTACGACGGTAAACTAAAAGTTTCTTCATTCATGTTACAGGTGAAGGATGCCAAAGGAAATAAAATGCAGTTTACGACCTTCCTGAATCTCAAATACCTTCACAATCCTTGCATTTAATACAGATGTTTTAAAGGGAGTAAGCTACACAAAACTTGTTGTGAAAATGTTATTTTGGAGAAAATCCAGAAAGCACCCAAACCTATTTTAAAGGACTTATTTAGTTATTTATTCATGTACAGCCAATCATTTGTTAAACAATGTCGCTATATTGCCTTGATTCTAAAAACAATTTTAAAATATTTGTGTCTGAAAATTTAACTGCCAAGTGAACATTGTCCAGGCATATATTTTATCTTTAGATACCTTTTATCCATGTATATTATGAGAATAATGATTATCTTATAAATACAATATTTGGTAAACTCGAGGAGTGTTCTTGGTGTATATGGTTATTTTATCATATATCTATCCATGATATGGGGTCTTTTGCATATGTGATAGAGGCTAGGACAACGCATCCATATCGGTGGCCGGGCCGCAAATCCATATCAGCCATATCAGCCCGGTCCGCAAATCCATATCCATATCAGCCCGGGTGACGTTAGGTTAGAGTGATCTCCCTTTGCTCATACCAGCACAGTGTTCACCGTCATAGGCGTGGCAGTGAGAGCACCGATCAGCACTTCCAAACAAATATGTAATGTTGTTTACGCTTAATATAAATAACTTATATAATTAATCTTTTCATTAACATAATATTTAAATAATACTGTTTATTGGAAAATAAATAAAAGGCACGGCTCAAATAATGTTTTCAAAAACTTATATAGTGGAGGTGTTAGGCCCATTTAATTCATCTTGGTGGCCAATTGTCGCATGAAAACATCACTTTCATAATACTTCATTAAACTTGTTTTTGCTTTATTAAAAACTATGATATATGATACAAAGGTTACAGCATGTCATTTTTCATACCATACCCCATATCATCCCTCGACCCTTATCAGCCCTCTGGCCTACTGCCCTCGGACTGATATGGGAGTCTCGGGCTGATATGAGGTATGGTATGAAAAATGACATGTTATAACCTCTTATTACCCTTTAGATAAATTTGTTTAATTGTGATTGGTCAATAGCCAATGCATACGAAACCGTGTAGGCGGATTTGCCAGGGTCTACCCTCCGTATGACCCGTGAGACAGGTCACGTGATTAGACTACACAGGTTTACGGATGACCTTGACCTTAGATGGAATGCGGAAGTAAAACGGTTGCTCGACTCGGAATTTCAGGATCGAAACTTACCTTAACAAACATAAGTACGGTGATTTCAACTTATATACATTATTTATTTTGTTTGCGTCAATAAAATAATTCAATAAAAACATGTGTCTCTCTTTTATTCATCAGGCAATAATAATTTAAAAATCTATTATTATTTAGCCGCAGAGTTATCTCCCTTGATATTGAGCGGTACACTCTTTACAGTGTTCTTCCTGTTTCACACTGTGTGGAGTTTTTATCACAAACGAAAATAGCTATGTAGCCTATATATTTTATCGAAAAATGAGTGAAGTAATTACAAATAATAGATCTAAAGAGTAATAAATTCGTTACCCGGTGTTTAGACAGGGTGTACGGGACTGTAAGACCCTTGTATATTCCGCATTTCCTTCGGCTGCGCCTCAGGAAAATACGGAATATACAAGGGTCTTACAGCCCCGTACACCCTGTCTAAACACCGTGTAACTAATATAATTATCATCCAAAACTGGTTCCCACAGTAGATATCGCTTGTGTGAGATCAAGCGATATCTACAAGCGATATCTACATTGTAGATATCGCTACAATCGAATCGTCATAATCCTATTACATCATCAGTTAATGACATCACAAGGCTTTGACATCACTGAGAACAATGCTTACAATGCTATGACGTCACAAAGTTGATGACGTAACAATGCTATGACGCCATAATGCTGATGACGTCACAATGCTATGACCTCACTGAGATCACTGCTGAATAAGTTAAATGACAGTTTTGTGTTCATTCTTTTGCTAATAATTGTTGAAGAATGATTTTGAATGATAAATAAAATCTCACCCTCGTGTCTTCTGATATCAAATATATCAACACTCGTTGATTAAAGTAAAAATATCCTCGGCAAGCCTCGGATATTTGTAATTTTAAACAACGAGTGTTGATATATTTGATATCAGAAGACACTTGGGTGAGATTCTCTATTTATACATAACTTTTAATAAAACCTTTTCGATGATTTCCTATTTTGAGTCATTATTTTCTTAAAAAAGGTTAATGCAGACCAAATTTATTTCTTGTTTGATATACTTTTAAGTAGTAGTACAACATTAGTAGTAGAATGTTTTGGCGATGACTGTGTAGCATTGAAACTTGTAACTGTTTTCAACAGCCACTGGTGATTTGATCTAGCATTTTAATTTACAAGATATAAAATTGGTCTTACTTGAATTAACTATTTTGTACATTTGCAATGCTTTCACTTTCAGGTGTGTTGGATTGTATGGTTTTGTTTTGGTTGAAAGCTAAACTTAATCCTAAACGCGTGTCTTTAGTTTAGTTTAGTTGGTGTTTAGGATGTAAACATAATACTAAGCGCGTATCTTGTCCTGTTTTTTTACGCGTTTATACCCCTAAACACGTTTAGCTACCTAAATGTGTTAAGGAATGGGTTTAGCTGCTAAGCACATTATTAAACGTATTTATGTAGCTAAACGTGATTAGTTGCTAAACACATTCCTTAACACATTCAGGTAGCTAAACGTGTTTAGGGGTCTAAACGTGTAAAAAAAAAACAGTACAAGATACGCGCTTAGTATTATGTTTACATCCTAAACGCCATTTTTACAGTGTATACCGTTATCAAGCATATGATGCTTGGTAACGGTATAAGGATTTATACCGAAACGTCGCTATTGATAATAAAGAAGTTGATCATCCATAAAATATTTATCTTCTTCATCACACCAACTTGTAGAATGCCTCTCAAACAGTATATATGAAATATATCAACATTCGATACAAAGTAATCGACTTAATCAACTTGAGCTAGATATTCTAATCTAATTCCATGTTCTAATCAACTTGAGCTAGATATTCTAATCTAATTCCATGTTCTAATCAACTTGAGCTAGATATTCTAATCTAATTACATGTTCTAATCAACTTGAGCTAGATATTCTAATCTAATTCCATGTTCTAATCAACTTGAGCTAGATATTCTAATCTAATTCCATGTTCTAATCAAGACATTGCAGTTTCAGCTGTCCACTTTACCAAACACAGAAACGACCAGAAGTATAGATTTATAGATGTTGTATTCAAATTGTCGACGTTTTCATTTACAAATGTAGGCAACGCAAAGATGCAACTATCATCTTGATGTATGTAAGCTGACGGCGTGTGTCTCATGTAAAAACATTGGGTGGATGCTGGTGGCAAGAAAACATAACTCTTCCGAGCCGAGAACTGCGTCCTGGAGGATCTTAGGTAAAGGGAGACAATTCACCGCCTCCATCTCACAACGCTCGACGCCAATTGTCTTCCTGATTCCAACAATGCATGCCCTCTGAAGCGTCGACGGGGACGTCAGATCTTGGAGTCGAGTATACAGATCGTTGAATCCACGACGTCTTAGGAGGTTCGGAATCTCACCAGTGTCGTCGCGGAGTTTCACAGCGTGTGACGTCATCAACAGTGGCAGAAAGCCTGACACAATAAGCTTCTCGCTCCGGTGTAGAATGTGGAAGAGCGGAGATCTCCCTCGGTTGTTGAGAGCCTCTGGATCGGCCCCATGCATCAGTAACGCCCGGATCTGCTCCGGGGACCCGTTTTTTGCAGCTCTGTGTAAGGGAGTGTCGCCCATGAAGTCTCGTGAGCCAACATGTGCGCCAAGCTGGATCGTCTGGGTGATGAGGTCGGCAGTGTTGTTCGTGTTGTCACACAGATAGTGTAGCGCCTGTCTCTGGCAGTAGTCGGAGACGTTCACATCAGCTCCACACGAGAGCAACTCGGTGTATGCACGTGAATGTGCTACTGACGCTGCGTACAGCAAGGGACTTCTGCCTTCACTATCCTTCTTCTCCAAGTCTGCTCCCTTCTCGAGCAGAGTCTGGACCGGTTCTGCAATGTCGTACTTTGCGCACAGATGGAGCACGGTATGCGCATGACGACTATCGGCTACCGCTGTGACGTCAACCCCGACGTTCAGCAAGTGTCTCAGACATCCGAACGACCGCTGATGTTGCTGCATGACTCTCGTCCTGAAATCCATCTGGTCACGTGACCCTTTTTTCGCCTCCCAGTGCATCGAGATGCGCGGCCAGTACTCCAGAAGTAGGGCCACAGCGCAGCGCCCGAAGTTGTCCCAAGAATAGGGATTGGATCCATTCTCGAGCAACAACTTGACAATGTGTGGTCGTCTGTGCATGCAGGCAAGGTGGAGAGGCGGGGCCGTACGTGCAAATCGTCCTCCTCGACGTGGTCTGTTGATCCAGACGTCAACAGCTTGTGGATTTTGGCCAATCGTGCTATGGTGAAGTATACAACGACATTGTTCGACGTCGTTGTTGATGATGGCATCATGTAGGCGGCGGTACGTCACATCCTGTGGATCCTCGCTCCCGTATCGGTCTGATATAACCACGTCATTGAAGCCCGCCACTTTTTGACAATCTGGGACAGTTTCAGATGTCATCAAGGCACCCATCGTTAACAAAACTAGATCTAACGTTCGTGAGTAAGTGCTATTGTGACGTCATCCACCTTATGACGTCACAGTCGCTTAATGCCCTAAATTATATCTATGACGTCAAAATATTTCTGGCTTGGAAAATTACATAAGATAAGATAAGATAATTCTTTATTGCCCGTTAAGGAATTTGTTTCACGACTGAGTGAGCATAAATACAAAATTATACACATTCATTTATAATAAATACATGGAATACATACATTGTTATATAACATGGACAAAGAGTATGATGATGGGAACATTAACGCTTATTCAATAGAGAAACTGACTTTGGTACAAAAGACATTTTATAACGTTTGGTTTTGCACGTCGGTACATTATACCGACGGCCAGAGGGTAACAATTCAAAACAGTCATGCAAAACATGTGAAGGGTCACAGATAATTTTTTAAGCCAAATTTTGAGCCTGTCCTTCATGAAGTTCATCTAATGTCTTAAAGATACGATTAGAAATTTTCCAAACATACAACTATATTGCTCCCAGTGTAGAAAATAATATAACGACGTTCAAAACCTATTCGTTAAACAAAAACACAAATGTATTTTGATATAAACTACCGGGCAAAAGAAAGTTTTCACCTAAGTTTATTTCGATTAATTCAATATTTAAAAGAAATCAGATGTATTTGACTATGACACGATACAATAATACTTATCTGCAGTAGTTTGAATGACTTTGTTGGTGACTGAGGTTAAATTTTAGTTCAAATATCTTTTTGTAATGAAGACAGGGTTAAGAATGAAATTTTCACCAACATGACCCCTGCCCTGTTTAAAATGTTTTAAATGTGTGCAGAATCAGGCACATTTATTTATTTTCACGTAGGATATGTCTTATATGTCGATGAACAGTTGTGTATCATCAACAATAATTTAAAAACAAAATTAAACTTAAAATTTCATTTTTTTAAAAATAATTAAAAAACATGTAGAAGTATTCTTTGACTGCTAACTAAACACCTGTACTTATCAGTTTTGGATTATGACATCGAAAACTTGAGATATGTGCAATTGAAAATCATACATATGATAAAATCAACTGAGGTGAGTACTTTCTTTTGCCCGGTAGTTTATTTAAATTCTCCTCGACTCAGTTCAGTAACAGTGGTCAACATTCTGTATAAACATATCCTACCTTGATGTAGCTGCAGAACTGTACCTATATAACCTCTTCCCCCAGTATCATGATGCTATAACTGAATTACGGATGTATATGTTTAAACTGTATATCAAGTTTTCGCTCAAGAATAGATCGAAGCAAGAAAATCATAAAATGTAGAATTTTAATTAATAAAAGATGTTAAAATAACGTTCTTTTACCCTAAGGTTCTTTACCTTAGGACGTCATAAAACAAACTCTTGAACTCTTCTATCACCTCTAGTTAATGATATTCGAAACGGCATTTATTCAAACGCGTGTTTTTTCAGAAACATGAAAAGATGTTTTTAGAAATTTCAACTTTAGTTTAGTTGGCCTCTGAATACAAGATGTATATATATATATATATATATATATATATATATATATATATATATATATATATATATATATATATATATATATATATATATATATATATATATATATATATATAATCTGTTTCAGTAGTCTTTATCACTGCGAAGAAGCGCTCGTAAAATCAAATGGAAGCGTGTGCTGAGACGGAATCGGTAACCAGAACTATACATAAGCCTGTAATGTAGAGAAGCGTGACTAACATGGTAGATTCATATGATATATAATCAGTAGAAGTGCGGAGACACAAGTATTTAATGAAGAGAGGCGTGACTATCATGGTAGATTCATATGATATATAATCAGTAGAAGTGCGGACACAAGTATTTAATGTAGCGAATGTGACTATCATGGTAGATTAATATATATTGAAATAGTGATAGAAATAAAATGTCTGCTGTTTATTCCAACCATTTCTGTTGATACGTTTTGAAAATTATAATATCTTCATTTATAAATAACCCATGGAGCTCTTTAATGTACATTAAGTTTAAAACATTCACAAGTTGTCTTATATGAGTTGGAAAAGAAATTTAGGATGGTTAGTGTATCTTTATATGAGAAACACACAACACGCTGCTTGTCTAACAGTGTTAAAACGTATATGATATACTGATATATATAAATATTTTCTGGCTCTACAAGTAAGTGATTAGAACAGTTTGTAGGAAGTAACATTTCCTTAAATTCCTACTAAAATTTAGGTTAAAAATTGTCTGATTTACTCGAGGAATTCCTAAGTCTATCGAGAATGAGACAGAACTGTGCAGTCTCGTGTTTGTTACATTATATCCGCGAGTCTATAATTGTATCTTATCACAACATGTCGTGTAGCACTGTTTCCGGGCTTCGGTAACACGGAAGTTGTGCTTGAATCCTTGAGTTGAGCATTTGTTGCAATTCATTCATCCAAATGGACGGTGTGTTCCCTCGGACTTGTCAGGACAAACGGCCTGCTGGGTGGTGGTCCTGACAAGTCCGAGGGAACACACCGTCCATTTGGATGAATGAATTACAACAAATGCTCAACTCAAGGATTCAAGCACAAAAACATTTTTCCACCAATATAACACCAATACATGAATGTAACGATAAACTTGTGTCGACCTTATTACACCAATACATAAATGTGAGGACAAACTGGCGTCGACCTTATAACACCAATAACTGAATGTAACGACCAACTGGTGTCGAACTTACAACAACAATAAATGAATGTGAGGAAAAACTGGTGTCGACCTTATAACAGCAGTACATGAATGTGACGGTAAACTGATGTCGATCTTATAACACGGATTCAAGCACAAAAACATTTTCCATCAATATAACACCAATACATGAATGTAACGATAAACTTGTGTCGACCTTATAACACCAATACATAAATGTGAGGACAAACTGGCGTCGACCTTATAACACCAATAACTGAATGTAACGACCAACTGGTGTCGAACTTACAACAACAATAAATGAATGTGAGGAAAAACTGGTGTCGACCTTATAACAGCAGTACATGAATGTGACGGTAAACTGATGTCGACCTTATAACACCAAACATGATTGTGACGGTAAACTGATGTCGACCTTATAACTTCAATACATGAATGTGAGGACAACTGGTGTCGAACTTACAACAACAATAAATGAATGTAACGACAAACTGGTGTCGAACTTACAACAACAATAAATGAATGTAACGACAAACTAGTGTCGACTTTATAACACCAATAAATGATTGTAACGGTAAACTGGTGTCTACCTTATAACACCAATAAATGAATGTAATGATAAAATAATGTCGACCTTATAACACCAACACATAAATGTGAGGACACAATGGTGTCGACCTTATAACACCAATGCATGAATGTAACGACAAACTGGTGTCGACCTTATAACACCAATACGTGAATGTGACGGTAAACTGGTTTCGACTTTATAACACCAATAAATGAATGTGAGGACACAATGGTGTCAACCTTATAACACCAACACATGAATGTGAGGACACAATGGTGTCGACCTTATAGGACCAATAACTGAATGTAACGACAAACTGGTGTCGGCCTTATAACACCAATAAATGAATGTAACGACAAACTGGTGTCGACCTTATAACACCAATAAATTAATGTGACGGTAAACTGGTGACAGAAGAGTGAGTTGGTATATAAATTATCTAGCATACCACAGTGGATATATAGCACCCACAGAAAGGTGAGATGGTATATATCTAGCATACCACAGTAGATATATAGCACCCACAGAAAGGTGAGATGGTATATATCTAGCATACCACAGTGAATATATAGCACTCACAGAAAGGTGTGATGGTATATATCCAGTATTCCACAGTGGATATATAGAGGACATTTTCAGTTTGATATCACTTATCTCTCATCAAGTGACGAGGTAAAGTCGATATTTTCACGAGTGGCGCAGCCACAGTGGATATAGAGCACACAAAGAAAGGTGATATGATATATATATCTAGTATGCCACGGTGTGTATATATAGCACACACAGGGTGAGATGGTATATATCTAGTATGCCACGGTGTATATATAGCACACACAGGGTGAAATGGTAAATATCTAGTATGCCACGGTGGATATATAGCACACACAGACAGGGTGAGATGGTATATATCTAGTATGCCACGGTGTATATATAGCACACACAGGGTGAAATGGTAAATATATAGTATGCCACGGTGTATATATAACACCTACAGAAAGGTGAGATAGTATATATCTAGTATGCCACGGTGGATATATAGCACACACAGACAGGTGTGATGGTATATATATAGTATGCCACAGTGGGTATATAGCATACACAGACAGGTGTGATGGTATATATCTAGTATTCCACAATGGATATATAGCACACACAGACAGGTGTGATGGTATATATCCAGTATGCCACAGTGGATATACAGCACACACAGAAAAGAGAGATGTTATACATCCAGTATTCCACAATGGATATATAGCACACACAGACAGGTGTGATGGTATATATCCAGTATGCCACAGTGGGTATATAGCACACTCAGAAAGGTGTGATGGTATACATCCAGTATTCCACAATGGATATATAGCACACACAGACAGGTGAGATGGTATATATCTAGTATTCCACAATGGATATATAGCACACACAGACAGGTGTGATGGTATATATCTAGTATTCCACAATGGATATATAGCACACACAGATAGGTGTGATGGTATATATCTAGTATGCCACAGCGGGTATATAGCACACACAGAAAGGTGAAAGGGTATATATCTAGTATACTACAGTGGGTATATAACACAACAGAATGGTGATAGGATATAACTATCTAGTATGCCACGGTGGATATATAGCACACACAAAAAGGTGATATGATATATATATATCTATATATATATATATATATATATATATATATATCTAGTATGCCACGGTGTATATATAACACCTACAGAAAGGTGAGATAGTATATATCTAGTATGCCACGGTGGATATATAGCACACACAGACAGGTGTGATGGTATATATATAGTATGCCACAGTGGGTATATAGCACACACAGACAGGTGTGATGGTATATATCTAGTATTCCACAGTGGGTATATAGCACACACAGACAGGTGTGATGGTATATATCTAGTATTCCACAATGGATATATAGCACACACAGACAGGTGTGATGGTATATATCTAGTATTCCACAATGGATATATAGCACACACAGACAGGTGTGATGGTATACATCCAGTATTCCAAAATGGATATATAGCACACTCAGACAGGTGTGATGGTATATATCTAGTATGCCACAGTGGCTATATAGCACACACAGACAGGTGAAAGGGCATATATCTAGTATGCCAAAGTGGGTATATAGCACACACAGATAGGTGTGATGGTATATATCTAGTATGCCACGGTGGATATATAACACCTACAAAAAGGTGTGATGGTATATATCTAGTATGCCACAGTGGGTATATAACACACACAGACAGGTGAGATGGTATATATCTAGTTTGCCACAGTGGGTATACAGCACACACAGAATGGTGAGATGGTATATATCTAGTATGCCACGGTGTATATATAACACCTACAGACAGGTGTGATGGTATATATCTAGTATGCCACAGTGGGTATATAACACACACAGACAGGTGAGATGGTATATATCTAGTTTGCCACAGTGGGTATACAGCACACACAGAAAGGTGAGATGGTATATATCTAGTATGCCACAGTGGGTATATAACACACACAGACAGGTGAGATGGTATATATCTAGTTTGCCACAGTGGGTATACAGCACACACAGAAAGGTGAGATGGTATATATCTAGTATGCCACAGTGGGTATATAACACACACAGACAGGTGAGATGGTATATATCTAGTTTGCCACAGTGGGTATACAGCACACACAGACAGGTGAGATGGTATACATCTAGTATGCCACGGTGTATACATAACACCTACAGACAGGTGTGATGGTATATATCTAGTATGCCACAGTGGGTATATTACACACACAGACAGGTGAGATGGTATAAGTCTAGTTTGCCACAGTGGGTATACAGCACACACAGAAAGGTGAGATGGTATATATCTAGTATGCCACAGTGGGTATATAGCACACGCAGATAGGTGTGATGCTATATATCTAGTATGCCACAGTGGGTATATAACACACACAGACAGGTGAGATGGTATATATCTAGTTTGCCACAGTGGGTATACAGCACACACAGAAAGGTGAGATGGTATATATCTAGTATGCCACAATGGATATATAACACACACAGACAGGTGTGATGGTATATATCTAGTATGCCACAGTGGGTATATAGCACACACAGACAGGTGAGATGGTATATATCTAGTATGCCAAAGTGGATATATAGCACACACAGACAGGTGAGATGGTATACATCCAGTATTCCACAATGGATATATAGCACACACAGACAGGTGTGATGGTATATATCTAGTATGCCACAGTGGGTATATAACACACACAGACAGGTGAGATGGTATATATCTAGTTTGCCACAGTGGGTATACAGCACACACAGAAAGGTGAGATGGTATATATCTAGTATGCCACAGCGGGTATATAGCACACACAGAAAGGTGAGATGGTATATATCTAGTATTCCACAATGGATATACAGCACACACAGACAGGTGAGATGGTATATATATAGTATGCCACGGTGGATATCTAGCACACAAAGACAGGTGAGATGGTATATATCTAGTATGCCACAGTGGGTATATAGCACACACAGACAGGTGTGATGGTATATATCTAGTATTCCACAATGGATATACAGCACACACAGACAGGTGTGATGGTATATATCCAGTATTCCACAATGGATATATAGCACACACAGACAGGTGAGATGGTATATATCTAGTATGCCACAGTGGGTATATAGCACACACAGACAGGTGTGATGGTATATATCTAGTATTCCACAATGGATATATAGCACACACAGACAGGTGTGATGGTATATATCCAGTATGCCACAGCGGGTATATAGCACACTCAGAAAGGTGAAAGGGTATATATCTAGTATTCCACAATGGATATATAACACACACAGACAGGTGTGATGGTATATATCTAGTATGCCACAGCGGGTATATAGCACACACAGAAAGGTGAGATGGTATATATCTAGTATGCCACAGCGGGTATAAAGCACACACAGAAAGGTGAGATGGTATACATCCAGTATTCCATAAATGGATATATAGCACACACAGACAGGTGAGATGGTATATATCTAGTTTGCCACGGTGGATATATAGCACACACAGACAGGTGTGATGGTATATATCTAGTATGCCAAAGTGGATATATAGCACACACAGACAGGTGTGGTGGTATATATCTAGTATTCCACAATGGATATATAGCACACACAGACAGGTGTGATGGTATATATCTAGTATTCCACAATGGATATATAGCACACACAAAAAGGTGTGATTGTATATATCTAGAATTCCACGGTGGGTATATAGCACACACAGACAGGTGTGATGGTATATATCCAGTATGCCACAGCGGGTATATAGCACACACAGAAAGGTGAGATGGTATACATCCAGTATTCCACAATGGATATATAGCACACACAGACAGGTGAGATGGTATATATCTAGTATTCCACAATGGATATATAGCACACACAGACAGGTGTGATGGTATATATCGAGTATACCACAGTGGATATACAGCACACACAGACAGGTGAGATGGTATATATCTAGTATGCCACGGTGGATATATAGCACACACAGACAGGTGTGATGGTATATATCTAGTATGCCAAAGTGGATATATAGCACACACAGACAGGTGTGATGGTATATATCTAGTATTCCACAATGGATATATAGCACACACAGACAGGTGTGATGGTATATATCTAGTATTCCACAATGGATATATAGCACACACAGACAGGTGTGATGGTATATATCTAGTATTACACAATGGATATATAGCACACACAGACAGGTGTGATGGTATATATCTAGTATGCCACAGTGGGTATATAGCACACTCAGAAAGGTGAAAGGGTATATATCTAGTATTCCACAATGGATATATAGCACACACAGACAGGTGTGATGGTATATATCTAGTATGCCACAGTGGGTATATAGCACACTCAGAAAGGTGAAAGGGTATATATCTAGTATTCCACAATGGATATATAGCACACACAGACAGGTGTGATGGTATATATCTAGTATGCCACAGTGGGTATATAGCACACACAGACAGGTGAGATGGTATATATCTAGTATACCACAGTGGATATACAGCACACACAGACAGGTGTGATGGTATATATCCAGTATTCCATAATGGATATATAGCACACACAGACAGGTGAGATGGTATATATCTAGTATGCCACGGTGGGTATATAGCACACACAGACAGGTGTGATGGTATATATCTAGTATTCCACAATGGATATATAGCATACACAGACAGGTGTGATGGTATATATCTAGTATTCCACAATGGATATATAGCACACACAGAATGGTGAGATGGTATATATCTAGTATGCCACGGTGTATATATAACACCTACAGACAGGTGTGATGGTATATATCTAGTATGCCACAGTGGGTATATAACACACACAGAAAGGTGAGATGGTATATATCTAGTATGCCACAGTTGGTATATAGCACACACAGATAGGTGTGATGGTATATATCTAGTATGCCACAGTGGGTATATAACACACACAGACAGGTGAGATGGTATATATCTAGTTTGCCACAGTGGGTATACAGCACACACAGACAGGTGAGATGGTATACATCTAGTATGCCACGGTGTATATATAACACCTACAGACAGGTGTGATGGTATATATCTAGTATGCCACAGTGGGTATATTACACACACAGACAGGTGAGATGGTATAAGTCTAGTTTGCCACAGTGGGTATACAGCACACACAGAAAGGTGAGATGGTATATATCTAGTATGCCACAGTGGGTATATAGCACACGCAGATAGGTGTGATGCTATATATCTAGTATGCCACAGTGGGTATATAACACACACAGACAGGTGAGATGGTATATATCTAGTTTGCCACAGTGGGTATACAGCACACACAGAAAGGTGAGATGGTATATATCTAGTATTCCACAATGGATATACAGCACACACAGACAGGTGTGATGGTATATATCCAGTATTCCACAATGGATATATAGCACACACAGACAGGTGAGATGGTATATATCTAGTATGCCACAGTGGGTATATAGCACACACAGACAGGTGTGATGGTATATATCTAGTATTCCACAATGGATATATAGCACACACAGACAGGTGTGATGGTATATATCCAGTATGCCACAGCGGGTATATAGCACACTCAGAAAGGTGAAAGGGTATATATCTAGTATTCCACAATGGATATATAACACACACAGACAGGTGTGATGGTATATATCTAGTATGCCACAGCGGGTATAT
Source organism: Gibbula magus (assembly GCA_936450465.1). Classification (NCBI taxonomy): domain Eukaryota; kingdom Metazoa; phylum Mollusca; class Gastropoda; order Trochida; family Trochidae; genus Gibbula; species Gibbula magus. Next base: position 3,482,503 of record OW388292.1, on the reverse strand, counting down.
AGCACACACAGAAAGGTGAGATGGTATATATCTAGTATGCCACAGCGGGTATAAAGCACACACAGAAAGGTGAGATGGTATACATCCAGTATTCCATAAATGGATATATAGCACACACAGACAGGTGAGATGGTATATATCTAGTTTGCCACGGTGGATATATAGCACACACAGACAGGTGTGATGGTATATATCTAGTATGCCAAAGTGGATATATAGCACACACAGACAGGTGTGGTGGTATATATCTAGTATTCCACAATGGATATATAGCACACACAGACAGGTGTGATGGTATATATCTAGTATTCCACAATGGATATATAGCACACACAAAAAGGTGTGATTGTATATATCTAGAATTCCACGGTGGGTATATAGCACACACAGACAGGTGTGATGGTATATATCCAGTATGCCACAGCGGGTATATAGCACACACAGAAAGGTGAGATGGTATACATCCAGTATTCCACAATGGATATATAGCACACACAGACAGGTGAGATGGTATATATCTAGTATTCCACAATGGATATATAGCACACACAGACAGGTGAGATGGTATATATCTAGTATTCCACAATGGATATATAGCACACACAGACAGGTGTGATGGTATATATCTAGTATGCCAAAGTGGATATATAGCACACACAGACAGGTGTGATGGTATATATCGAGTATACCACAGTGGATATACAGCACACACAGACAGGTGAGATGGTATATATCTAGTATGCCACGGTGGATATATAGCACACACAGACAGGTGTGATGGTATATATCTAGTATGCCAAAGTGGATATATAGCACACACAGACAGGTGTGATGGTATATATCTAGTATTCCACAATGGATATATAGCACACACAGACAGGTGTGATGGTATATATCTAGTATTCCACAATGGATATATAGCACACACAGACAGGTGTGATGGTATATATCTAGTATTACACAATGGATATATAGCACACACAGACAGGTGTGATGGTATATATCTAGTATGCCACAGTGGGTATATAGCACACTCAGAAAGGTGAAAGGGTATATATCTAGTATTCCACAATGGATATATAGCACACACAGACAGGTGTGATGGTATATATCTAGTATGCCACAGTGGGTATATAGCACACTCAGAAAGGTGAAAGGGTATATATCTAGTATTCCACAATGGATATATAGCACACACAGACAGGTGTGATGGTATATATCTAGTATGCCACAGTGGGTATATAGCACACACAGACAGGTGAGATGGTATATATCTAGTATACCACAGTGGATATACAGCACACACAGACAGGTGTGATGGTATATATCCAGTATTCCATAATGGATATATAGCACACACAGACAGGTGAGATGGTATATATCTAGTATGCCACGGTGGGTATATAGCACACACAGACAGGTGTGATGGTATATATCTAGTATTCCACAATGGATATATAGCATACACAGACAGGTGTGATGGTATATATCTAGTATTCCACAATGGATATATAGCACACACAGAATGGTGAGATGGTATATATCTAGTATGCCACGGTGTATATATAACACCTACAGACAGGTGTGATGGTATATATCTAGTATGCCACAGTGGGTATATAACACACACAGACAGGTGAGATGGTATATATCTAGTTTGCCACAGTGGGTATACAGCACACACAGAAAGGTGAGATGGTATATATCTAGTATGCCACAGTTGGTATATAGCACACACAGATAGGTGTGATGGTATATATCTAGTATGCCACAGTGGGTATATAACACACACAGACAGGTGAGATGGTATATATCTAGTTTGCCACAGTGGGTATACAGCACACACAGACAGGTGAGATGGTATACATCTAGTATGCCACGGTGTATATATAACACCTACAGACAGGTGTGATGGTATATATCTAGTATGCCACAGTGGGTATATTACACACACAGACAGGTGAGATGGTATAAGTCTAGTTTGCCACAGTGGGTATACAGCACACACAGAAAGGTGAGATGGTATATATCTAGTATGCCACAGTGGGTATATAGCACACGCAGATAGGTGTGATGCTATATATCTAGTATGCCACAGTGGGTATATAACACACACAGACAGGTGAGATGGTATATATCTAGTTTGCCACAGTGGGTATACAGCACACACAGAAAGGTGAGATGGTATATATCTAGTATGCCACAATGGATATATAGCACACACAGACAGGTGAGATGGTATACATCCAGTATTCCACAATGGATATACAGCACACACAGACAGGTGAGATGGTATATATATAGTATGCCACGGTGGATATCTAGCACACAAAGACAGGTGAGATGGTATATATCTAGTATGCCACAGTGGGTATATAGCACACACAGACAGGTGTGATGGTATATATCTAGTATTCCACAATGGATATACAGCACACACAGACAGGTGTGATGGTATATATCCAGTATTCCACAATGGATATATAGCACACACAGACAGGTGAGATGGTATATATCTAGTATGCCACAGTGGGTATATAGCACACACAGACAGGTGTGATGGTATATATCTAGTATTCCACAATGGATATATAGCACACACAGACAGGTGTGATGGTATATATCCAGTATGCCACAGCGGGTATATAGCACACTCAGAAAGGTGAAAGGGTATATATCTAGTATTCCACAATGGATATATAACACACACAGACAGGTGTGATGGTATATATCTAGTATGCCACAGCGGGTATATAGCACACACAGAAAGGTGAGATGGTATATATCTAGTATGCCACAGCGGGTATAAAGCACACACAGAAAGTTGAGATGGTATACATCCAGTATTCCATAAATGGATATATAGCACACACAGACAGGTGAGATGGTATATATCTAGTTTGCCACGGTGGATATATAGCACACACAGACAGGTGTGATGGTATATATCTAGTATGCCAAAGTGGATATATAGCACACACAGACAGGTGTGGTGGTATATATCTAGTATTCCACAATGGATATATAGCACACACAGACAGGTGTGATGGTATATATCTAGTATTCCACAATGGATATATAGCACACACAAAAAGGTGTGATTGTATATATCTAGAATTCCACGGTGGGTATATAGCACACACAGAAAGGTGAGATGGTATATATCCAGTATGCCACAGCGGGTATATAGCACACACAGAAAGGTGAGATGGTATACATCCAGTATTCCACAATGGATATATAGCACACACAGACAGGTGAGATGGTATATATCTAGTATTCCACAATGGATATATAGCACACACAGACAGGTGTGATGGTATATATCGAGTATACCACAGTGGATATACAGCACACACAGACAGGTGAGATGGTATATATCTAGTATGCCAAAGTGGATATATAGCACACACAGACAGGTGTGGTGGTATATATCTAGTATTCCACAATGGATATATAGCACACACAGACAGGTGTGATGGTATATATCTAGTATTCCACAATGGATATATAGCACACACAAAAAGGTGTGATTGTATATATCTAGAATTCCACGGTGGGTATATAGCACACACAGAAAGGTGAGATGGTATATATCCAGTATGCCACAGCGGGTATATAGCACACACAGAAAGGTGAGATGGTATACATCCAGTATTCCACAATGGATATATAGCACACACAGACAGGTGAGATGGTATATATCTAGTATTCCACAATGGATATATAGCACACACAGACAGGTGTGATGGTATATATCGAGTATACCACAGTGGATATACAGCACACACAGACAGGTGAGATGGTATATATCTAGTATGCCACGGTGGATATATAGCACACACAGACAGGTGTGATGGTATATATCTAGTATGCCAAAGTGGATATATAGCACACACAGACAGGTGTGATGGTATATATCTAGTATTCCACAATGGATATATAGCACACACAGACAGGTGTGATGGTATATATCTAGTATTCCACAATGGATATATAGCAAACACAGACAGGTGTGATGGTATATATCTAGTATTACACAATGGATATATAGCACACACAGACATGTGTGATGGTATATATCTAGTATGCCACAGTGGGTATATAGCACACTCAGAAAGGTGAAAGGGTATATATCTAGTATTCCACAATGGATATATAGCACACACAGACAGGTGAGATGGTATATATCTAGTATGCCACAGTGGGTATATAGCACACACAGACAGGTGTGATGGTATATATCTAGTATTCCACAATGGATATATAGCACACACAGACAGGTGTGATGGTATATATCTAGTATTCCACAATGGATATATAGCACACACAGACAGGTGTGATGGTATATATCCAGTTTGCCACAGCGGGTATATAGCACACACAGAAAGGAGAGATGTTATACATCCAGTATTCCACAATGGATATATAGCACACACAGACAGGTGTGATGGTATATATTTAGTATGCCACGGTGGATATATAGCACACACAGACAGGTGTGATGGTATATATCCAGTATTCCACAATGGATATATAGCACACACAGACAGGTGAGTTGGTATATATCTAGTATGCCACAGTGGGTATATAGCACACACAGACAGGTGTGATGGTATATATCTAGTATGCCACAGCGGGTATATAGCACACACAGAGAGGTGAGATGGTATATATCTAGTCTTCCACAATGGATATACAGCACACACAGACAGGTGTGATGGTATATATCTAGTATGCCACGGTGGATATATAGCACACACAGGCAGGTGTGATGGTATATATCTAGTATTCCACAATGGATATATAGCACACACAGACAGGTGTGATGGTATATATCCAGTATGCCACAGCGGGTATATAGCACACACAGAAAGGAGAGATGTTATACATCCAGTATTCCACAATGGATATATAGCACACACAGACAGGTGTGATGGTATATATCCAGTATGCCACAGCGGGTATATAGCACACACAGAAAGGAGAGATGTTATACATCCAGTACTCCACAATGGATATATAGCACACACAGACAGGTGTGATGGTATATATCTAGTATGCCACGGTGGATATATAGCACACACAGACAGGTGTGATGGTATATATCCAGTATTCCACAATGGATATATAGCACACACAGACAGGTGAGTTGGTATATATCTAGTATGCCACAGTGGGTATATAGCACACACAGACAGGTGTGATGGTATATATCTAGTATGCCACAGCGGGTATATAGCACACACAGAGAGGTGAGATGGTATATATCTAGTATTCCACAATGGATATACAGCACACACAGACAGGTGTGATGGTATATATCTAGTATGCCACGGTGGATATTTAGCACACACAGACAGGTGTGATGGTATATATCTAGTATTCCACAATGGATATATAGCACACACAGACAGGTGTGATGGTATATATCCAGTATGCCACAGCGGGTATATAGCACACACAGAAAGGAACGATGTTATACATCCAGTATTCCACAATGGATATATAGCACACACAGACAGGTGTGATGGTATATATCCAGTATGCCACAGCGGGTATATAGCACACACAGAAAGGAGAGATGGTATACATCCAGTATTCCACAATGGATATATAGCACACACAGACAGGTGTGATGGTATATATCTAGTATGCCACAGTGGGTATATAGCACACTCAGAAAGGTGAAAGGGTATATATCTAGTATTCCACAATGGATATATAACACACACAGACAGGTGTGATGGTATATATCTAGTATGCCACAGCGGGTATATAGCACACAGAGAAAGGTGAGATGGTATATATCTAGTATGCCACAGCGGGTATAAAGCACACACAGAAAGGTGAGATGGTATACATCCAGTATTCCACAATGGATACATAGCACACACAGACAGGTGAGATGGTATATATCTAGTATGCCACGGTGGATATATAGCACACACAGACAGGTGTGATGGTATATATCTAGTATGCCAAAGTGGATATATAGCACACACAGACAGGTGTGATGATATATATCTAGTATTCCACAATGGATATATAGCACACACAGACAGGTGTGATGGTATATATCTAGTATTCCACAATGGATATATAGCACACACAGACAGGTGTGATGGTATATATCTAGTATTCCACGGTGGGTATATAGCACACACAGAAAGGTGAGATGGTATATATCTAGTATTCCACAATGGATATATAGCACACACAGACAGGTGTGATGGTATATATCTAGTATTCCACAGTGGATATATAGCACACACAGAAAGATGAGATGGTATATATCTAGTATTCCACAATGGATATATAGCACACACAGACAGGTGTGATGGTATATATCCAGTATGCCACAGCGGGTATATAGCACACACAGAAAGGTGAGATGGTATACATCCAGTATTCCACAATGGATATATAGCACACACAGACAGGTGAGATGGTATATATCTAGTATTCCACAATGGATATATAGCACAAACCGACAGGTGTGATGGTAAATATCTTGTATACCACAGTGGATATAAAGCACACACAGACAGGTGAGATGGTATATATCAAGTATGCCACGGTGGATATATAGCACACACAGACAGGTGTGATGGTATATATCTAGTATTCCACAATGGATATATAGCACACACAGACAGGTGTGATGGTATATATCTAGTATTCCACAATGGATATATAGCACACACAGATAGGTGTGATGGTATATATCCAGTATTCCACAATGGATATATAGCACACACAGACAGGTGTGATGGTATATATCTAGTATTCCACAATGGATATATAGCACACACAGATAGGTGTGATGGTATATATCCAGTATTCCACATTGGATATATAGCACACACAGACAGGTGTGATGGTATATATCTAGTATTCCACAATGGATATATAGCATACACAGATAGGTGTGATGGTATATATCCAGTATTCCACAATGGATATATAGCACACACAGACAGGTGTGATGGTATATATCTAGTATTCCACAATGGATATATAGCACACACAGATAGGTGAGATGGTATATATCTAGTATGCCACAGTGGGTATATAGCACACACAGACAGGTGTGATGGTATATATCTAGTATTCCACAATGGATATATAGCACACACAGACAGGTGTGATGGTATATATCTAGTATTCCACAATGGATATATAGCACACACAGACAGGTGTGATGGTATATATCCAGTATGCCACAGCAGGTATATAGCACACACAGAAAGGAGAGATGGTATACATCCAGTTTTCCACAATGGATATATAGCACACACAGACAGGTGTGGTGGTATATATCTAGTATGCCACAGTGGGTATATAGCACACTCAGAAAGGTGAAAGGGTATATCTAGTATTCCACAATGGATATATAACACACACAGACAGGTGTGATGGTATATATCTAGTATGCCACAGCGGGTATATAGCACACACAGAAAGGTGAGATGGTATATATCTAGTATGCCAAAGTGGGTATAAAGCACACACAGAAAGGTGAGATGGTATACATCCAGTATTCCACAATGGATATATAGCACACACAGACAGGTGAGATGGTTTATATCTAGTATGCCACAGTGGATATATAGCACACACAGACAGGTGTGATGGTATATATCTAGTATGCCAAAGTGGATATATAGCACACACAGACAGGTGTGATGGTATATATCTAGTATTCCACAATGGATATATAGCACACACAGAAAGGTGAGATGGTATATATCTAGTATTCCACAATGGATATATAGCACACACAGACAGGTGTGATGGTATATATATAGTATGCCACAGTGGGTATATAGCACACACAGACAGGTGAGATGGTATATATCTAGTATGCCACAGTGGGTATATAGCACACACAGACAGGTGTGATGGTATATATCTAGTATTCCACAATGGATATATAGCACACAGAGAAAGGTGAGATGGTATATATCTAGTATTCCACAATGGATATATAGCACACACAGACAGGTGTGATGGTATATATCCAGTATGCCACAGCGGGTATATAGCACACACAGAAAGGAGAGATGGTATACATCCAGTATTCCACAATGGATATATAGCACACACAGACAGGTGTGGTGGTATATATCTAGTATGCCACAGTGGGTATATAGCACACTCAGAAAGGTGAAAGGGTATATCTAGTATTCCACAATGGATATATAACACACACAGACAGGTGTGATGGTATATATCTAGTATGCCACAGCGGGTATATAGCACACACAGAAAGGTGAGATGGTATATATCTAGTATGCCAAAGTGGGTATAAAGCACACACAGAAAGGTGAGATGGTATACATCCAGTATTCCACAATGGATATATAGCACACACAGACAGGTGAGATGGTTTATATCTAGTATGCCACAGTGGATATATAGCACACACAGACAGGTGTGATGGTATATATCTAGTATGCCAAAGTGGATATATAGCACACACAGACAGGTGTGATGGTATATATCTAGTATTCCACAATGGATATATAGCACACACAGAAAGGTGAGATGGTATATATCTAGTATTCCACAATGGATATATAGCACACACAGACAGCTGTGATGGTATATATATAGTATGCCACAGTGGGTATATAGCACACACAGACAGGTGTGATGGTATATATCTATTATTCCACAGTGGGTATATAGCACACACAGACAGGTGTGATGGTATATATCTAGTATTCCACAATGGATATATAGCACACACAGACAGGTGTGATGGTATATAACCAGTATGCCACAGCGGGTATATAGCACACACAGAAAGGTGAGATGGTACACATCCAGTATTCCACAATGGATATATAGCACACACAGACAGGTGAGATGGTATATATCTAGTATTTCACAATGGATATATAGCACACACAGACAGGTGTGATTTTATATATCGAGTATACCACAGTGGATATACAGCACACACAGATAGGTGTGATGGTATATATCTAGTATTCCACAATGGATATATAGCACACACAGACAGGTGTGATGGTATATATCCAGTATGCCACAGTGGATATACAGCACACACAGAAAGGAGAGATGTTATACATCCAGTATTCCACAATGGATATATAGCACACACAGACAGGTGTGATGGTATATATCTAGTATGCCACGGTGGATATATAGCACACACAGACAGGTGTGATGGTATATATCTAGTATACCACAGTGGATATACAGCACACACAGATAGGTGTGATGGTATATATCTAGTATTCCACAATGGATATATAGCACACACAGACAGGTGAGATGGTATATATCTAGTATTCCACAATGGATATATAGCACACACAGACAGGTGTGATTTTATATATCGAGTATACCACAGTGGATATACAGCACACACAGACAGGTGAGATGGTATATATCTAGTATTCCACAATGGATATATAGCACACACAGACAGGTGTGATTTTATATATCGAGTATACCACAGTGGATATATAGCACACACAGACAGGTGAGATGGTATATATCTAGTATTCCACAGTGGGTATACAGCACACACAGACAGGTGAGATGGTATATATCTAGTATTCCACAGTGGGTATACAGCACACACAGACAGGTGTGATGGTATATATCTAGTATGCCAAAGTGGATATTTGCACACACAGACAGGTGTGATGGTATATATCTAGTATTCCACAATGGATATATAGCACACACAGACAGGTGTGATGGTATATATCTAGTATTCCACAATGGATATATAGCACACACAGACAGGTGTGATGGTATATATCTAGTATTACAAAATGGATATATAGCACACACAGACAGGTGTGATGGTATATATCTAGTATGCCACAGTGGGTATATAGCACACACAGAAAGGTGAAAGGGTATATATCTAGTATTCCACAATGGATATATAGCACACACAGACAGGTGAGATGGTATATATCTAGTATGCCACAGTGGGTATATAGCACACACAGACAGGTGTGATGGTATATATCTAGTATTCCACAATGGATATATAGCACACACAGACAGGTGTGATGGTATATATCTAGTATTCCACAATGGATATATAGCACACACAGACAGGTGTGATGGTATAGATCAAGTATGCCACAGCGGGTATATAGCACACACAGAAAGGAGAGATGTTATACATCCAGTATTCCACAATGGATATATAGCACACACAGACAGGTGTGATGGTATATATCTAGTATGCCACGGTGGATATATAGCACACACAGACAGGTGTGATGGTATAAATCCAGTATTCCACAATGGATATATAGCACACACAGACAGGTGAGTTGGTATATATCTAGTATGCCACAGTGGGTATATAGCACACACAGACAGGTGTGATGGTATATATCTAGTATGCCACAGCGGGTATATAGCACACACAGAGAGGTGAGATGGTATATATCTAGTATTCCACAATGGATATACAGCACACACAGACAGGTGTGATGGTATATATCTATTATGCCACGGTGGATATATAGCACACACAGACAGGTGTGATGGTATATATCTAGTATTCCACAATGGATATATAGCACACACAGACAGGTGTGATGGTATATATCCAGTATGCCACAGCGTTTATATAGCACACAAAGAAAGGAGAGATGTTATACATCCAGTATTCCACAATGGATATATAGCACACACAGACAGGTGTGATGGTATATATCCAGTATGCCACATCGGGTATATAGCACACACAGAAAGGAGAGATGGTATACATCCATTATTCCACAATGGATATATAGCACACACAGACAGGTGTGATGGTATATATCTAGTATGCCACAGTGGGTATATAGCACACTCAGAAAGGTGAAAGGGTATATATCTAGTATTCCACAATGGATATATAACACACACAGACAGGTGTGATGGTATATATCTAGTATGCCACAGCGGGTATATAGCACACAGAGAAAGGTGAGATGGTATATATCTAGTATGCCACAGCGGGTATAAAGCACACACAGAAAGGTGAGATGGTATACATCCAGTATTCCACAATGGATACATAGCACACACAGACAGGTGAGATGGTATATATCTAGTATGCCACGGTGGATATATAGCACACACAGACAGGTGTGATGGTATATATCTAGTATGCCAAAGTGGATATATAGCACACACAGACAGGTGTGATGGTATATATCTAGTATTCCACAATGGATATATAGCACACACAGACAGGTGTGATGGTATATATCTAGTATTCCACAATGGATATATAGCACACACAGACAGGTGTGATGGTATATATCTAGTTTTCCACGGTGGGTATATAGCACACACAGAAAGGTGAGAGGGTATATATCTAGTATTCCACAATGGATATATAGCACACACAGACAGGTGTGATGGTATATATCTAGTATTCCACAGTGGATATATAGCACACACAGAAAGATGAGATGGTATATATCTAGTATTCCACAATGGATATATAGCACACACAGACAGGTGTGATGGTATATATCCAGTATGCCACAGCGGGTATATAGCACACACAGAAAGGTGAGATGGTATACATCCAGTATTCCACAATGGATATATAGCACACACAGACAGGTGAGATGGTATACATCCAGTATTCCACAATGGATATATAGCACACACAGACAGGTGTGATGGTATATATCCAGTATGCCACGGTGGATATATAGCACACACAGACAGGTGTGATGTTATATATCTAGTATGCCACAGTGGGTATATAGCACACTCAGAAAAATGAAAGGGTATATATCTAGTATTCCACAATGGATATATAGCACACACAGACAGGTGTGATGGTATATATCTAGTATGCCAAAGTGGATATATAGCACACACAGACAGGTGTGATGGTATATATCTAGTATTCCACAATGGATATATAGCACACACAGGGTGAGATGGTATATATCTAGTATGCCACAGCGGGTATAAAGCACACACAGAAAGGTGAGATGGTATACATCCAGTATTCCACAATGGATATATAGCACACACAGACAGGTGTGATGGTATATATCCAGTATGCCACGGTGGATATATAGCACACACAGACAGGTGTGATGGTATATATCTTGTATACCACAGTGGATATACAGCACACACAGACAGGTGAGATGGTATATATCAAGTATGCCACGGTGGATATATAGCACACACAGACAGGTGTGATGGTATATATCTAGTATGCCAAAGTGGATATATAGCACACACAGACAGGTGTGATGGTATATATCTAGTATTCCACAATGGATATATAGCACACACAGACAGGTGTGATGGTATATATCTAGTATTCCACAATGGATATATAGCACACACAGATAGGTGTGATGGTATATATCCAGTATTCCACAATGGATATATAGCACACACAGACAGGTGTGATGGTATATATCTAGTATTCCACAATGGATATATAGCACACACAGATAGGTGTGATGGTATATATCCAGTATTCCACAATGGATATATAGCACACACAGACAGGTGTGATGGTATATATCTAGTATTCCACAATGGATATATAGCACACACAGATAGGTGTGATGGTATATATCCAGTATTCCACAATGGATATATAGCACACACAGACAGGTGTGATGGTATATATCTAGTATTCCACAATGGATATATAGCACACACAGACAGGTGAGATGGTATATATCTAGTATGCCACAGTGGGTATATAGCACACACAGACAGGTGTGATGGTATATATCTAGTATTCCACAATGGATATATAGCACACACAGACAGGTGTGATGGTATATATCTAGTATTCCACAATGGATATATAGCACACACAGACAGGTGTGATGGTATATATCCAGTATGCCACAGCGGGTATATAGCACACACAGAAAGGAGAGATGGTATACATCCAGTATTCCACAATGGATATATAGCACACACAGACAGGTGTGGTGGTATATATCTAGTATGCCACAGTGGGTATATAGCACACTAAGAAAGGTGAAAGGGTATATCTAGTATTCCACAATGGATATATAACACACACAGACAGGTGTGATGGTATATATCTAGTATGCCACAGCGGGTATATAGCACACACAGAAAGGTGAGATGGTATATATCTAGTATGCCAAAGTGGGTATAAATCACACACAGAAAGGTGAGATGGTATACATCCAGTATTCCACAATGGATATATAGCACACACAGACAGGTGAGATGGTTTATATCTAGTATGCCACAGTGGATATATAGCACACACAGACAGGTGTGATGGTATATATCTAGTATGCCAAAGTGGATATATAGCACACACAGACAGGTGTGATGGTATATATCTAGTATTCCACAATGGATATATAGCACACACAGAAAGGTGAGATGGTATATATCTAGTATTCCACAATGGATATATAGCACACACAGACAGGTGTGATGGTATATATATAGTATGCCACAGTGGGTATATAGCACACACAGACAGGTGTGATGGTATATATCTAGTATTCCACAGTGGGTATATAGCACACACAGACAGGTGTGATGGTATATATCTAGTATTCCACAATGGATATATAGCACACACAGACAGGTGTGATGGTATATAACCAGTATGCCACAGCGGGTATATAGCACACACAGAAAGGTGAGATGGTATACATCCAGTATTCCACAATGGATATATAGCACACACAGACAGGTGAGATGGTATATATCTAGTATTCCACAATGGATATATAGCACACACAGACAGGTGTGATGGTATATATCGAGTATACCACAGTGGATATACAGCACACACAGACAGGTGAGATGGTATATATCTAGTATGCCACGGTGGATATATAGCACACACAGACAGGTGTGATGGTATATATCTAGTATGCCAAAGTGGATATTTGCACACACAGACAGGTGTGATGGTATATATCTAGTATTCCACAATGGATATATAGCACACACAGACAGGTGTGATGGTATATATCTAGTATTCCACAATGGATATATAGCACACACAGACAGGTGTGATGGTATATATCCAGTATTCCACAATGGATATATAGCACACACAGACAGGTGTGATGTTATATATCTAGTATGCCACAGTGGGTATATAGCACACTCAGAAAAATGAAAGGGTATATATCTAGTATTCCACAATGGATATATAGCACACACAGACAGGTGTGATGGTATATATCTAGTATGCCAAAGTGGATATATAGCACACACAGACAGGTGTGATGGTATATATCTAGTATTCCACAATGGATATATAGCACACACAGGGTGAGATGGTATATATCCAGTATGCCACGGTGGATATATAGCACACACAGACAGGTGTGATGGTATATATCTAGTATGCCACGGTGGATATATAGCACACACAGACAGGTGTGATGGTATATATCCAGTATGCCACGGTGGATATATAGCACACACAGACAGGTGTGATGGTATATATCTAGTATGCCACGGTGGATATATAGCACACACAGACAGGTGTGATGGTATATATCTAGTATGCCAAAGTGGATATATAGCACACACAGACAGGTGTGATGGTATATATCTAGTATGCCACGGTGTATATATAGCACACACAGACAGGTGAGATGGTAAATATCTAGTATGCCACAGTGGGTATATAGCACACACAGGGTGAGATGGTATACATCTAGTATACCACAGTGGATATATAGCACACACAGACAGGTGTGATGGTATATATCTAGTATGCCAAAGTGGATATATAGCACACACAGACAGGTGTGATGGTATATATCTAGTATGCCACAGTGGGTATATAGCACACACAGACAGGTGTGATGGTATATATCTAGTATTCCACAATGGATATATAACACACACAGACAGGTGAGATGGTATATATCTAGTATGCCAAAGTGGATATATAGCACACACAGACAGGTGTGATGGTATATATCTAGTATGCCAAAGTGGATATATAGCACACACAGACAGGTGTGATGGTATATATCTAGTATGCCACGGTGTATATATAGCACACACAGGGTGAGATGGTATACATCTAGTATACCACAATGGATATATAGCACACACAGACAGGTGAGATGGTATATATCTAGTATTCCACAATGGATATATAACACACACAGACAGGTGAGATGGCAAATATCTAGTATGCCACAGTGGGTATATAGCACACACAGGGTGAGATGGTATACATCTAGTATACCACAGTGGATATATAGCACCCACAGAAAGGTGAGATGGTATATATCTAGTATTCCACGGTGGATATATAACACACACAGACAGGTGTGATGATATATATCTAGTATACCACAGTGGATATATAGCACCCACAGAAAGGTGAGATGGTAAATATCTAGTATGCCACAGTGGGTATATAGCACACACAGAAAGGTGAGATGGTATATATCTAGTATGCCACGGTGGATATATAACACACACAGACAGGTGTGATGGTATATATCGAGTATACCACAGTGGGTATATAGCAACCACATGGTGAGATGGTATATATCTAGTATACCACTTTGGGTATATAGCACACACAGGGTGAGATGGTATATATCTAGTATACCACAGTGGGTATACAGCACACACAGAAAGGTGAGATGGTATATATCTAGTATGCCACAGTGGATATACAGCACACACAGAAAGGTGAGATGGTATATATCTAGTATGCCACAGTGGATATACAGCACACACAGACAGGTGAAGGGAGGGGAAGACTGTTAGCGAGGTGACAGCACGTGATGGATAAGTGGGAGAGGTCAGCTATTGATGGAGGGGCGGACACCCAGCTAAACCAGTTTGTTGACAGGTGACTGGGGATGTTCTTGCGTCTTGGTAAACAACCACACCAATAGGATGTCCATACAAACTGGACGCTGGAATAACACTGCATGGACAAGTTTATCTAGGGTGTGTGTTGGGTTTCTGAAGGTCTCTCCTCTGAACTGCCATTGTGAACGTTGATATTGTATCTACAATGATAACATTTATACCTATTAGACTGTTAAATACTTATATTACTTATATTCCCCCTTAACTCTCATCTCTCCCTCAAATCTCCTCTCTCCTCGACTCTCCCTCCCCCCCCCCCCCCCCCCCCCCCCCCCCCCCCCCCCCCCCCCCCCCCAGATATGCAAAGCGATAACCTTCATATTGAAATTGACTATCTTAATAACCTCGGCGTTCCTGTGGTTACTCGACGTTCCTGTGGTTTATTGGACGTTCCTGGGTACACATGCAAGAAGCATCGATCTCTTTAACAACACAACAGATTTACTTGTTGAGTTAGCTATGTAAATATTGCGCCGATGTAAACACGATATGCCCCCCCCCCCCCCCCCCCCCCCGCGTGGGAGAGTGGTTTCTCTCTCTCTCTCTCTCTCTCTCTCTCTCTCTCTCTCTCTCTCTCTCTCCTCATGTCGGGCGATGCCTCTCCCCCTCTCACTCACTGACTATCCCAGTTTCGCACTCACTGTCCCAGGATGATACCAGGCGTTACGAACACATACCAGTCCCGTAGAAATGAGGATTTAATACTCTACACTAGTAAGTAATGGCTGTCTAACTAGACCGTGGCATTGCTGAGACCACAACAAATACTGTTATTGGATTCCTAACTAGTATAAGTAACATTAAACCTCCGGTCCTCCGCTATACTGTATGTATCGCATTGCTGGCGTTCTTGTATGATTACTGAACATTTGCGTTGAAAGTACATGTATATATAATTATGGATAACTACTCGTCCATTATCTGGTATATGTACATGTGGTGTAATTATATCAATAACTAATCACACGAATGACACCATGCTCATTGTGATTTTTCATATTCCAGTTATCTGGTGTTCTAAATTTTTGTTTTACTAATTGGAGCATTATCAAACATTATTATTGATTGGAATTACAGAGGACTTGAAAAGCAGTAAACATATACTTACAGCTTAAATCATATTAATATAAAAAAATGACATTAGAAACTAACTGGCTATTTAACTGGTGATTCTTGTTTTATATACTCCTCATCAAAGTATCATTTGTAACACACTGTTATATTGGTTTTTGTGTGATTACATAGTTCGCACCATCGTTCAGAGTGATAACGTGTTAATTAAAATGTGTCGAATGCGCTTTCACTTCTCTGGTCCAATAAATGTCAACAGAGCTACATAGGCTAGACTGTCTACCCGGCGTCTTCATCAATATAACAGAGCTACACGGCTAGACTGTCTACCCGGCTTCTTCATCAATATAACAGAGCTACACGGCTAGACTGTCTACCCGGCTTCTTCATCAATATAACAGAGCTACACGGCTAGACTGTCTACCCGGCTTCTTCATCAATATTCCCCCCTCCTCGCACACTGAGATCTTCACTTCGATTACAGCACATCGAGACTAAAATCACACTATCACCTCATCTGGTTGTTGGTGTACATCACATCACTTCCCCATGATGGGGAAGTCAAACGAACAGTTCTATTCTTTCCTTTGATAGTGCCAGGGCCTGCAATAATATTATCCATATACGTCGTGATATTTTATACAAATATATATGTAATATATTAATTGTACATTTTATATTAACTTTATATGTATTTTACAATGTATGAGTTTTTCTCATAAATCGCTGAGCGATCGGTTATAAAAACAAGTGATACAAAAATAAACTTGTTTGTCTGTCTGTCTGTCTGCCCATGTGTTATTGTTGTTATCACATAGTCAAGGGAGCCTGTTACCAGTCTAGCTGCTCCTCTCTAGTCATCAGTGAGTCAGGGTCGTGACGTCACCATCAGACGAGCACAGTGGCGAGACAGCAGAGCCAGTGAGAGGCAGGCAGCCAGTCGACAGACCCCAGCACGCTCAGGGTGAGGGAGAGATACAAAGACACATTCTTTGTCTAAGGTCCAGATCTACACACTAAATACACACAACAAACATGAGGGAAATCGTCCATCTGCAGACCGGACAGTGTGGAAACCAGATCGGTGCTAAAGTAAGTACTTTAAGATACATCTTCATCCCGAAATGAACCGCTCTCCGCGATGCAGCCAGGCCGACATGGCGCAGTGAAGTGTAGTCACATCTGCCTCCGTCGAGGCGCGGAGTGGGTAGACCGAAGTTAAGAAATGTTGAGGTTTGGAATTCTGAAATTAGGATTACTTTAACGTCAGTTCGAAGCGATATCTTGTGTTTTGTAATGGAACGTCTCAGTTGTGCAGACCGCGCCCGCTGATTGTACCGGTAGAGATGAGAGCTCTATAGCGAGACCTTTAAATGACCTGAATTATGTTTCCGCGTTATAGCAGTAAGTGTGCTACATGACAGCCGGTAAGAGGAAGGCATGCCGGCGAAGTCGAGAGGCTTTTCCGCTCTGTTTCACGTCTGAGTTAGACTTTCACTGCCACATAAGGCTGGCCGCGGCTCGCCTACTTGTCTGCGAGGCAAAGTGAAGCGCATAAATAAAGTATGAAGATTGACGCGGGCTGATCGCTACATCTGTCTAATTTATCTCAGTTGCTAAGCGGTTGTCGCCAAGGTGAAGAACAGGAACCTGCAATATGTCGGGGAACAAGACAATCACGTGATGAAAGGATCGATTGATGTCGGGCATTATCAATGATAAACATGGCCAGGTGACGTGTTCACTCCAAACAAATGGGATGATCGCGATGTTGGGAGTTTGCCATCTTCACTAATATGTACTTGAAGATACTATTGAATTCGTCTAAAACAATAAAAAGGAAAACGTGTTTCTACATCTGATAATTGATGTCTGCTAAAAGTATCCCCATCAGGACATAGCTATATTATCTTAGATTTGGATCATCAAAATTAACTGTCTGAGTCAGTCATTAGTCAGCCAGTATGGTAGACGATGATATTCTCTGACAAGGCAATGAAACCATTAAAAACTAGTTGTGCCTTCTTCCACAATTAGAATGAACTAGCAAGTATATTAAGACTAAACTAGTAACATATATGCCAAACATAAGTTACATTTGTCTTAAATTTTATATAGAAGGACGATGTGTCATTGACTATAACGCGTCTTAAAGAACAGTTTGCTTTGATACTGTTTACACACAACTTATTATGATTAACAATGGTATTTTCAGTTCTGGGAGGTGATCTCTGACGAGCACGGTATCGACCCTACCGGCACCTACCACGGGGACTCTGACCTTCAGCTGGAGAGGATCAATGTGTACTACAATGAAGCTACAGGTTAGTAGTGTACTACAATGAAGCTACGGGTTAGTAGTGTACTACAATGAAGCTACAGGTTAGTAGTGTACTACAATGAAGCTACAGGTTAGTAGTGTACTACAATGAAGCTACAGGTTAGTAGTGTACTACAATGAAGCTACAGGTTAGTAGTGTACTACAATGAAGCTACAGGTTAGTAGTGTACTACAATGAAGCTACAGGTTAGTAGTGTACTACAATGAAGCTACAGGTTAGTAGTGTACTACAATGAAGCTACGGGTTAGTAGTGTACTACAATGAAGCTACAGGTTAGTAGTGTACTACAATGAAGCTACAGGTTAGTAGTGTACTACAATGAAGCTACAGGTTAGTAGTGTACTACAATGAAGCTACAGGTTAGTAGTGTACTACAATGAAGCTACAGGTTAGTAGTGTACTACAATGAAGCTACGGGTTAGTAGTGTACTACAATGAAGCTACGGGTTAGTAGTGTACTACAATGAAGCTACGGGTTAGTAGTGTACTACAATGAAGCTACAGGTTAGTAGTGTACTACAATGAAGCTACAGGTTAGTAGTGTACTACAATGAAGCTACGGGTTAGTAGTGTTCAGGACGGCTCCATCTGCTCCCACTCCACTGTTTACCCTCGTTAAACTCAACGCCTGGTAGTCGACCGACGCTCTCCGCTCTCTGTGGAGACAGAGGCCTGTCTGTTCTCAGCTCTCGTAAATTTCCGAATTTCAGATACCTTGGTATCTGATTAGATATCGATTTAATTTTCTTGAGGATATAAATTCGGTAAATTAAATAGCTCAGGATAAACTTTGCGTAATTAAGATAATTTTAAACTGCTTTTTAGCTTATGGCATTGCGTCCGTCCATCCGTCCGTAAACGTTCTGCTTTTTCGACTTCTTCTCCAGAACCATTGAGAGCTGAAGTTCAGGTGATTTGGTGACCCTTTGATCCTAAATGTTGGTCTCAGTGATCATGACCTGTCTTTTTGTTCTTAACAATGTATCACTTGATATTTCTTAGATCTTCAACCTTAGATAATAAATCACTGACGCCCTGATGAGTTCCAGAGCGCATGGGTCAATTTCAATAAATTCTTCTTTTTTAGCTCATCAGGCCTGAAAGGCCCGATGGGCTTATGGCATGGCAGGGTGTCCGGCGTCCGTCCGTCCGTCCGTCCATCCGTCCGTCCATCCGTAAACTTTTCGCTTTTTCGACTTCTTCTCCAGAACCAATGACTCCACAGAGCTGAAATTTTATGTGCAGACTCCTTGGCCAATGGGGATTCTAAATTGTTGATTTCGTGACCCCATGACCCCAAATGGGGTCACAGGGGTCACATCCTTTAAAACCTATTTTCATCTTCTTCTCCAGTTCCAAAAGGTCTAGAGAGCTGAAAAGTTGTGTGCAGACTCCTTGGCCCATGGGGATTCTAAATTGTAGATCTCGTGACCCCATGACCCCAAATGGGGTCACAGGGGACACATCCTTAAAAACCTATTTTCATCTTCTTCTCCATTTCCAAAAGTTCTAGAGAGCTGACTAGTTGTGTGCCGACTCCTTGGATAATGGGGATTCTAAATTGTAGATTTCTTGACCCCGTGACCCCAAATGGTGTCACAGGGGTCACATCCTTAAAAACCTATTTTCATCTTCTTCTCCAGTTCCAAAAGGTCTAGAGAGCTGAAAAGTTGTGTGCATACTCCTTGGGGAATGGGGATTCTAAATTGTAGATTTACTGACCCCATGACCCCAAATGGGGTCACAGGGGTCACATCCTTAAAAACCTATTTTCATCTTCTTCTCCAGTTCCAAAAGTTCTAGAGAGCTGACTAGTTGTGTGCAGACTCCTGTGATAATGGGGATTCTAAATTGTAGATTTCTTGACCCCGTGACCCCAAATGGTGTCACAGGGGTCACATCCTTAAAAAACTATTTTCATCTTCTTCTCCAGTTCCAAAAGGTCTAGAGAGCTGAAAAGTTGTGTGCATACTCCTTGGGGAATGGGGATTCTAAATTGTAGATTTACTGACCCCATGACCCCAAATGGGGTCACAGGGGTCACATCCTTCAAAACCTATTTTCATCTTCTTCTCCAGTTCCAAAAGTTCTAGAGAGCTGACTAGTTGTGTGCAGACTCCTGTGATAATGGGGATTCTAAATTGTAGATTTCTTGACCCCGTGACCCCAAATGGTGTCACATGGGTCACATCCTTAAAAACCTATTTTCATCTTCTTCTCCAGTTCCAAAAGGTCTAGAGAGCTGAAAAGTTGTGTGCATACTCCTTGGGGAATGGGGATTCTAAATTGTAGATTTCCTGACCCCATGACCCCAAATGGGGTCACAGGGGTCACATCCTTAAATACCTATTTTCATCTTCTTCTCCAGTTCCAAAAGGTCTAGAGAGCTGAAAAGTTGTGTGTAGACTCCTTGGCCAATGGGGATTCTAAATTGTAGATTTCGTGACCCCATGACCCCAAATGGGGTCACAGGGGTCACATCCTTAAAAACTTATTTTCATCTTCTTCTCCAGTTCCAAAAGGTCTAGAGAGCTGAAAAGTTGTGTGCAGACTCCTTGGCCAATGGGGATTCTAAATTGTAGATTTCGTGACCCCATGACCCCAAATGGGGTCACAGGGGTCACATCCTTAAAAACCTATTTTCATCTTCTTCTCCAGTTCCAAAAGGTCTTGAGAGCTGAAAAGTTGTGTGCAGACTCCTTGGCCAATGGGGATTCTAAATTGTAGATTTTGTGACCCTGTGACCCCAATCTTGGTCACGGGTCATGACCCAAAAACCTATTTTCATCTTCTTCTCCAGTTTATATGTAAAGCTCTAGAAAGGTGAAATGTTGTGTAGAGATTCTGTGGTCAAAGGTGATTCTTAATTGTAGGATTGGTGACCCTGTGACTCCAAATGTGGGTCACAGGGGTCGTGATCTAAAACCAATATTATTTTGCTTGTTAACAATGCATTACTTGAGATAACTTAGATATTCAACCTTAGATAAAAAAAAATCATTAAAATTCTGATGAGCTACAGAGCCCATGGCTCTATTTTTTCAATTCTTGCTTATTTACAAGATGCTTTGATAATTTTTAAAACAAAATATATGTCTACTTCCCTGCATCCTCATCTGTTTAAAAAATTATTATCCATTTCAGGCGGAAAATATGTGCCACGTGCAATCCTCGTCGACCTTGAGCCCGGAACAATGGACTCTGTCCGCTCCGGACCGTTCGGTCAGATCTTCCGACCGGACAACTTCGTGTTCGGACAGAGTGGAGCCGGAAACAACTGGGCCAAGGGTCACTACACAGAGGGCGCTGAGCTTGTAGACTCCGTCCTCGATGTCGTCCGGAAAGAAGCTGAGAGCAGCGACTGTCTCCAAGGTTTCCAGCTGACACACTCGCTCGGAGGCGGAACTGGGTCCGGAATGGGCACTCTCCTCATCAGCAAGATCAGAGAGGAGTACCCAGACAGAATCATGACAACCTTCTCCGTCGTGCCTTCTCCCAAGGTGCTAATCTTACTTGTGTCCAAATATATTTTGATAAATATTGAATGGATCCTTCGTAAGCTTCGAATGATCTTTTGGTATCATGTTTCATCCTGTCTGTTGTATTACAGGTGTCCGACACGGTGGTCGAGCCTTACAATGCAACTCTCTCAGTCCATCAACTGGTCGAGAACACCGACGAGACCTTCTGTATCGACAACGAGGCACTCTACGATATCTGCTTCAGAACCCTCAAGCTAACCACGCCCACCTACGGTGACCTCAACCATCTGGTGTCAGCCACCATGTCTGGAGTGACCACTTGTCTGAGGTTCCCTGGTCAGCTGAACGCTGATCTGCGTAAACTGGCTGTCAACATGGTCCCCTTCCCCCGTCTCCACTTCTTCATGCCCGGCTTTGCCCCCCTCACCTCCAGGGGCAGCCAGCAGTACCGTGCCCTCACCGTCCCAGAACTCACCCAGCAAATGTTCGATGCCAAGAACATGATGGCAGCCTGCGATCCCCGTCATGGTCGCTATCTGACCGTTGCTGCTATCTTTCGTGGTCGTATGTCCATGAAGGAGGTTGATGAACAGATGCTGAATGTCCAGAACAAGAACAGTAGCTACTTCGTGGAATGGATCCCCAACAACGTCAAGACCGCCGTCTGTGATATCCCACCACGTGGTCTCAAGATGTCTGCGACCTTCATTGGAAACAGCACAGCCATTCAGGAGCTCTTCAAGCGTATCTCTGAGCAGTTCACAGCTATGTTCAGGAGAAAGGCTTTCCTCCATTGGTACACTGGCGAGGGAATGGACGAGATGGAGTTCACTGAGGCCGAATCCAACATGAACGACTTGGTGTCTGAATACCAGCAGTACCAGGATGCCACGGCCGACGAGGAAAACGAGTTCGATGAAGAGGAGGGAGAGATGGACGAGTAGAACCGTGCTTAGGTCGTCATCGTCGTCTTCGCCATACATGTCAAAACAAGCAAGCACATTCACGAACGAATCTCTCCAATTGGACCAAACTGAAATCTTGAAACATTTTATTTATCTCTGTGCTATTGATAGGTTCCTATGGAATTGCATGCTCCACGTGTAATCGGCATTGTTTACTATTTGGTTTGTGCATGAAACAATACGTCTGCTTACATTCCATGCTATTACCGTGGTGTCCAAAAGCTGCTCATACACACAAACCAATTGAACCAACACATGCCAAACAAACAAACACACACACACAGTATCTCTCTCTCTCTCTCTCTTGGCTTCCGCCTCCGTCTCGTCTACATTCAGCTTCGCAATACAAGTCAATCCGTCACAGCCTGCTCAATGGATGTTTGTAACTCTATTCATGCGAGTCAAATAAAAAAATTTCTTACAACGTATTTTCGTTTTGTGAACCAGTGAATCTAGGGATCTGACATGTTATGTACAGACTCCTTGGTTAGTGAGGGTTCTAAATGTAGATCTAGTAACCCTGTGCCCCGAAACAGATCATGACCTATAAAGTCATTTCATTTTCTTCATCTCCAGCACGAACAAAATCTAGAAATCTGATATATTGTGTACAGACACCCTGGTCGATCGATATGTAAAGTGTAGATCTGTTGACCCTGTGACCCAAAATATGGGGGCGGGATAGATTAGCGCGTTCGGCTTCGGATCAAGAGGTCCGGGGTTCGAATCCAGCCAGGGGCACGGCAACTTTGTCTGCAGTAGAAGTAGAGAACTGTTCTACACGCAGTAAGGTTTGGGTGCAATGCTACACTGAATTTCTGCGTAGTACCACCCATGGTTCACTAGTTCCAGCCGATGCTCGCAGGTTTCACATGGAGGGGGATACAGGTTTGAGCTGGGAGGGGGATACAGGTTTGAGCTGGGAGGGGGATACAGGTTTGAGCTGGGAGGGGGATACAGGTTTGAGCTGGGAGGGGGATACAGGTTTGAACATGGAGGGGGATACAGGTTTGAACTGGGAGGGGGATCTGTATTTTGGAGGGGGGTGCTGGTGACCATGGCTTCTTGACGTTCAAAACCTGATGAGCTACAGAGCCATTGGCTCTATTTTATTCTTGGATTTCGCATATGTTGCAAAGGGGATTCTTAAGTTACAGCAAACAATACCTTTAATGGAGTCGTTAATTAAACAGTTAAAATAGCAACGGTATCCACTGCTTTATTTTCTACTGTGTACTTAAAGGGAAATAACTCTGACTAGCGAGTGGAACAAATGTGCTTATTGATCGACTCGTTACCTCGCGGTGTCTCTTAGTAAAACAAATATCAACAGCGAAAAGCTACAATTTGACCACTCCCAACTCTGCTTTAGTCGTTTCCTTGAATCATTTTGCTGACGTAAGGAAAAAGAACGAACCTGTCAGAGTTTCACCATCTCCATTAAAACCACAGTAACAGTAACCAACCTTTATCGACGGCCCGGTACCCACGGAACATTGACATTCTTAGTCAACAATTTGATCTCCTGACTGGTACGTGGCTATTGACATGTTACTCTTTGCTTAGCAAAACAAGAGACCGGAAGCTGGGTGTTGCATAATTCCGTCAATACAAGATAGAGTCGTTCTGTCGACAGAAACATGGTCACGACAGAGTGGCTGAAACAAGCAAGTTGAGACACCAAACACAGCGAGCCCCTGGGTTCGAGTCCGAGCGCCGTCTATTATAAAGATATCTAAGAAACAAGATTCTGGATTCTCCGAAACGTCGTGTATATTCAATAAAAAAAAAGGGTTGCTATCCAGAAAGTCTTCTTTTTGTATGTATTTCAACTCCCTTCAAAGACAAAGATACGTGTTAATTGCAGTTAGAGTTCGATGATGTGTTCAATTGGTGATAATATATTCAATGAACTTGGGTGATGGAACCAATGGTTCGCAAGTCAAAGTCAAAGCTCCAGTATCTCAAAGTGGGGCCATTGAGCCTTCTCCCTCCACGAATACCATCCTACCTCCACGAGTACCATCCTACCGACACGAGTACCATCCTACCGACACGAGTACCATCCTACCGACACGAGTACCATCCTACCAACACGAGTATCATCCTACCGACACGAGTACCATCCTACCGACACGAGTACCATCCTACCGACATGAGTACCATCCTACCGACATGAGTACCATCCTACCAACACGAGTACCATCCTACCGACACGAGTACCATCCTACCGACACGAGTACCATCCTACCGACACGAGTACCATTCTACCGACACGAGTACCATCCTACCGACACGAGTACAATCCTACCGACACGAGTACCATCCTACCGACACGAGTACCATCCTACCAACACGAGTACCATCCTACCGACACGAGTACCATCCTACCGACACGAGTACAATCCTACCGACATGAGTACCACGAGTACAATCCTACCGATATGAATACCCTCCTACCGACACGAGTACCATAATACCGACATGAGTACCATCCTACCGACATGAGTACCATCCTACCGACATGAATACCCTCCTAACGACACGAGTACCATCCTACCGACACGAGTACCATCCTACCGACATGAGTACCATCCTACCGACATGAATACCATCCTACCGACACGAGTACCATCCTACCGACACGAGTACCACGAGTACCATCCTAGCGACACGAGTACCATCCTACCGACATGAGTACCATCCTACCGACACGAGTACCATCCTACCGACATGAGTACCATCCTACCGACATGAGTACCATCCTACCGACACGAGTACCATCCTACCGACACGAGTACCATCCTACCGACACGAGTACCATCCTACCGACATGAGTACCATCCTATCAACACGAGTACCATCCTACCGACATGAATACCCTCCTACCAACACGAGTACCATCCTACCGACATGAGTACCATCCTACCGACACGAGTACCATCCTATCGACACGAGTACCATCCTACCGACACGAGTACCACGAGTACCATCCTAGCGACACGAGTACCATCCTACCGACATGAGTACCATCCTACCGACACGAGTACCATCCTACCGACACGAGTACCATCCTACCGACACGAGTACCATCCTACCGACACGAGTACCATCCTACCGACACGAGTACCCTCCTACCGACACGAGTACCATCCTACCGACACGAGTACCATCCTACCGACACGAGTACCATCCTACCGACACGAATACCATCCTACCAACACGAGTACCATCCTACCGACATGAGTACCATCCTACCGACATTGGTACCATCCTACCGACATGAATACCATCCTACCGACACGAGTACCATCCTACCGACACGAGTACCATCCTACCGACACGAATACCATCCTACCGACACGAGTACCATCCTACCGACATGAGTACCATCCTACCGACACGAGTACCATCCTACCGACACGAGTACCATCCTACCGACACGAGTACAATCCTACCGACATTGGTACCATCCTACCGACACGAATACCATCCTACCGACAGGAGTACCATCCTACCGACACGAGTACCATCCTACCAACACGAGTACCATCCTACCGACATGAGTACCATCCTACCGACATGAGTACCATCCTACCGACATGAGTACCATCCTACCGACACGAGTACCATCCTACCGACACGAATACCATCCTACCAACAGGAGTACCATCCTACCGACATGAGTACCATCCTACCGACATTGGTACCATCCTACCGACATGAGTACCATCCTACCGACACGAGTACCATCCTACCGACACGAGTACCATCCTACCAACACGAGTACCATCCTACCGACATGAGAACCATCCTACCGACATTGGTACCATCCTACCGACATGAGTACCATCCTACCGACATGAGTACCATCCTACCGACACGAGTACCATCCTACCGACACGAGTACCATCCTACCGACACGAGTACAATCCTACCGAC
The DNA here is from genome assembly GCA_936450465.1 of Gibbula magus. Classification (NCBI taxonomy): domain Eukaryota; kingdom Metazoa; phylum Mollusca; class Gastropoda; order Trochida; family Trochidae; genus Gibbula; species Gibbula magus. The sequence goes on along the minus strand of OW388292.1, from coordinate 3,454,813 downwards.
ATTAATACCCTCCTACCGACATGAGTACCATCCTACCGACATGAGTACCACCCTACCGACAGGAGTACCATACTACCGACACGAGTACCACGAGTACCATCCTACCGACATGAATACCCTCCTACCGACTCGAGTACCATCCTACCGACACGAATACCATCCTACCGACACGAGTACCATCCTACCGACACGAGTACCATCCTACCGACACGAGTACCACGAGTACCATCCTACCGACACGAGTACCATCCTACCGACACGAGTACCATCCTACCGACACGAGTATCATCCTACCGAAACGAGTACCACCCTACCGACACGAGTACCATCCTACCGACACGAGTATCATCCTACCTACACGAGTACCACCCTACCGACACGAGTACCATCCTACCGACACGAGTACCACCCTACCGACACGAGTACCATCCTACCGACACGAGTACAATCCTACCGACACGAGTACCATCCTACCGACACGAGTACCACCCTACCTCCACGAGTATCATCCTACCGACACGAGTACCATCCTACCGACACGAGTACAATCCTACCGACATGAACACCCTTCTACCGACATGAGTACCATCCTACCGACATGAATACCCTCCTACCGACATGAGTACCATCCTACCGACATGAGTACCATCCTACCGACACGAGTACCATCCTACCGACACGAGTACCATCCTACCGACACGAGTACCATCCTACCGACACGAGTACCATCCTACCAACATGAGTACCATCCTACCGACATAAGTACCATCCTACCGACACGAGTACCCTCCTACCGACACGAGTACCATCCTACCGACACGAGTACCATCATACCGACACGAGTACAATCCTACCGACACGAGTATCATCCTACCGACACGAGTACCACGAGTACCATCCTACCGACACGAGTACCATCCTACCGACACGAGTCCCATCCTACCGATACGAGTACCATCCTACCGACACGAGTACCATCCTACCGACATGAGTACCATCCTACCGACATTGGTACCATCCTACCGACATGAGTACCATCCTACCGACACGAGTACCATCCTACCGACACGAGTACCATCCTACCGACACGAGTACCATCCTACCGACATGAGTACCATCCTACCGACATTGGTACCATCCTACCGACATGAGTACCATCCTACCGACACGAGTACCATCCTACCGACACGAGTACCATCCTACCGACACGAGTATCATCCTACCGACACGAGTACCATCCAACCTCCACGAGTACCATCCTACCGACATGAGTACCATCCTACCGACATTGGTACCATCCTACCGACATGAGTACCATCCTACCGACACGAGTACCATCCTACCGACACGAGTACCATCCTACCAACACGAGTACCATCCTACCGACATGAGTACCATCCTACCGACATTGGTACCATCCTACCGACATGAGTACCATCCTACCGACATGAGTACCATCCTACCGACACGAGTACCATCCTACCGACACGAGTACCATCCTACCGACACGAGTACAATCCTACCGACATGAATACCCTCCTACCGACATGAGTACCATCCTACCGACATGAGTACCACCCTACCGACAGGAGTACCATACTACCGACACGAGTACCACGAGTACCATCCTACCGACATGAATACCCTCCTACCGACTCGAGTACCATCCTACCGACACGAATACCATCCTACCGACACGAGTACCATCCTACCGACACGAGTACCATCCTACCGACACGAGTACCATCCTACCGACACGAGTACCATCCTACCGACATGAGTTCCATCCTACCGACACGAGTACCATCCTACCAACACGAGTACCACGAGTACCATCCTACCGACACGAGTACCATCCTACCGACACGAGTACATCCTACCGACACGAGTACCACGAGTACCATCCTACCGACACGAGTACCATCCTACCGACACGAGTATCATCCTACCGAAACGAGTACCACCCTACCGACACGAGTACCATCCTACCGACACGAGTATCATCCTACCTACACGAGTACCACCCTACCGACACGAGTACCATCCTACCGACACGAGTACCACCCTACCGACACGAGTACCATCCTACCGATACGAGTACAATCCTACCGACACGAGTACCATCCTACCGACACGAGTACCACCCTACCTCCACGAGTATCATCCTACCGACACGAGTACCATCCTACCGACACGAGTACAATCCTACCGACATGAACACCCTTCTACCGACATGAGTACCATCCTACCGACATGAATACCCTCCTACCGACATGAGTACCATCCTACCGACATGAGTACCATCCTACCGACACGAGTACCATCCTACCGACACGAGTACCATCCTACCGACACGAGTAACATCCTACCGACACGAGTACCATCCTACCAACATGAGTACCATCCTACCGACATGAGTACCATCCTACCGACACGAGTACCCTCCTACCGACACGAGTACCATCCTACCGACACGAGTACCATCATACCGACACGAGTACAATCCTACCGACACGAGTATCATCCTACCGACACGAGTACAACGAGTACAATCCTACCGACACGAGTACCATCCTACCGACACGTGTCCCATCCTACCGATACGAGTCCCATCCTACCGACACGAGTACCATCCTACCGACACGAGTACCATCCTACCGACACGAGTATCATCCTACCGACACGAGTACCATCCAACCTCCACGAGTACCATCCTACCGACATGAGTACCATCCTACCGACACGAGTACCATCCTACCGACACGAGTACCATCCTACCGACACGAGTACAATCCTACCGACACGAGTACCATCCAACCGACACGAGTACCATCCTACCGACACGAGTACCATCCTACCGACACGAGTACCACGAGTACCATCCTACCGACACGAGTACCATTCTACCGACACGAGTACCATCCTACCGACACGAGTACCATCCTACCGACACGAGTACCATCCTACCAACATGAGTACCATCCTACCGACATGAGTACCATCCTACCGACACGAGTACCCTCCTACCGACACGAGTACCATCCTACCGACACGAGTACAATCCTACCGACACGAGTACAATCCTACCGACACGAGTATCATCCTACCGACACGAGTACCACGAGTACAATCCTACCGACACGAGTACCATCCTACCGACACGAGTACCATCCTACCGACACGAGTACCATCCTACCGACACGAGTATCATCCTACCGACACGAGTACCATCCAACCTCCACGAGTACCATCCTACCGACACGAGTACCATCCTACCGACACGAGTACCACGAGTACCATCCTACCGACACGAGTACCATTCTACCGACACGAGTACCATCCTACCGACACGAGTACCATTCTACCGACACGAGTACCATCCTACCGACACGAGTACCATCCTACCGACACGAGTACCATCCTACCGACACGAGTACCATCCTACCGACACGAGTACCATCCTACCGACACGAGTACCATCCTACCGACACGAGTACCATCCTACCGACACGAGTACCATCCTACCGACACGAGTACCACGATTACCATCCTACCGACACGAGTACCATCCTACCGACACGAGTACAATCCTACCGACATTGGTACCATCCTACCGACACGAGTACCATCTTACCGACACGAGTACCATCCTACCGACACGAGTACCATCCTACCGACACGAGTACCATCCTACCGACACGAGTACCATTCTACCGACACGAGTACCATCCTACCAACACGAGTACCACCCTACCGACATGAGTACCATCCTACCGACACGAGTACCATCCTACCGACACGAGTATCATTCTACCGACACGAGTACCATCCTACCGACACGAGTACCATCCTACCGACACGAGTACAATCCTACCGACATGAATACCCTCCTACCGACATGAGTACCATCCTACCGTCATGAGTACCATCCTACCGACACGAGTACCAAACTACCGACACGAGTACCACGAGTACCATCCTACCGACATGAATACCCTCCTACCGACTCGAGTACCTTCCTACCGACACGAGTACCATCCTACCGACACGAGTACCATCCTACCGACACGAGTACCATCCTACCGACACGAGTACCATCCTACCGACACGAGTACCATCCCACCGACACGAGTACCATCCTACCGACATGAGTTCCATCCTACCGACACGAGTACCATCCTACCGACACGAGTACCACGAGTACCATCCTACCGACACGAGTACCATCCTACCGACACGAGTACATCCTACCGACACGAATACCATCCTACCGACATGAGTTCCATCCTACAGACACGAGTACCATCCTACCAACACGAGTACCACCCTACCGACACGAGTACCATCCTACCGACACGAGTATCATCCTACCAACACGAGTACCACCCTACCGACACGAGTACCATCCTACCGACACGAGTATCATCCTACCGACACGAGTACCACCCTACCTCCACGAGTATCATCCTACCGACACGAGTACCATCCTACCGACACGAGTACCATCCTACCGACACGAGTACCCTTCTACCGACATGAGTACCATCCTACCGACATGAATACCCTCCTACCGACATGAGTACCATCCTACCGACATGAGTACCATCCTACCGACACGAGTACCATCCTACCGACACGAGTACCATCCTACCGACACGAGTACCATCCTACCGACCCGAGTACCATCCTACCAACATGAGTACCATCCTACCAACACGAGTACCATCCTACCGACACGAGTACCATCCTACCGACACGAGTACCATCCTACCGACCCGAGTACCATCCTACCGACATGAGTACCATCCTACCGACATGAGTACCATCCTACCGACACGAGTACCCTCCTACCGACACGAGTACCATCCTACCGACACGAGTACCATCATACCGACACGAGTACAATCCTACCGACACGAGTACAATCCTACCGACACGAGTATCATCCTACCGACACGAGTACCACGAGTACAATCCTACCGACACGAGTACCATCCTATCGACACGAGTCCCATCCTACCAATACGAGTACCATCCTACCGACACGAGTACCATCCTACCGACACGAGTACCATCCTACCGACACGAGTATCATCCTACCGACACGAGTACCATCCAACCTCCACGAGTACCATCCTACCGACACGAGTACCATCCTACCGACACGAGTACCATCCTACCGACACGAGTACCATCCTACCGACACGAGTACAATCCTACCGACACGAGTACCATCCTACCGTCATGAGTACCATCCTACCGACACGAGTACCATACTACCGACACGAGTACCACGAGTACCATCCTACCGACATGAATACCCTCCTACCGACTCGAGTACCTTCCTACCGACACGAGTACCATCCTACCGACACGAGTACCATCCTACCGACACGAGTACCATCCTACCGACACGAGTACCATCCTACCGACACGAGTACCATCCCACCGACACGAGTACCATCCTACCGACATGAGTTCCATCCTACCGACACGAGTACCATCCTACCGACACGAGTACCACGAGTACCATCCTACCGACACGAGTACCATCCTACCGACACGAGTACATCCTACCGACACGAATACCATCCTACCGACATGAGTTCCATCCTACCGACACGAGTACCATCCTACCAACACGAGTACCACCCTACCGACACGAGTACCATCCTACCGACACGAGGATCATCCTACCAACACGAGTACCACCCTACCGACACGAGTACCATCCTACCGACACGAGTATCATCCTACCGACACGAGTACCACCCTACCTCCACGAGTATCATCCTACCTCCACGAGTACCATCCTACCGACACGAGTACCATCCTACCGACACGAGTACCCTTCTACCGACATGAGTACCATCCTACCGACATGAATACCCTCCTACCGACATGAGTACCATCCTACCGACATGAGTACCATCCTACCGACACGAGTACCATCCTACCGACACGAGTACCATCCTACCGACACGAGTACCATCCTACCGACCCGAGTACCGTCCTACCAACATGAGTACCATCCTACCGACACGAGTACCATCCTACCGACACGAGTACCATCCTACCAACATGAGTACCATCCTACCGACATGAGTACCATCCTACCGACACGAGTACCCTCCTACCGACACGAGTACCATCCTACCGACACGAGTACCATCATACCGACACGAGTACAATCCTACCGACACGAGTATCATCCTACCGACACGAGTACCACGAGTACAATCCTACCGACACGAGTACCATCCTATCGACACGAGTCCCATCCTACCAATACGAGTACCATCCTACCGACACGAGTACCATCCTACCGACACGAGTACCATCCTACCGACACGAGTATCATCCTACCGACACGAGTACCATCCAACCTCCACGAGTACCATCCTACCGACATGAGTACCATCCTACCGACACGAGTACCATTATACCGACACGAGTACCATCCTACCGACACGAGTACAATCCTACCGACACGAGTACCATCCAACCGACACGAGTACCATCCTACCGACATGAGTACCATCCTACCGACACGAGTACCACGAGTACCATCCTACCGACACGAGTACCATCCTACCGACACGAGTACCATCCTACCGACACGAGTACCATCCTACCGACACGAGTACCATCCTACCGACACGAGTACCATCCTACCGACACGAGTACCACGAGTACCATCCTACCGACACGAGTACCATTCTACCGAAACGAGTACCATCCTATCGACACGAGTACCATCCTACCGACACGAGTACCATCCTACCGACACGAGTACCATCCTACCGACACGAGTACCATCCTACCGACACGAGTACCATCCTATCGACACGAGTACCATCCTACCGACACGAGTACCATCCTACCGACTCGAGTACCATCCTACCGACACGAGTACCATCCTACCGACACGAGTACCATTCTACCGACACGAGTACCATTCTACCGACACGAGTACCACGAGTACCATCCTACCGACACGAGTACCATCCTACCAACACGAGTACCATTCTACCGACACGAGTACCATCCTACCGACACGAGTACAATCCTACCGACATTGGTACCATCCTACCGACACGAGTACCATCCTACCGACACGAGTATCATCCTACCGACACGAGTACCATCCAACCTCCACGAGTACCATCCTACCGACATGAGTACCATCCTAAGGACACGAGTACCATCCTACCGACACGAGTACCATCCTACCGACACGAGTACCATCCTACCGACACGAGTACAATCCTACCGACACGAGTACCATTCTACCGAAACGAGTACCATCCTATCGACACGAGTACCATCCTACCGACACGAGTACCATCCTACCGACACGAGTACCATCCTACCGACACGAGTACCATCCTACCGACACGAGTACCATCCTACCGACACGAGTACCATCCTACCGACACGAGTACCATTCTACCGACACGAGTACCACGAGTACCATCCTACCGACACGAGTACCATCCTACCAACACGAGTACCATTCTACCGACACGAGTACCATCCTACCGACACGAGTACAATCCTACCGACATTGGTACCATCCTACCGACACGAGTACCATCCTACCGACACGAGTATCATCCTACCGACACGAGTACCATCCAACCTCCACGAGTACCATCCTACCGACATGAGTACCATCCTAAGGACACGAGTACCATCCTACCGACACGAGTACCATCCTACCGACACGAGTACCATCCTACCGACACGAGTACAATCCTACCGACACGAGTACCATCCAACCGACACGAGTACCATCCTACCGACACGAGTACCATCCTACCGACATGAGTACCAAGAGTACCATCCTACCGACAGGAGTTCCATTCTACCGACACGAGTACCATCCTACCGACACGAGTACCATCCTACCGACACGAGTACCATCCTACCGACACGAGTACCATCCTACCGACACGAGTACCATCCTACCGACACGAGTACCATCCTACCGACACGAGTACCACGAGTACCATCCTACCGACACGAGTACCATTCTACCGAAACGAGTACCATCCTACCGACACGAGTACCATCCTACCGACACGAGTACCATCCTACCGACACGAGTACCATCCTACCGCCACGAGTACCATCCTACCGACACGAGTACCATCCTATCGACACGAGTACCATCCTACCGACACGAGTACCATCCTACCGACTCGAGTACCATCCTACCGACACGAGTACCATCCTACCGACACGAGTACCATTCTACCGACACGAGTACCACGAGTACCATCCTACCGACACGAGTACCATCCTACCAACACGAGTACCATTCTACCGACACGAGTACCATCCTACCGACACGAGTACAATCCTACCGACATTGGTACCATCCTACCGACACGAGTACAATCCTACCGACATTGGTACCATCCTACCGACACGAGCACCATCCTACCGACACGAGTACCATTCTACCGACACGAGTACCATCCTACCGACACGAGTACAATCCTACCGACATTGGTACCATCCTACCGACACGGGTACAATCCTACCGACATTGGTACCATCCTACCGACACGAGTACCATCCTACCGACACGAGTACCATCCTACCGACACGAGTACCATCCTACCGACACGAGTACCATCCTACCGACACGAGTACCATCCTACCGACACGAGTACCATCCTACCGACACGAGTACTATTCTACCGACACGAGTACCATCCTACCGACACGAGTACCATCCTACCGACACGAGTACCATCCTACCGACATGAGTACCATCCTACCGACACGAGTACCACCCTACCGACATGAGTACCATCCTACCGAAACGAGTACCATTCTACCGACACGAGTACCCTCCTACCGACACGAGTACCATCCTACCGACACGAGTACCATCATACCGACACGAGTACAATCCTACCGACACGAGGATCATCCTACCGACACGAGTACCACGAGTACAATCCTACCGACACGAGTACCATCCTATCGACACGAGTCCCATCCTACCAATACGAGTACCATCCTACCGACACGAGTACCATCCAACCGACACGAGTACCATCCTACCGACACGAGTATCATCCTACCGACACGAGTACCATCCAACCTCCACGAGTACCATCCTACCGACATGAGTACCATCCTACCGACACGAGTACCATCCTACCGACACGAGTACCATCCTACCGACACGAGTACCATCCTACCGACACGAGTACAATCCTACCGACACGAGTACCATCCAACCGACACGAGTACCATCCTACCGACACGAGTACCATCCTACCGACACGAGTACCACGAGTACCATCCTACCGACACGAGTACCATTCTACCGACACGAGTACCATCCTACCGACACGAGTACCATCCTACAGACATGAGTACCATCCTACCGACACGAGTACCATCCTACCGACACGAGTACCATCCTACCGACATGAGAACCATCCTACCGACACGAGTACCACCCTACCGACATGAGTACCATCCTACCGACACGAGTACCATCCTACCGACACGAGTACCATTCTACCGACACGAGTACAATCCTACCGACATTGGTACCATCCTACCGACACGAGTACCATCCCACCGGCACGAGTACCATCCTACCGACACGAGTACCATCCTACCGACACGAGTACAATCCTACCGACACGAGTACCATCCTACCGACACGAGTACCATTCTACCGACACGAGTACCATCCTACCGACACGAGTACAATCCTACCGACATTGGTACCATCCTACCGACACGAGTACCATCCCACCGGCACGAGTACCATCCTACCGACACGAGTACCATCCTACCGACACGAGTATCATCCTACCGACACGAGTACCACGAGTACCATCCTACCGACATGAGTAAAACGAGTACCATCCTTACCGACACGAGTACCATTCTACCGACACGAGTACCATCCTACCGACACGAGTACCATCCTACCGACACGAGTACCATCCTACCGACACGAGTACCATCCTACCGACACGAGTACCATTCTACCGACACGAGAACCATCCTACCGACACGAGTACCATCCTACGGACACGAGTACCATTCTACCGACACGAGTACCATCCTACCGACACGAGTACAATCCTACCGACACGAGTACCATCCTACCGACACGAGTACCATCATACCGACACGAGTACAATCCTACCGACACGAGTATCATCCTACCGACACGAGTACTACGAGTACAATCCTACCGACACGAGTACCATCCTACCGACACGAGTCCCATCCTACCGATACGAGTACCATCCTACCGACACGAGTACCATCCTACCGACACGAGTACCATCCTACCGACACGAGTATCATCCTACCGACACGAGTACCATCCAACCTCCACGAGTACCATCCTACCGACATGAGTACCATCCTACCGACACGAGTACCATCCTACCGACACGAGTACCATTCTACCGACACGAGTACCACGAGTACCATCCTACCGACACGAGTACCATCCTACCAACACGAGTACCATTCTACCGACACGAGTACCATCCTACCGACACGAGTACAATCCTACCGACATTGGTACCATCCTACCGACACGAGTACAATCCTACCGACATTGGTACCATCCTACCGACACGAGCACCATCCTACCGACACGAGTACCATTCTACCGACACGAGTACCATCCTACCGACACGAGTACAATCCTACCGACATTTGTACCATCCTACCGACACGGGTACAATCCTACCGACATTGGTACCATCCTACCGACACGAGTACCATCCTACCGACACGAGTACCATCCTACCGACACGAGTACCATCCTACCGACACGAGTACCATCCTACCGACACGAGTACCATCCTACCGACACGAGTACCATCCTACCGACATGAGTACCATCCTACCGACACGAGTACCACCCTACCGACATGAGTACCATCCTACCGACACGAGTACCATTCTACCGACACGAGTACCCTCCTACCGACACGAGTACCATCCTACCGACACGAGTACCATCATACCGACACGAGTACAATCCTACCGACACGAGTATCATCCTACCGACACGAGTACCACGAGTACAATCCTACCGACACGAGTACCATCCTATCGACACGAGTCCCATCCTACCAATACGAGTACCATCCTACCGACACGAGTACCATCCTACCGACACGAGTACCATCCTACCGACACGAGTATCATCCTACCGACACGAGTACCATCCAACCTCCACGAGTACCATCCTACCGACATGAGTACCATCCTACCGACACGAGTACCATCCTACCGACACGAGTACCATCCTACCGACACGAGTACCATCCTACCGACACGAGTACAATCCTACCGACACGAGTACCATCCAACCGACACGAGTACCATCCTACCGACACGAGTACCATCCTACCGACACGAGTACCACGAGTACCATCCTACCGACACGAGTACCATTCTACCGACACGAGTACCATCCTACCGACACGGGTACCATCCTACCGACACGAGTACCATCCTACCGACACGAGTACCATCCTACCGACACGAGTACCATCCTACCGACACGAGTACCATCCTACCGACACGAGTACCATCCTACCGACACGAGTACCATCCTACCGACACGAGTACCACGAGTACCATCCTACCGACACGAGTACCATTCTACCGACACGAGTACCATCCTACCGACACGAGTACAATCCTACCGACATTGGTACCATCCTACCGACACGAGTACCATCCTACCGACACGAGTACCATCCTACCGACACGAGTACCATCCTACCGACACGAGTACCATCCTACCGACACGAGTACCATTCTACCGACACGAGTACCATCCTACCGACACGAGTACAATCCTACCGACATTGGTACCATCCTACCGACACGAGTACCATCCTACCGACACGAGTACCATCCTACCGACACGAGTACCATCCTACCGACACGAGTACCATCCTACCGACACGAGTACCATCCTACCGACACGAGTACCATCCTACCGACACGAGTACCATCCTACCGACACGAGTACCATCCTACCGACACGAGTACCATCCTACCGACACGAGTACCATCCTACCGAAACGAGTACCATCCTACCGACACGAGTACCATCCTACCGACACGAGTACCATCCTACCGACACGAGTACCATCCTACCGACACGAGTACCATCCTACCGACACGAGTACCACGAGTACCATCCTACCGACACGAGTACCATCCTACCGACACGAGTACCATCCTACCGACACGAGTACCATCCTACCGACATGAGTACCATCCTACCGACACGAGTACCATCCTACCGACACGAGTACCATCCTACCGACATGAGTACCATCCTACCGACACGAGTACCATCCTACCGACACGAGTACCATCCTACCGACACGAGTACCATCCTACCGACACGAGTACCATCCTACCAACATGAGTACCATCCTACCGACATGAGTACCATCCTACCGACACGAGTACCCTCCTACCGACACGAGTACCATCCTACCGACACGAGTACCATCTTACCGACACGAGTACAATCCTACCGACACGAGTATCATCCTACCGACACGAGTACCACGAGTACCATCCTACCGACACGAGTACCATCCTACCGACACGAGTCCCATCCTACCGATACGAGTACCATCCTACCGACACGAGTACCATCCTACCGACACGAGTACCATCCTACCGACACGAGTACCATCCTACCGACACGAGTACCACGAGTACCATCCTACCGACACGAGTACCATTCTACCGACACGAGTACCATCCTACCGACACGAGTACAATCCTACCGACATTGGTACCATCCCACCGAGACGAGTACCATCCTACCGACACGAGTACCATCCTACCGACACGAGTACCATCCTACCGACACGAGTACCATCCTACCGACACGAGTACCATTCTACCGACACGAGTACCATCCTACCGACACGAGTACAATCCTACCGACATTGGTACCATCCTACCGACACGAGTACCATCCTACCGACACGAGTACCATCCTACCGACACGAGTACCATCCTACCGACACGAGTACCATCCTACCGACACGAGTACCATCCTACCGACACGAGTACCATCCTACCGACACGAGTACCATCCTACCGACACGAGTACCATCCTACCGACACGAGTACCATCCTACCGACACGAGTACCACGAGTACCATCCTACCGACACGAGTACCATCCTACCGACACGAGTACCATCCTACCGACACGAGTACCATCCTACCGACACGAGTACCACGAGTACCATCCTACCGACACGAGTACCATCCTACCGACACGAGTACCATCCTACCGACACGAGTACCATCCTACCGACATGAGTACCATCCTACCGACACGAGTACCATCCTACCGACACGAGTACCATCCTACCGACATGAGTACCATCCTACCGACACGAGTACCATCCTACCGACACGAGTACCATCCTACCGACACGAGTACCATCCTACCGACACGAGTACCATCCTACCAACATGAGTACCATCCGACATGAGTACCATCCTACCGACACGAGTACCCTCCTACCGACACGAGTACCATCCTACCGACACGAGTACCATCATACCGACACGAGTACAATCCTACCGACACGAGTATCATCCTACCGACACGAGTACCACGAGTACCATCCTACCAACACGAGTACCATCCTACCGACACGAGTCCCATCCTACCGATACGAGTACCATCCTACCGACACGAGTACCATCCTACCGACATGAGTACCATCCTACCGACATTGGTACCATCCTACCGACATGAGTACCATCCTACCGACACGAGTACCATCCTACCGACACGAGTACCATCCTACCAACACGAGTACCATCCTACCGACATGAGTACCATCCTACCGACATTGGTACCATCCTACCGACATGAGTACCATCCTACCGACACGAGTACCATCCTACCGACACGAGTACCATCCTACCGACACGAGTATCATCCTACCGACACGAGTACCATTCTACCGACACGAGTACAATCCTACCGACATTGGTACCATCCTACCGACACGAGTACCATCCCACCGGCACGAGTACCATCCTACCGACACGAGTACCATCCTACCGACACGAGTACAATCCTACCGACACGAGTACCATCCTACCGACACGAGTACCATCCTACCGACATGAGTACCATCCTACCGACACGAGTACCATCCTACCGACACGAGTACCATCCTACCGACATGAGTACCATCCTACCGACACGAGTACCACCCTACCGACATGAGTACCATCCTACCGACACGAGTACCATCCTACCGACACGAGTACCATTCTACCGACACGAGTACCATCCTACCGACACGAGTACAATCCTACCGACATTGGTACCATCCTACCGACACGAGTACCATCCCACCGGCACGAGTACCATCCTACCGACACGAGTACCATCCTACCGACACGAGTATCATCCTACCGACACGAGTACCACGAGTACCATCCTACCGACATGAGTACCACGAGTACCATCCTTACCGACACGAGTACCATTCTACCGACACGAGTACCATCCTACCGACACGAGTACCATCCTACCGACACGAGTACCATCCTACCGACACGAGTACCATCCTACCGACACGAGTACCATTCTACCGACACGAGTACAATCCTACCGACACGAGTACCATCCTACCGACACGAGTACTACGAGTACAATCCTACCGACACGAGTACCATCCTACCGACACGAGTACCATCCAACCGACACGAGTACCATCCTACCGACACGAGTACCATCCTACCGACACGAGTACCACGAGTACCATCCTACCGACACGAGTACCATTCTACCGACACGAGTACCATCCTACCGACACGAGTACCATCCTACCGACACGAGTACCATCCTACCGACACGAGTACCATCCTACCGACACGAGTACCATCCTACCGACACGAGTACCATCCTACCGACACGAGTAACATCCTACCGACACGAGTACCACGAGTACCATCCTACCGACACGAGTACCATCCTACCGACTCAAGTACCATCCTACCGACACGAGTACCATCCTACCGACACGAGTACCATTCTACCGACACGAGTACCACGAGTACCATCCTACCGACACGAGTACCATCCTACCGACACGAGTACCATTCTACCGACACGAGTACCATCCTACCGACACGAGTACAATCCTACCGACATTGGTACCATCCTACCGACACGAGTACAATCCTACCGACATTGGTACCATCCTACCGACACGAGTAACATCCTACCGACACGAGTACCATTCTACCGACACGAGTACCATCCTACCGACACGAGTACAATCCTACCGACATTGGTACCATCCTACCGACACGAGTACAATCCTACCGACATTGGTACCATCCTACCGACACGAGTACCATCCTACCGACACGAGTACCATCCTACCGACACGAGTACCATCCTACCGACACGAGTACCATCCTACCGACATGAGTACCATCCTACCGACATTGGTACCATCCTACCGACATGAGTACCATCCTACCGACACGAGTACCATCCTACAGACACGAGTACCATTCTACCGACACGAGTACCATCCTACCGACACGAGTACCATCCTACCGACACGAGTACCACGAGTACCATCCTACCGACACGAGTACCATCCTACCGACATGAGTACCATCCTACCGTCATGAGTACCACCCTACCGACATGAGTACCATCCTACCGACACGAGTACCATCCTACCGACACGAGTACCACGAGTACATTCCTACCGACACGAGTACCACGAGTACATTCCTACCGACACGAGTACCATCCTACCGACACGAGTACCATCCTACCGACATGAGTACCATCCTACCGACACGAATACCATCCTACCGACACGAGTACAATCCTACCGACACGAGTACCATCCTACCGACACGAGTACCATCCTACCGACACGAGTACCATCCTACCGACATGAGTACCATCCTACCGACATTGGTACCATCCTACCGACATGAGTACCATCCTACCGACACGAGTACCATCCTACCGACACGAGTACCATCCTACCGACATGAGTACCATCCTACCGACACGAGTACCATCCTTCCTACACGAGTACCATCCTACCGACACGAGTACCATCCTACCGACACGAGTACCATCCTACCGACACGAGTAACATCCTACCGACACGAGTACCACGAGTACCATCCTACCGACACGAGTACCATCCTACCGACTCAAGTACCATCCTACCGACACGAGTACCATCCTACCGACACGAGTACCATTCTACCGACACGAGTACCACGAGTACCATCCTACCGACACGAGTACCATCCTACCGACACGAGTACCATTCTACCGACACGAGTACCATCCTACCGACACGAGTACAATCCTACCGACATTGGTACCATCCTACCGACACGAGTACAATCCTACCGACATTGGTACCATCCTACCGACACGAGTAACATCCTACCGACACGAGTACCATTCTACCGACACGAGTACCATCCTACCGACACGAGTACAATCCTACCGACATTGGTACCATCCTACCGACACGAGTACAATCCTACCGACATTGGTACCATCCTACCGACACGAGTACCATCCTACCGACACGAGTACCATCCTACCGACACGAGTACCATCCTACCGACACGAGTACCATCCTACCGACATGAGTACCATCCTACCGACATTGGTACCATCCTACCGACATGAGTACCATCCTACCGACACGAGTACCATCCTACAGACACGAGTACCATTCTACCGACACGAGTACCATCCTACCGACACGAGTACCATCCTACCGACACGAGTACCACGAGTACCATCCTACCGACACGAGTACCATCCTACCGACATGAGTACCATCCTACCGTCATGAGTACCACCCTACCGACATGAGTACCATCCTACCGACACGAGTACCATCCTACCGACACGAGTACCACGAGTACATTCCTACCGACACGAGTACCACGAGTACATTCCTACCGACACGAGTACCATCCTACCGACACGAGTACCATCCTACCGACATGAGTACCATCCTACCGACACGAATACCATCCTACCGACACGAGTACAATCCTACCGACACGAGTACCATCCTACCGACACGAGTACCATCCTACCGACACGAGTACCATCCTACCGACATGAGTACCATCCTACCGACATTGGTACCATCCTACCGACATGAGTACCATCCTACCGACACGAGTACCATCCTACCGACACGAGTACCATCCTACCGACATGAGTACCATCCTACCGACACGAGTACCATCCTTCCTACACGAGTACCATCCTACCGACACGAGTACCATCCTACCGACACGAGTACCATCCTACCGACACGAGTACCATCCTACCGACACGAGTACCACGAGTACCATCCTACCGACACGAGTACCATCCTACCGACACGAGTACCATTCTACCGACACGAGTACCATCCTACCGACACGAGTATCATCCTACCGACACGAGTACCATCCTACCGACACGAGTACCACGAGTACCATCCTACCGACACGAGTACCATCCTACCGACATGAGTACCACCCTACCGACACGAGTACCATCCTACCGACACGAGTACCATTCTACCGACACGAGTACCATCCTACCGACACGAGTACCATCCTACCGACACGAGTACCATCCTACCGACACGAGTACCATCCTACCGACATGAGTACCATCCTACCGACATTAGTACCACCCTACCGACACGAGTACCATCCTACCGACACGAGTACCACCCTACCGACACGAGTACCATTCTACCGACACGAGTACCATTCTACCGACACGAGTACCATCCTACCGACACGAGTACCATCCTACCGACACGAGTACCATCCTACCGACACGAGTACCATCCTACCGACACGAGTACCACGAGTACCATCCTACCGACACGAGTACCATCCTACCGACACGAGTACCATCCTACCGACACGAGTACCATCCTACCGACACGAGTACCATCCTACCGACACGAGTACCACGAGTACCATCCTACCGACACGAGTACCATCCTACCGACACGAGTACCATCCTACCGACACGAGTACCATCCTACCGACACGAGTACCATCCTACCGACACGAGTACCATCCTACCGACACGAGTACCATCCTACCGACACGAGTATCATCCTACCGACACGAGTACCATCCTACCGACACGAGTACCATCCTACAGACACGAGTACCATTCTACCGACACGAGTACCACGAGTACCATCCTACCGACACGAGTACCATCCTACAGACACGAGTACCATCCCACCGAAAATAAATACATACTGTTGAAAATGATGTCACATGACTTAATCTTACATCAAACAAAAACTATTTTGATGCAACGGAAATCATCGAAAATAAATTTGCATCAAATCTGCAAATTAGAAAGGTTTTCTCAATAAAGAAGCTTT
Organism: Gibbula magus; assembly: GCA_936450465.1. Lineage (NCBI taxonomy): Eukaryota > Metazoa > Mollusca > Gastropoda > Trochida > Trochidae > Gibbula > Gibbula magus. The sequence continues at coordinate 3,436,335 of OW388292.1, read as the reverse complement.
TATTACCTAATTGACTATCGTGATATGAAGGGATAGAGCATCCATCGTGTGCCGAGTACACCATAGCAGTATGTACTTCAAGACCTTCAGTGACTGTGTGTGTATCAATTGTGCCAATTGTATATTGGTTTAACGTCGCTCAAAACCCACTTACGAATTTAAAGTACTTTGATTATAGTTTTAAGGAGTTTTTAATGCTTCTTTTAAAGTTAAGTTTAAATCTATATTTCTGAAAATATGGAAACTCATTTTCTTTGAAAATTACAATTGATGTACTTCTTGTGAACACCCAATAAACGTAGAAACTCAAGCGTTGTTAACAAACATTGTTATAAACAGTCCCTTGTCCCAGAAGACTTCCATAATGAGACAAGTCAACCGTGACAATGGTAAGATGGCACCTTTGTCTTACACGACAACTGCGCATGCGCTGTGACAGTGTTGACGGTGTTGCCACAACAACCGTGATCAATGGAACGAGACGAGACGGTATCTCAGGTAACGACAGTATTTCTACATTCTGCTATCATCAGTCAGTGCAGCAGGCAGCAGAAGCAAGACACCATTAGATCATCATGAGGGAAATAGTCCACTTGCAGGCCGGCCAGTGCGGCAACCAGATCGGCGCTAAGGTCTGTAGAAAAGCGATGCTTACATTTTTCCCATTTTGTTGGTAATTTTTCAAAATTTAATTGTTTTTTAGTCAGTGTAAACACAAAATTGTCATATATGAATGAGAAAAGAACTATCAACAAATTGTTTACCCTCTAGGTTAAGATTCCATTTTATCAATTATCTCGATTTAGGTTTCTATTTCAGATATTAAATAACATTGAACGCGTGTTTATGTCTAAAAACACCTAACATCTGTAGTTAAAAAACAGTGGCTGTTTTGGTTTCTGGTTTCAAGTTATACGTGCTTCACGGGTATAACTGGACACGAGCAAGCCACACATTCTTACCATCGTGGAACACGTTCTCGACGTCCTCGTAATTCACATCCATTTTACCATAATGACAAACTTTGCAACGCGATAACTTGATTGCATTAAGTCTTGAAATACAACATGATTCTTTGAACATTTAATTCAACAAAGCGTGCAGGATTTTCACTAATTTCGAGTATAAAATGCTTCGTATTGATTTAATTCTTGGAGCGTAAATCGGACTAAGAATGCCGTGTCATATCGACCGGTCACGCGCCACTGAATGGGATGATGGAGTTGGCATCCGGACAATCGTCCATGACGTCAGAGCAGTGTTGAATGAACCGTACCCCATACCTGGGGAATAAGACGCGAGATCGCTCCATCATCTACAAGTGAAGCGCTCCCTACTGGCCGAACCTGTTTATCTGATAAAACAGGACAATAACCAAGTGGGGGTCGCATTGTCAGGGCGCTGTCCAATAACAGTGAGCGATTAGTAGCGCTCAATCTCTCCTGAACGACACGGAGCGATGCCTCGGTGCTTGCTCCCTTTGCTACATTGCGCTACATTGAGCAATCGCGTTCAAGAGAGGTTAAAAAGTAATCGCTCATTTACACGCTTATTGAACATGGCCCTGGTGTATATAGGGAGGGAGGAAGTGTCGTCATAGTCTCTGATGCGAAGTTTTGATGGATCCTTTTTTTCTCATTCAATCATAAATTATAACGTTCTGATATTCCTATTTCATCAGAATTATATACACTGACGGGCAAAAGAAAGTATATGGCTCGGTTGTATTTATCATATTATATAATTTTCAAAAGTCAAATATCTCGAGTTTTCGACGTCGTATTAAAAAACGGACTAGTTTGTGAAATTAGTCCAAAACATTGAATCAGTCAAAGAATACCTCTGCGTGGTTTATAATTTAAATTTGGAAATTCCCCCAAGTTAATTTTGATAAAACACAACTGTTCATCGACATATAACGCATACTCTTTGTGAAAATCAATAAATGTGCTTCGTCCTGCACAAATTTACAACATTTTGAACATGGTAGGGGTCATGTTGGTGTAAATTTGATTTCTTACCCCTGTCTACTTTAAATAATGATATTTTAGTTAAAAAATAAAACAGTCACCAATTAAGTCATTCAAACTACTGCCGAAAGGTGTTATTGTATCGTGTCATAATCAAATGCATCTTATTTCTTTAAAATATTGAATTAATCGAAAAGAAGTGAGTGTTATACTTTCTTTTGCCCGTCAGTTTATATACATGTATATCCCATAAAGGATAGATAGATTCTTAACGCAGTAGTTCACATCCATCTCATCTGCGTTAAATGTTTGCTGCTACACATGCAGGGACTCCCTACAGGGATAGAGTCCTGGTGTACTGTACAGGGATAGAGTCCTGGTGTACTGTACAGGGATAGAGTCCTGGTGTACTGTACAGGGATAGAGCCCTGGTGTACTGTACAGGGATAGAGTCCTGGTGTACTGTACAGGGATAGAGTCCTGGTGTACTGTACAGGGATAGAGTCCTGGTGTACTGTACAGGGATGGAGTCCTGGTGTACTGTACAGGGATAGAGTCCTGGTGTACTGTACAGGGATAGAGTCCTGGTGTACTGTACAGGGATAGAGTCCTGGTGTACTGTACAGGGATAGAGTCCTGGTGTACTGTACAGGGATAGAGTCCTGGTGTACTGTACAGGGATAGAGTCCTGGTGTACTGTACAGGGATAGAGTCCTGGTGTACTGTACAGGGATAGAGTCCTGGTGTACTGTACAGGGATAGAGTCCTGGTGTACTGTACAGGGATAGAGTCCTGGTGTACTGTACAGGGATAGAGTCCTGGTGTACTGTACAGGGATAGAGTCCTGGTGTACTGTACAGGGATATAGTCCTGGTGTACTGTACAGGGATAGAGTCCTGGTGTACTGTACAGGGATAGAGTCCTTGTGTACTGTACAGGGATAGAGTCCTGGTGTACTGTACAGGGATAGAGTCCTGGTGTACTGTACAGGGATAGAGTCCTGGTGTACTGTACAGGGATAGAGTCCTGGTGTACTGTACAGGGATAGAGTCCTGGTGTACTGTACAGGGATAGAGTCCTGGTGTACTGTACAGGGATAGAGTCCTGGTGTACTGTACAGGGATAGAGTCCTGGTGTACTGTACAGGGATAGAGTCCTGGTGTACTGTACAGGGATAGAGTCCTGGTGTACTGTACAGGGATAGAGTCCTGGTGTACTGTACAGGGATAGAGTCCTGGTGTACTGTACAGGGATAGAGTCCTGGTGTACTGTACAGGGATAGAGTCCTGGTGTACTGTACAGGGATAGAGTCCTGGTGTACTGTACAGGGATAGAGTCCTGGTGTACTGTACAGGGATAGAGTCCTGGTGTACTGAACAGGGATAGAGTCCTGGTGTACTGTACAGGGATAGAGTCCTGGTGTACTGTACAGGGATAGAGTCCTGGTGTACTGTGTGTTTGGATTGACAAGATTAACACAGAGCTGCATTCAAACAACAGGATATCACTTAACTCGGGTGCATTGTATATCAGATTCAGTCGTGATGTGCGGTGCTTTCCCGTCGATTAAGGTTTTTGAGTGTTTGCCATTTGTATTACGGACATATTCATTTGTTATCCTAACCCTATACAGGTCAGATTTGATCATGAGCCAAGTTTTACCCTTAAAGAATAATATCGATCTTAAATTAGTTTAATAAATTCATTGTGGGTGGAATCAAATCGATATAAACCTTACAATTAATATACTGTTTAAAACACGTATGCTTTTATAACATTTTTTCATAACCCAGTGATTGTGTTGACAGTTCTGGGAGGTGATCTCTGATGAGCACGGTATCGACCCCACAGGTTCCTACCGCGGTGACTCGGACCTCCAGCTAGAAAGGATCAACGTCTACTACAATGAAGCTACAGGTTAGATTATAAACAGGGCAGGCGCTGGCGCCCTTCTATTAACAGATACGTGATCTTTGGTCAATATCAGACAGTCACGGTCAAGATGGGATACGTAGATTGATAGGGCTAAGGTGACTTCGTGGGACACGTAGATTGATAGGGCTAAGGTGACTTCGTTGGACACGTAGATTGATAGGGCTAAGGTGACTTCGTGGGACACGTAGATTGATAGGGCTAAGGTGACTTCGTTGGACACGTAGATTGATAGGGCTAAGGTGACTTCGTGGGACACGTAGATTGATAGGGCTAAGGTGACTTCGTTGGACACGTAGATTGATAGGGCTAAGGTGACTTCGTGGGACACGTAGATTGATAGGGCTAAGGTGACTTCGTGGGACACGTAGATTGATAGGGCTAAGGTGACATCGTGGGACACGTAGATTGATAGGGCTAAGGTGACTTCGTGGGACACGTAGATTGATAGGGCTAAGGTGACTTCGTTGGACACGTAGATTGATAGGGCTAAGGTGACTTCGTGGGACACGTAGATTGATAGGGCTAAGGTGACTTCGTGGGACACGTAGATTGATAGGGCTAAGGTGACTTCGTGGGACACGTAGATTGATAGGGCTAAGGTGACTTCGTTGGACACGTAGATTGATAGGGCTAAGGTGACTTCGTTGGACACGTAGATTGATAGGGCTAAGGTGACTTCGTGGGACACGTAGATTGATAGGGCTAAGGTGACTTCGTGGGACACGTAGATTGATAGGGCTAAGGTGACTTCGTTGGACACGTAGATTGATAGGGCTAAGGTGACTTCGTTGGACACGTAGATTGATAGGGCTAAGGTGACTTCGTGGGACACGTAGATTGATAGGGCTAAGGTGACTTCGTGGGACACGTAGATTGATAGGGCTAAGGTGACTTCGTGGGACACGTAGATTGATAGGGCTAAGGTGACTTCGTGGGACACGTAGATTGATAGGGCTAAGGTGACTTCGTTGGACACGTAGATTGATAGGGCTAAGGTGACTTCGTGGGACACGTAGATTGATAGGGCTAAGGTGACTTCGTGGGACACGTAGATTGATAGGGCTAAGGTGACTTCGTGGGACACGTAGATTGATAGGGCTAAGGTGACTTCGTGGGACACGTTCCGTACTTGATGTCATGGACCATATTAGTAATGACATTATTGTTGCAATTTGATAATTTCTGACAAAGACTGATGCTCAATGGCATGGAGAAGACATGCTTTTTTGGATCATCAATTGCGTTATTCAACAATGGCGACTTTTCGGTATAGGCATATCTTTTTTAAATAAAGACGCGTCGTATACACTATTTAAGGGGTGCAGTTTTAAGGTGGTCGACCCCTTTGGTTTATATATATATATATATATATATATATATATATATATATATACACACATATATATATATGATAAACTACCTAAAACTATAAAGCACGCAAAAGGCTGAGCTACTCTGTATTTTTAGATTGTAAAGTCCCGATGAGCTACAGAGCCCATTCCTCTATTTTCACAGATGACATCTCGGAGTATTGTCATGTTTGAAATTAAGTTTGCCGAACATCCCCAAAGACTTATCAAGCTGATTTCATTTCAGGCGGAAAATATGTGCCACGTGCAGTGCTGGTCGACCTTGAGCCCGGAACCATGGACTCTGTCCGCTCCGGACCGTTCGGTCAGATCTTCCGACCGGACAACTTCGTGTTCGGACAGAGTGGAGCCGGAAACAACTGGGCCAAGGGTCACTACACAGAGGGCGCCGAGCTTGTGGACACTGTGTTGGATGTTGTCCGCAAGGAGTCCGAGAGCTGCGACTGTCTCCAAGGTTTCCAGCTGACACACTCGCTCGGGGGTGGAACTGGGTCCGGAATGGGCACTCTCCTCATCAGCAAGATCAGAGAGGAGTACCCAGACAGAATCATGACAACCTTCTCCGTCGTGCCTTCTCCCAAGGTGCTAATTTTGATAAATATTAAATGGATCCTTCGTAAGCTTCGAATGACCTGTTGTATCATGTTTCATCCTGTCTGTTGTATTACAGGTGTCCGACACGGTGGTCGAGCCTTACAATGCAACTCTCTCAGTCCATCAACTGGTCGAGAACACCGACGAGACCTTCTGTATCGACAACGAGGCACTCTACGATATCTGCTTTAGAACCCTCAAACTAACCACGCCCACCTACGGTGACCTCAACCATCTGGTGTCAGCCACCATGTCTGGAGTGACCACTTGTCTGAGGTTCCCTGGTCAGCTGAACGCTGATCTGCGTAAACTGGCTGTCAACATGGTCCCCTTCCCCCGTCTCCACTTCTTCATGCCGGGCTTTGCCCCCCTCACCTCCAGGGGCAGCCAGCAGTACCGTGCCCTCACCGTCCCAGAACTCACCCAGCAAATGTTCGATGCCAAGAACATGATGGCAGCCTGCGATCCCCGTCATGGTCGCTATCTGACCGTTGCTGCCATGTTCCGAGGACGTATGTCCATGAAGGAGGTTGATGAACAGATGCTGAATGTCCAGAACAAGAACAGTAGCTACTTCGTGGAATGGATCCCCAACAACGTCAAGACCGCCGTCTGTGATATCCCACCACGTGGTCTCAAGATGTCTGCGACCTTCATTGGAAACAGCACAGCCATTCAGGAGCTCTTCAAGCGTATCTCTGAGCAGTTCACAGCTATGTTCAGGAGAAAGGCTTTCCTCCATTGGTACACTGGCGAGGGAATGGACGAGATGGAGTTCACTGAGGCCGAGTCCAACATGAACGACTTGGTGTCTGAATACCAGCAGTACCAGGATGCCACGGCCGAGGAGGAGGGAGAGTACGATGATCAGGAGCTCGAGTGAACTCTCATTCAAGAACATCATACTGTATTCTGTTTTGTCTCGGTTCTCATATGTAATAAGACTGTTAGCTCATCAGTTGACTAGGGCATGACATCTATTCCTGTAAACATATTTTATACTTACTGGAGAATTGATACACTTAAGTATTAGTTTACTGCTGTGCGGCCAATCTTTACGCATCATCATTGATATACAGATTCTGAAACTATGAAACATTTATACTTGAAAATTTACGATCATTAAAGTTAATTCCCTTAAATCTTGTTTGTCTTTGCTATTAATAGATGACTGCACTTTATCAATTGAAGACCATCTGATCCAGAAAAGATTTATAACACGTTGGTGTTGGTACACTAGGTGCTGGGTGTAGGTGTCCGACATTCAGTGTGGGTGTTTAAATCCAACAAGGGACTCGTCCCTACAAAATAGAGCCATTGGCGCTGTTGCTGTTGCTGTTAAAACCGATGGTATTCCGCGGGGAAAAAAAGTGCAAAATAGTGCATCTACCGGGATACGAACACATATCGTTCGGAGGTTTTCACGCCAAACCGACCTTGTGGCGAGGAATCTACAGAACCTGTTCGTATCCCGGTAGATATATAATTTTGCAATTTTTTTCTTCGGGACCAGGTCGATTTTAATCAGACTGCCAGGGGAACTGAGGTATTGGGTTTCAGTAGGGGAAGCACGGACGGTACACTGTAGGACGATAATGGGGTTGGGGACGGGGTGGTTGAGCCAATGGATTAATTTTTTTAGATCTTCGATCTGAGATACGCAATCATACAATTCCCGATGAGCTGCAGAGCCAATGGCTCTATTTTTAGCTCGATCAGGCCGATGGGCTTGTGGAATGGCATGGTGTCCGACGTCCGTCCGTAAACTTTTTCTCCAGAACCAATGACTCTAAAAAAAACTGAAATTTTATGTGGAGACTCCTTGGTCAATGGGGATTCTAAATTGTAGATTTGGTGACCCTGTGACCCACCGTATGGGTCACAGCCTAAACAACCTTTGTAATGAGTATGAGCAATACTGAGATTTTATGTGCACTTCAGTCAATTTTAGGGGAAAATAAGAACATGAAATAGATATCAACATAAGATTAATATCTACATCATGGACCTGTAAGTTGTGAATCAATGTGTAATGAGAACTATTGAATACCCTGTGAACCGAATATTGTGACAGGCCTCAAAGAAATAAATTGAAGAGTAATTGAAGAAATTCTTCTTTTTTTACACGAGATAAGTGAACTTATTATGACTGAATATAACATGAGACTGTAAGAATTAGCTACAATAGATTCTGACACCATACCTCTGTCCTATTTTCATCTTCTTCTCCAATACTATAATGTACAGTAAAATATTACCCATACGGGTGAGGAGACACGGGTGATTATTTTTTTGTTATTTGCACATGTGCTTTCAAGTGATTCTCAATGTTGATTGGTCGGTTATCCGTAGAAAGAATGACTATGACGTCATGAAACAATGGTATGACGTGACGAATTCTCTTATGACGTCACAATGTTACTGTGGCGACGTGTTGTTCAGGGCGACCTTCCACTGACATTAATATGTAAAAATCAAGCGTAATTGTGCAATTTAATTACATTATGGGTAATATATAGAATAACCAACTCGGTACGAGTGATTACGCGAAATATCCACTCGTCTAAATTATGTTCAGAGCCACTCGCTAAAGCTCGTGGCTTAACATTATATAGACTCGTGGATATTCCCCGCAATCACTCGTACCTCGTTGGTTATTCTCTAAATAATGTATAAATGGGGGAAAACAACATATAAAATATACACAAAGAACCTAATTAAGCACCACCTAATATTTTCAGTGATACAAATATACATAGTATCGAATATGTATTGTTAGATGGTAATTGGTATGGAACTGCATATCCTCTCAACAGTCTTCGGGTTTTCTGTGAGGTCAATAGCACAAACACACCCCACAATACATGTGAAGCACACCACCCACGAATTTTTGAAATTGCAGTTTTAAATCGTTCTTGAAATCATTATGGAAATTTTTAAATAAGTGTGTCATTACCTATGAACATGGCTCGAGGAAGACTCACTGAAGCAAAACGATTGCAAATTTAGTGGAATGAATTCAACCGGAATGTCTTGTAGAGCTATTGGACGACAGTTGGACATTCACCACACTGTGATAAGCCGTCTTGTCCAGAAATATCGTCAAACCACAGCATATGCACCAAAGAACATCCAAGCATCAGTCCCATTCGTTGGTGGATCTGTAATGGTCTGGGGATGCATCTCTCACGGTTGTAAGCTCGATTTGGTGACTTCGAGAGGTAAACTCAATGGCGATTGTTACATCCGGAAAATTCTGCAGCCTGTTCTTGTGCCAAATGTTGACAATCATCCATTGGCCACCTGTCCTGTATTCATGACATGAATTCATGTATTCTCGACCTGTGTTGATTTTCTAAAGAACAATGCAGTATCTAAACTTCCATGACCTGCCATGAGCCCGGATATCAATCCACTGAAACACATTTGGGATATGATTGGACGCCGAGTGCAAGCCATGGACCCACCAGTACAGGATTTAGTCGATTTAGAAGCAGCTATACATCACGAGTGGCAGCTGTTGCCTCTGCAGCGAATCAAGAGACTAACCAGAATGACGTGGAAGATGGTTGAAGCAATCATCCGAGGACGTGGCGGATACATCCGTTGTTGATAACGTGATGGTCATTTGTTTCCTTAAGACAACAAAGAACATTGTCCAACTGCTTAACATACATTTTCACCGTTTTTGAAGTTCACCACAGAGCAATAGTTGTACAGGATTGATTTTTCAAGTAAAACCACTGTTCATGTTCATCTGGCAATATAATGAGATACATGTTACACGTTGTATTCAGTGTTGTCTTGTTGTTTAGCTAAGATGATGCACTTTCATAAAATAACAGCATTTCTTCGATTAATTTCACAAGATTGTCACAGTTGTTGGGCACCGTCACACAAATCTGAAAATATGAGATGGTGCTTGATTGAGTTCTTTGTGTATATACTTCACTGGCTGTGAGTTCAGGGTCTGAATGTTATGCAATTGCATTGCGTTGACCTGGGGAGTGACCACTCCCTGGAAGAGAGATGCAAACTGCAGCTATAGCTGTCTGTGATAATACACAGAGGTTTCAGGTTACTTCAAATTTCTGTGCTGTGTTACGGTCAGACAGTGTGAGACTGGTTAAAGGATAGATGAAATGACATATGGTCCAAATCGGATTCATTAAAATGGGATGTCAATTTGACAATTGCTCGATTTTAAATTTCTGAAATCGGTCCATAAATTACTTATATACGGCTTTTTAAAAAACCGCCTGATTTAGCCCCGGCGACCAGAATGAAAGTCTGCGGGGGTGTGACCCGTGAAGGGATGACTTCTGTGACGTATGTGGAGGAATTTGATTTTCAGCGATAGTCACAATTCAACGTAATTTCGCAACATTTTGATTGTTAATTTCACAAAGATACCTTCAATAAACCAACTTAAATTTCCCATATATCGAATGTTTAGATATCCAACTAGGTAATTCCGCAGATGACAATTACACAATTATTACATAAACATGTCTTTTTGGCGATGTAATACATCTCATAAATTCATTTAGCGGCAGTGATAATCATCATTAATTAATTAACGAGACACCGGCGGAGTAGCTATCTAGCAGCCCCGCCTGTCGCTTATCACAGTCACGCCTCAGTGAGCATTTTCAAAAGGATTCGCCGAGGTGAGGTGAGGTGAGTTGGTGTTTAACGCCGCTTTCAAGAGTATTTCACTTATATCGCGGCTGCTAGTATTATGGCAGGGAGAAAGCCCGCAACGCCATGTGGTTATGCATTGCGGTGAAACCTGCGAGCAACGGCTGGAACTAGCGAACCATGGGTGGTACTGCACTGAAATTCAGTGTAGCATTGCACCCAAACCTGACTGCGTGTAGAACAGTTCTCTACTGCAGACAAAGTTGCCGTGCCCCTGGCGGGATTCGAACCCCGGACCTCTTGATCCAAAGCCGAACGCGCTAACCACTGCGCTATCCCGCCCCAGGATTCGCCGAACAAATTGCGATAGTGTTAAAATGGGTGAATTAAAATCGTCTTAATTATCAATTGCAAGTGTATATTGTCTTGATTTTATGCTCAATTGATTCCGATATACAATATACGTAGAGGTAATCATCTGTCATTCTTGAGAAAAATGCATTTCATCTATCCTTTAAGTTTACACTCAGAAGATTTGTCTTTCATAACATATCACCATTATATTAAATATTGAAAAGAAGCCTTTGGGAAATGGGATTTATCAGAAACTGAGGCTCCTTTTAAAAATTATTAAATATTCATATTTCCAGAATAAAAAGAGCAGGTGAGGTGAGTTGGGGTTTTACGCCGCTTTCAAGAGTATTTAAGTTTTATCACGGCTGCTAGTATTATAGCAGGGAGAAATCCTGCAACGCCATGTGGTTATGCATTGCGGTGAAACCTGCGAGCAACTGCTGGAACTAGCGAACCATGGGTGGTACTACGCTGAAATTCAGTGTAGCATCCAAACCTTACTGCATGTAGAACAGTTCTCTACTGCAGACAAAGTTGCTGTGCCTCTGGCGGGATTCGAACCCTAAAAAGAAGACTTAAAACAATTAAATGCAAAAGTCTATAAAATCTAAAATGAATGTGTATTAATGTGTAACCAATTTTGATAATAAAATAGGATTGACACGTCAATACTTAGGTCTTAAAGACTTAATTAAGTTAATTCATCAGTTTCTCCACTTTAAAATGAGTTATCAAACATGTCTCTATCTCAAGTAGTTTTATTATAAAAAATATTCAAAGAAAACACCCCTCTGAAAATGGAACTACCGCTTATCCAGGAGTCTACATGATCTCTCACGATTAACCCTTAACTTGCGAATCCCGGAATAGTCCGGGAGGGCTATAAGCAATCCATATGTGTCTCATTCCGGGTCACGGACTCTAGACTTAGATTTATTTGCGGATGTCTACCATTTAGCTAGTACTCAACTAGCCCTGTCCGCGATCTGCGAGTCGAGTTGTCTCCGTGAGTCGCTCCACTAAAACGTTTGTATTATGCCTCGCAGTTCGCCATGATAACGAGACTCACAAAAATTAATATTTTCATACTAACTTGTCACTTAGAAAATGTTGTGCTTTAATTTCCACTTAGGTATATCAAATCATTATTTAGATTGCATACATAAGTAATGCGTTATGTTCTTCTGAATATTCAAGAAAATTTAAAAAAAATCTTAAATTTGGACCCCATGACAACATTTGCGATGTTAGGGGCTTAAGTATAAATTTTTTGATGAAGGGTTTAAAAGAAAAGTTGTTACTCTTTTAGTGTGCATCCGCAGGTGTAAATACAATCAATTTCGATATCGTTATTAGTTAAGCAATTATGATCCTTTCAACTTTGCTGAAAATGGAGATTTTTTAAAAATTTGAACCAACCTGCAGAGGTTGCAGATTCTTTGAAGAGGATCCTCCTTGGGGTACATATAGCATAAAAATCCTATTTTTTGAATTATGACAGTTGGAATTTAATATTTTTAATAAAATAACCGTAAAAATAATAAATTACTAAAAAATAAACATTTGGACCACCCTAAGTGGGCCCTAGCCATGGCGGCTCGCCAGGGGCAGGTAACTCTCATCTCTTCACTTATAAATCTGACAGGCAGACAGAATAAGGGGAGGCGGGTGGTCCTATCCCAAGGAGGAACCTCTTCAAAGAATCTGCAACCTCTGCAGGTTGGTTCGATTCTTTTTCAGAAGGGATCCTCCTTGGCGTACATATAGCATAAGAGAGACTCCCAAAGAAGAGTCCTGGTAGTGGAATTCTGTCTGCTAGACTGTACAATATAGATGCTCGCAGATAATTTCTTAAAATTGAGAAAATAATTTCTTAAAATTGAGAAAAAAGAGGAGCAACTAACCTGAACTCAATATGGCCGGCTCAAAGGGTTGGACCGTGCCTGTGGACCAGGGAATAACGTCAAGAAGCCTTTAAAACAGGCTTAATTAATTGACCGAAATGCACCCCCCCCCCCCCTCCTACTAAATTCAAGTACAAGGAAGGCCGTCTTCCATGTTAGCAACTGCAAAGAGAGGCTTGACAGGTCCCCAAAGGTGGGCCCTGAAAGCCAATCTAGTACTACAGATAGATCCCATGAAGGGCTAATCCGCCTTACAGGAGGTCGGATTCTGTCCACGCCTGCTAAGCGCTGGATCAGGGGATAGACCCCTAGGAGAGCACCATCCACCGGTATGTGAAAAGCAGAGATGGCTGTAGAATATCCCCGGACTGTTGATGCGGCTAAGCAATCATCAAGTCTAGACTGAAGAAATTCTAGAGCTGCCACTAGAGACGTAGAAAAGGGATCTGGCAGCACTCTACCTCTACACCAGCGCGCATAACAGGCCCATCTATCTTCGTACTGAATGTTTGTTGAATCCCTCCGCGAAGCCAAGATTGTGTCTGCAACTCATGCAGGAATACCGTCCTCTTGGAGGCGATTCCGGATAGAGGCCAAGCCACCCATTGAACCTCTGGTTTGGGGTGTGGCTTGCCCTCCTGAGCTAGCAGTCCTGGTTGAGACGGTAACAGAACAGGTGGCAAAACCAGAAACCTGAGTACCAGTGGAAACCAGGACTGCGCTATCCACAGCGGCACTAGCAGCATAAGCAGACAAGCCGACTGAACCGCTAGCTGTGACAGGACCCTGGAGATCAGAGGAACTGGTAGGAAGGCCCACAGAATTCTGTTGGTCCAGTCTAGCGCGATTGTGTCATACAATACACTGGGACCCGCTTGTGGTTCAAACAGATCCACCTGGAATAACCCGAACAACCAGGAGATAGTTGCGAATATCTCCGGGTCGAGCTTCCATTCGTGAGGGGTTATGATTCTGCGCGATAGCGCGTCCACCCTCATATTGTCCACCCCCAGAAGGTAAACCAGAAGGACTGTGATGTCGAACTGAAGAAGTGCTGGGGACACTCCCTCCTTGCTTCAGGATGTACGACATGGCTGTCTGGTTGTCCATTTCTAGACGAACCACTTGATGACGAAGCCTCTATTGAAAGCGTTCAAACACCAGTCTGACTGCTCTCAGCTCTACCACCTTGATGTGCAGGCTGGCCTCGGCCTGGGACCGAGTGGGGCCCTAAGACCCCTCCCCAGCCCAAGGGCGAAGCGTCTGTCTGGACTGTACACGAGGGCACCGGCGTCACCAGAGAGATACCCCTCGAGAGGTTCTCTGTGCTGGTCCACCACAAAAGATGAGGTGAGAGCCACCCCGGAGTCTCGAGTTGCTTCTTTTAACTCTCGGAATGAGACCACAGACCAGCTAGGGCCTGCTGAACTGGTCTCATCCGAAGTCGAGCTCTAAACACCACCTCCACTGTTGCCGCCATGAACCCCAGCAACTGGAGCCATTTGCGAGCAGTGTGACTGTGGGACTCTAGGAACAAAAGCATGGCTCTCTGAACCTTCAGAACCTGGTCTGGAGTGAGAGAGACTCTCGCCAGATCCGTCTGGAACCTGGCACCTAGGAAGATCTGATCCTGAGAGTGCTTCAGGTCCGATTTCTTCAGGTTGATTATCCAGCCCAGGGATACCAGTAGACTGATAATCTCCATGGTGAGACAGAGAGCCTGAGACAGAGCCCTGACCAACCAATCGTCCAGGTACGGGTGGCAAAACCGATCCCGTGCCCTGGCAACCTGAGCAGTCATAAGCATCAGCTTCGTGAACACCCTCGGCGCCGTGGAGATGCCGAAGGGTTGAACCTTGAACTGGTAGCATGTCCGGTAGAAAGCAAACCTCAGATATCTGGGTGCATCCGGACTTCAGCTCTCGGGATGCCGGAATTTTGGTGGTCACTTCAGGAACTGGCGGGGTTAGGAACCCTGATTGGGTTTCCGACCCCCCCTCCCCCAATGCAAAAGACCCCGGCAGAGGTAGTTATTTTAGTCTTGCATAGTAATAATAATTATGGCAAACAAGTGATACGTACCTGATGCATGAATGAAAGAATGTAAACAACATTGCTTGCATGAAAAAACGACTAAGTCCCAATCCCAATCGGAAAGCAAAAGCTGACCAGAAAAGGATGGAAACATAAACCTATCGTAAACCCACGTGAACAACCCCAGAACATTTTCGAACTCTGTAGAACGAGACACGAAAAATAAAAAGGGCCGCAATGATGGGCGTTTTTTTTCGCCACGTGGCCAAAGTGGTCACGTAGGCAGAAGAAAAACGATAATTACGAGGTAAGGAATACGATGATAAATGGAAAACTCTGCCGAGACAATATAAGAAAAGGTTACCACTCCTACAGTATTGTGATCTTGCTCCATTTTCTTAGAAAACTATCTGCGACACAGTGACAAAAACCAACACGTCTTGCTTCTTCAATGACAGATTTATAAGTGGGGAGATGAGAGTTACCTGCCCCTGGCATGCCTAGCAACCGCCAGGGCTGGGGCCCACTTAGGGTTAATATTAAATTCCAACTGTCATAATTAAAACAAGCAGACAGAGTTGGCCATATCCCCCGCCATGTAGGAATTTTGAATATATTTATGCATTTTGAATATATAATGCATTTACTTTCTATATAGCAAAAGGCACATCTAGACTACTGTGTTGATACCTGTACAAAGTTTCAGCAAAATATATTGAATAGTTTTGAAGTTTTAGGCCGGAATATAGTTTTCCCTCTTCTTGGTTCTAAGTCCAGACTGTTTGCATTTGTAAAAAAAAAAAAAGAAATTCTCAAATTTGTATATAGCAAAAGGCACATCTAGACTACTTGGTTGATACCTGTACAAAGTTTCAGCAAAATATATTGAATAGTTTTGAAGTTTGAGGCCGGAATGGAAAAGCCCGGACAGACAGACGGACAGACGGACGGAGCTCATTTCTATATCCCCCGCCAACTTCGTTGTGGCGGGGGATAAAAATAGGATTTTTATGCTATATATGTACCCCAAGGAGGATCCCTTCTGAAAAAGAATACAATATTCTATGACTTATCACAGGTAAAACATGAGAGATACATGATTGAAATTTGTTGTTCTTAATAAAGGACATCTTTGCTTCAAAATGAGGTATTAAACATAACTGTATCTTCTGTGGTTTACGATCGAAAATTCTCCAAAAAATATACCCCTCTTCAATGACAGATTTATAAGTGGTGAGATGATATTTACCTGCCCCTGGCATGCCTAGCAACCGCCAGGGCTGGGGCCCACTTAGGGTGGTCAAATGTTTATTTTTTAGTAATTTATTATATTTACGGTTATTTTATTAAAAATATTAAATTCCAACTGTCATAATTAAAAAAATAGGATTTTTATGCTATATGTACCCCAAGGAGGATCCCTTCTGAAAAAGAATACAATATTCTATGACTTGTCACACGTAAAACATGAGAGATACATGATTGAAATTTGTTGTTCTTAATAAAGGACATCTTTGCTTCAAAATGAGGTATTAAACATAATTGTATCTTCAGAGGTTTACGATCGAAAATTCTCCAAAAAATATACCCCTCGAAAAGTCTCAAAATCACAGAATTTCATATGTTTTGGCCAATGGTTAAATTGTTGCAAACCTATCAACTTTTACATGATATAGATGTTCTACAGAAATGTTTCGTAACGTATCGGGATCAGATTGCAATAAGTATCTCTGACATATCTTTATTTTGGACAGAGTAATGTCCCTTTAAACATGAGACCGAAATTCGCCCTTTTTAAAAATAACAATTTTCAAAGGAAAATTCCTCAAATACCAAATCGATATTCCAAAATCGGGTGATTTTACGTTATTCAGCTTCACATTGGGCTATGATACATAGCTGTATGTATTGCCGTTAATCAGGAGAAGATTTTCAAACACGTGTACCCTCAAAACCGCGAAAGTAAACAAAATTTTCAGTTTTTTGAATTAGTAAAAAATCTATTATTACAGCCGAAAATGGCTAGAAGTCTAATCGATGAGGAAATTTGTTGCCCACATTTTGGTGAAGGTTTTGTGAAATATCTTAATTGTTTGAGCTATTAAGGTTTGAAGTTTCAACTTCAAAGGGAGATAACTCGAGAAAGAAGTCGAAATACAAAAATCGGCCAACTTACAGGGCTATTTTTTGTCACTGGCTATCATGCCTGAAAATTTCATGCAAATCGACCCTGCCATTACATCAGCATCCGCATCACAAAATCGTGCAAATAATAAGAAGAAAAAAATCTCGATAAGAACAATAGGTCTTCCAGACATACGTCTTGAAGACCTAATTATACATTTGATTTTGCAATGCTTTATTAATTGATATCTTAATCATTCCTTAGAGATAATGTAAAACAAATCCTAAAGCCACTTTCAAGAGTATTTCACTTATATCACAACTGCTAGTATTATGGCAAGGAGAAAGCCTGCAACGCCATGTGCTATGATCTGCGAGCGTCGACTGGAACGAGTGATACTAAGCTGAAATACAGTGTAGCATTGCATTCAAACCTTACTGTGTGCAGAACAATTCTCCACTGAAGACAAAGTTGCCGTGCCCCTG
This sequence comes from Gibbula magus, assembly GCA_936450465.1. Taxonomy (NCBI): domain Eukaryota; kingdom Metazoa; phylum Mollusca; class Gastropoda; order Trochida; family Trochidae; genus Gibbula; species Gibbula magus. Next base: position 3,418,923 of record OW388292.1, on the reverse strand, counting down.
GCGGGATTTGAACCACGAACCTTTTGATCCAAAGCCGAACGCGTCAAGTACTGCATTTACCATTCCATGGAGATTTGGAAACTATGGTTTCAAAATTCAAACAAAACCATCATAATTCATCTGATAGAAAAAGACATAAAACTGATAAAGTATTTTAAAATTTATTTTCAAATTCATATACACATTAACAAGATACTGTCATATTTCTGATCATGTAAAGATCCCCTAAATAGTCCTAGTGGTACACAAGTATTTGACGCTTTACTCTGCTATCCTGCACCTCCCCTCCTTCATCACTGACATACTTGTCTAAACCGGAAATTATTAGAAAACCGTACACATAAATTGTTCTCAGAATTCATTAAGAAACTGCATTATAATTTTAACTGTTTACTCAAGTTTAACACATGTAACAAAATAAATACCAGAATATTGGTTGATGTCACTGTTTGTGGAAGAGGCTTGTTACCAACATGTCACTATCTCCAGCAATGCTTAGCGTAAACTTACCAGGAAGATCAGCTCTTGAGGTTTCCTGGCACTGGACACAAGAAACATAATAAACATTGAATTTGAAGGAGGTTTGCCTTCACAGCTCAGTATTTTTCAGAATACATTTGGAAGTTTATTCCGCCCTCAGAAACATTCTCACAGATAGGAATAGCTGAGAAGAACAAACCCTGGTTTCATGAGCACATCTCAGTGCTTGATGATGTTAAAGTCTATGGTATTTTAATACTATTTATGTAATAAAAAAACAAAGTTTGAAGGTTTAGAATTATTAATTATTTTTACAACATTAAAATGAATAGTATTTCAAATGAAAATTATTCTTAGACAGTTATTACGGATGCTAGAAATAAACGTAAATATCCACATTAGCCGACCAAATGAACCCCAAGCAACAAAATATTTCAACATAACCTGACCAAGGTCTTATTAGCTCGCTTTCTGCTTAGCCATTCTAAGCTAGTTTCAGTGTTAGTAAGATATTGTCAATTGTCACAAAGATTAACAAGACGAGATGACAAGACGGAACATGTCGATGTCCATGTAGCACTAAGATGTCTTCACGAGACCTGGGTAGTGATTCAGATCAAACATTCAAAGATTATAAAACCATACAGAATGCACGGATCCATATAACGAGTGTCAAACACATCTGAATGGTTCGAGAATGCACGGCCTGACAAGATGAGATGTTATGTACAAGATTATCAGTGGTTGGCAGTTGATCCTCAGTTTGTCCTCAGTCGTCCTTGACGATGTCCACGTCCGCAAGCTTGTCCTCAGGCATGACCATCCCGTACTCCTCCTCGTCATCGTCCGCGTCCCCGTCCACCTCGCGGTTCTCCTCCTCCAGTCTCTCCAGCTGCTTCGCTAGCTCCATCTCGTCGAAGTCAGACACCACGCGCGCCTGCAGGCAAATGTGTAGAAGAGTAAACAACAACTACATTTTTAGAAGATTATGTAAAATACTACAGTTCTCTTCAGTTCACTGTAAAAGTAAGATCAATTTTAAGGAAATGAGATAATGAGTGTACAGTTCTATGATTTAACAATCAGTCATCAATACTTGAGTTTGTGTTCAATTTAAATATCCCCCCTTCCCCCACCAAATAAATCTTCCTAACTAAAAAACATGTTTTTGAAGATGTTACATAAATATGGCTGAAATTGCAACAATAATCTTATTATCTCCCTTGAATTCAGGTGGATATTGCGATGGCAGCAGTGAGCAGTGTCTATATAGATGCCTGTCCCCCAACTAATTGATGCTTAATTTCAGATGCAAAACAGATTTCGAACTCCAAGCAAGTAAAGTCATATCTCCAGTTTGCACCCAGGTTGGATGAAAATCAATTGAATGTGTGTTCATTAAGGAAAGGGACAAAGGTTTTATTCCATTATATCAAATGACATCAACAGAAAAATATAAGTCTTCGATACAAATTTCATTTAAATCTAGCTTTCTGAACACTCAAGTGTCATGCCTTATCTTGTCTGTCTATATTTAGTCTGATCAGAGTTATCTCCCCATGACCAGTGTGAGGAGACTATAGATCTGTTTTGACAACAAGAGCGTGGAACTAAAGTGTTCTATATCTACTTCAGCTACCAGGTCCTCCACTTACGTTCTGTTGCACGTTAAAAGCCCCGCCAGCATCCTCGATACTATCCTTGATGAGGGCCACAGCTTGGTTCAACTTGGCCAGGCCCTCTGTACGATCCAGGGTTTGTGTGGTGATCACATACAAAGGAGGTGCAATCAGATTTATCTGCGGAAGTAACAAGGTGACGGTTTTACAATTATGGTACAATTAATAATTGAGGTCACACAAAGAAGAGTTCTGGAGAGATGCTTGTTATGACCTCAAGAAAAAATGAAGCACTAAAAACCATTTTACCATTATCACTTGACCTTAAATATACAGTATATATCAAATAATGGAATTTGGTTTTAGAAAGAAGAGATTAACCTGTGTGTCATGAGGAGAGTTGCAAAGGGTCAGTAAGATTTAAGAAATAGAAGACGAGTTGGCGTGCTTTATCGTTGAATTAAACATAGCAGGGAGAATAAAACACAAAGGGCGCAGCCCTGAGTGTTTTATGCTCTCTGCTGTTTTATTCTACGATAAAGCACAACAACGAGTCTTCTATTTCTTATATGAGATGCCCTTAAACATGTACCCGCTTTTATATAAAAAAACGTGGAGATATTTTGTTTCTAAAAACTATTTTTTAAAAATATAATTAATGTCTCCAGTCAAAGAACACATTCGCTAGCATTGAACAATCAACGTGACGTAAAATATGACGTCATTTGCTTAGCGACGCTCTAACTGACGTCTGGAATCACGAGCATGTTTTATTGTCTCATAAAGCACGCCGTCGGTCCCATTGACCGCCTGTGTTTGATTGCCGTGGGTATCTTATATTATCAATTACAGGATAGCTTTATCCTCTCTACTTAACTTTCATTGTCAGTCATAACAACAATTATTGAAACATTATTAAGTCAAGTTATTTCCCTATTATTAGATGACACAATACCACCTATTCCAAGATAAGGTGACGTGAGTTGGGGTTTAACGCCGCTTTCAAGATTATTTCACTTATATCGCGGCTGCTAGTATTATGGCAGGGAGAAAGCCCGCAACGCCATGTGGCTATGCATTGCGGTGAAACCTGCGAGCATCGGCTGGAACTAGCGAACCATGGGTGGTACTACGCTGAAATTCAGCGTAGCATTGCATCCAAACCTTACTGCGTGTAGAACAGTTCTCTACTGCAGACAAACTTGCCGTGCCCCTGGCGGGATTAGAACCCCGGATCTCTTGATCTGAAGCCAAACGCGCTAACCACTGCGCTATCCCGTCTCCGACTATTCCAAGCAACTGAAGTAAGACACTGTGGTCACAAAGACACACTAAATACCTTGATAGGCAGGTTCTCAGTGGTCAACTCCAGACCCTTCTTCAGAGCGCGCTTCACCGCATCAACACCCTCGTAGTTCGTGCAGGCCACTTCGATATCTGAAACCGAGTAAGCAAATGTTTCCATATAGATTGACACTTGGAAGGTAGTCTTCTTCAGTCCAACTATTAACAAACAGTTATTCAAGTTCTCACTAGTGACTCATACAGGTGCTTCCTCTAAACTGACCACTCAGAGTTAACTAATTTAGCAAATCTTAAGTTAACAATACAAGTAAGTTCACATACACCAACCATAAGTTTGTTAAAAATGGTAGCATTTACAGCCATGTTTATCAATTATTTGTGCAATGCAACCATAAATAGTAAGATTAGAAAAAGAAGGCAATTGATTTGGTAACAATTTGGTGAAGTTACAAAGACATCAGATGTGACACTCAAATCACTTTGCAAATTATATTTGGAAGGAAACATGTCAAAAGCTTGTCACAGTCACGACTTAGTAACAACTAGATCATTAAGTTATGTCACATGGGGTAATACGATGAACAAGACTATATTGTAATAAACTATACGGATTACGGACTACAGAAGAATCAAGAACTCCGGATGACGATCCATGTCATAAGTCTGACGAGCTACAAAGTCATATAAAATTGTTATGTTGAATTAAACAATCCCAATTCTATCCCTCTCTTTCCAGAAGTATCTTTGTACGTACATGTACACTGAAAAGTGATATAGACCAGTTTAGTGTTTGATTAATTCAAATGGAATTTGTGTGCAGTCGAAAGTCAAGCAGATGAAACAAACTATCAAACTAAAAGCAACTAGAAATATGTGCATGTGATGCACTGTGATGTCCCCCGCTCCAACTTTCAATCCAGTTTCCAATTCAGTCCTCTTGACATTTTTTTTCACTTATGATTTTGAGATAGAGGTCTGAAAAGGTTCCTTATCCCTATATGCACTAAGTTCAAACTGTTTCCATGGAAACCAGAAAAAATATAAAAATCAGAATAACCTAAGTAGCAAAAGGCACCACTCCACCGCTAGGTCTAACCACATACCAATTTTTGTAAAGAAATACTAGATAGATTTTGAAATAGAGGCCGGAAAAGGTCCCTACCCCCAATTTGCACTAAGTTCAAATTGTTTCCATGGAAACCAGAAAAAATAAAAAATTCAGAATAACTTAAATAGCAAAAGTCACAACTCCACCACTAGGTCTAACCACATACCAAGTTCGGTGAAAAAATATTGAACGGTTTTTGATATATGGCCCGGAAAAGAAAGCATTTCAGAATAACGGAATGACGGACGGAGGCGAAAACATTATGTCTCCCGAAAAAAATTTCGGGGGACATATTAAACACACTTAAGTAACTTCGTGAAACTACATCCTGCATTCTGATAATTTGTGCTATATATTCCCTTGAAAAATTGAAACGTGCTACACAGAAATGAATCAAGGAAAATAACAGCTGCTGATTTTCTATCCTTTAAGTTTAAGTCTTGATTGTCGTACCGGCTCTTATCTTGACGGCCTGCGGTGTGAGTCTGCGCTTGATGTTCTGTAGAAGAATGTCTTTTGTGTTTTCATCGACGTCACACTCGTCGAGCATCTCCGGGTTCCTGGTTCAAGAGACAACAAAATATGGGATTGAAGAAATAGCTTGCACTATCAGTGTCTTCTACATTTTTAAGGATATCATGTTTGAAGATGTCATATGAGGTTCCAAGTTTCTTGTACTTACGAGACTGCATGTTTGAAGATGTCATATGAGGTTCCAGGTTTCTTGTACTTACGAGACTGCATGTTTGAAGATGTCATATGAGGTTCCAGGTTTCTTGTACTTACGAGACTGCATGTTTGAAGATGTCATATGAGGTTCCAGGTTTCTTGTACTTACGAGACTGCATGTTTGAAGATGTCATATGAGGTTCCAGGTTTCTTGTACTTACGAGACTGCATGTTTGAAGATGTCATATGAGGTTCCAGGTTTCTTGTACTTACGAGACTGCATGTTTGAAGATGTCATATGAGGTTCCAGGTTTCTTGTACTTACGAGACTGCATGTTTGAAGATGTCATATGAGGTTCCAGGTTTCTTGTACTTACGAGACTGCATGTTTGAAGATGTCATATGAGGTTCCAGGTTTCTTGTACTTACGAGACTGCATGTTTGAAGATGTCATATGAGGTTCCAGGTTTCTTGTACTTACGAGACTGCATGTTTGAAGATGTCATATGAGGTTCCAGGTTTCTTGTACTTACGAGACTGCATGTTTGAAGATGTCATATGAGGTTCCAGGTTTCTTGTACTTACGAGACTGCATGTTTGAAGATGTCATATGAGGTTCCAGGTTTCTTGTACTTACGAGACTGCATGTTTGAAGATGTCATATGAGGTTCCAGGTTTCTTGTACTTACGAGACTGCATGTTTGAAGATGTCATATGAGGTTCCAGGTTTCTTGTACTTGTCGTCGAAGTACCAGGCTGTCTTCAGGTACAGCTCCTCGAACTGTTCGTCCGTCGTGTAGCCCAGGATCTCAGCCACGTGACGTAGGATGCTGTTCACCTGTAGGATGGAGAGACACATTGCTCAGGTCCAGGATACAGAGGCTACTAAATGACCAATCAAGGTAGCAATATTCAAATATCATCATTAACTACAAACTTCAGTTTGATGAGAAATTTTCAAGGAATATTTAGCTTGATTTGATTACTATTCTAATATTTGCTTACTAACATTAACAAGAAATTGAGCACAGCTACCACATTTACCTCTGCTTGTTATTTTATTGAGAAGTACTGACAATTGTAGAGAGTTACCATTTTAACGAGAAGTACTGACAATTGTAGAAAGTTACCATTTTAACGAGAAGTACTGACAATTGTAAAAAGTTACCATTTTAACGAGAAGTACTGACAATTGCAGAAAGTTACCATTTTAACGAGAAGTACTGACAATTGCAGAAAGTTACCATTTTAACGAGAAGTACTGACAATTGTAGAAAGTTACCATTTTAACGAGAAGTACTAACAATTGTAGAAAGTTACCATTTTAACAAGAAGTACTGACAATTGCAGAAAGTTACCATTTTAACGAGAAGTACTGACAAATGAAGACAGTTACCATTTTAACTAAAAGTACTGACAATTGTAGAAAGTTACCATTTTAACGAGAAGTACTGACAACTGTAGAAAGTTACCATTTTAACGAAAAGTACTGACAATTGTAGAAAGTTACCATTTTAACGAGAAGTACTGACAATTGTAGAAAGTTACCTTTTTAACAAAAAGTACTGACAATTGTAGAAAGTTACCATTTTAACGAGAAGTACTGACAATTGTAGAAAGTTACCATTTTAACAAGAAGTACTGACAATTGTAGAAAGTTACCATTTTAACGAGAAGTACTGACAATTGTAGAAAGTTACCATTTTAACAAGAAGTACTGACAATTGTAGAAAGTTACCATTTTAACGAGAAGTACTGACAATTGTAGAAAGTTACAAAAATCTAAATATTTTTTATATTTGGATACTTACCTTACACTACAATTGCATATACACATGTTTGTTCGAAACACGCGGAGAGTTTCATCAACACACTAAGATAGGATACTTCCCTTCCTAGTGGGGTGATGAACCGGATGCGCATCCCACGGAAGTGAAAGGTCACATGACCATGGGAAACCACATCATTACACATGCCCCAGAACAGAGCCCTCCTAGGGGCGTAAAGGGGAAGGTAGTGTTCATCACCGGGTGGGCATGGAGACTTTGTAGTGTAAGGTAAGTATCCAAATATAAAAAATATTTAGATTTTTGTAAATTTTTTAACTTACCTTACACTACAATTGCATATAGTATCGGACAGAAGGGACGGAGGGTAGCCCCAAGGAGGGTCAACTACTAACAGTCCAAGCCGAATTGGTAAGCAACTATAACACGCAAATCGTTTATATAGTTGGAAACCATCAACCAAGAACCATAAAAAATAAACCACTGACAAAGGTTTACCTATGATCTCCTGGGATTAGTGATCTGCTGGGCGAAGACCAGGGGGCCAAAGCTCTGTGTGCCCTTAACGTCCTCTACTGCCAAGTCACGCAGATAGTGGCTTGCAAACACAGTGCTCGACCTCCAGAAGCATCCTTCCATTATTGAGGCGATGGAGCAATTGCTGTGAAGAGCCATGGTGGAGGCTAGAGCCCTTATCTCATGAGGGTTGTTAGCTGAAGGGTGCTCCAAACCCTCAGCATCATAAGCTCCAAGAATGACAGCCCTCAACCAAAGGGATATTGTGTTCTTCGAAACCTCTGCTTTCGAGGACTTTGAAATGGGGAGGAACAACCTCTTGCGGGTGCCCCGAAGCTCAGTTGTGCGACAGACATATTCCCTCAGGCATCTGACTGGACACAGAACCATCTCCTCGTCATCATAGGGGTCAACTATAGAGGAGAGGGGAGGGATCGAGAACATGCGATCTGGTTGGCCTGGGAGTTGGTTCTTCGCCACAAAGTCCCAGGCCAACCCTAGGTGCGCCACACCATGACGCCTCTGTTCGAATTTCAGACGGGTTACGTCGAGAGCATGTAACTCACTCACTCTGGCTGCAGTGGCTAAACCCAGGAGGAAAACGGTCTTCTTAGTTAAGTTGTCGAGAGAGGCCCGAGCTAACGGCTCAAAGGGGGCTGCTCTTAGGTGTCGTAAGACTATGTTCAAATCCCAAGCAGGGGGTCTGAACTTAACTTTCTGGTCCTGCAGTCTAAAAGCTTTTAGTATAGACTGCAACTCAGGAATTCTGGAGACCTTTCTATCCAGTTTCACCGAGAGGACAGAGTTAATTGCAGCTAAATAGGAGGCGATGGTACCACCCTTCAGATGGCGTTTGCGCCTCAGAAACATGAGATAGTCTGCCAAGAACTGAGGTGAGGCTGACGTCGAGTCCTGGTTTTTGGATTGACAATACTGCTCAAAAGAGGACCACTTGTCATTATACAAGCCCCTAGTTGAAGGCCTGTGAGCCAGGGCGATGAGTTTGGCAGCTCTAGAAGAATAGCCTTTAGCCGTTAGAGCTCTTTGCAAATGGACCAAACGTGCAGGTTGAACCTCTCTGGTTCCGGGTGCGATAGACGGCTGTATGGGTGTAACAGGATGTCTCTTCTGGGAGGAATTTCCCAGGGTTTTGCGTTTGTTACCTCGAGAAGGTCTGGAAACCATGACCTTGCTGGCCACCAGGGCGCGACCAAAAGCAGATGGAGCTGACTTGTAGTTCTGATTTTCTCCAGTACCCTGGGAAGTAACACTGGTGGGGGAAAGGCATAAGCGTCTAACCCCTCCCACACTAGAGACAGAGCATCCACTGCCCAGGCTGTGGGATCTGGGACTGGCGACACAAACAGTGGCAGTCGACAGTTTCTGCTTGTCGCAAACAGGTCTACTAGGGGACGATGAAAATTTAGGCATATGGCCTCGAAAGATGTCCTGTGTAACATCCATTCGGTTGGGGTTGGCCTGTCTGGACGTGACAGGGCGTCTGCTAAGACGTTTTTGCACCCCGGGATGTGGCGTGCCTGTAACGTGATTTCCAGGCTGTCCACAAGCTGAAACAGCTCGAAGGTTTGGGATAACAGCTGAGGAGATCTGGTTGAGCCTTGCTTCCGGATATACCAAACTACCGTTGCATTGTCTGAGGCGACCAGGAGTTTCTGACCTCGCAGGCACTCTGCCCAGAACCGAACTGCCAGGATCACAGCTTGAAACTCGAGGCGGTTGATATGCCAGTTGATCTGATCGCCTGACCACACTCCTGAGGTCACCTGCCCTGCCATGTGAGCTCCCCAGCCCTGCAGAGACGCGTCTACGAAGAGCTCCTGATCCTGTGTGAACGCTGTCAAGCAAACGCCTACGCAAACGTTCGACTGGACTGTCCACCACCGGAGAAACTGGTGGAGAGGAGATGGTAGACAAAAACGGGTTTTTAGATCGTTCTGCTTTATCAGAGGTCGCAGGAATCTCTGAAGGGGGCGTAGCATCAAGCGGCCTCTCACTGTCAGATTCTGAGCGGCTGACAGTACACCGAGGACTGATTGCCACTCTCTGAGATTCAGCCTGGAGTTGAGCGCTTTGTTCGCCACGACCTGAATCTTCTCCCATCTGTCTGGAGGGACTCTCAGACAGTCCTGGTCGGTTAGAAAGAGGCCCCCTATGAAGGAAAGGTGACGAGACGGAGTTAGATGCGATTTCCCTAGGTTGATCAGCCAGCCTAGCTGGCGTAGAAGCCGCAGTGTGAAATCCCTCTGCCTGCACAGAAGAGACTGGTTTGGGTGACCCATCAGACAGTCGTCTATATACGGGTCGAACTGAATTCCCCGCAAGTGGAGGAAACGGGAGATTGGAGCCGTTATCCGAGTAAACAACCACGGGGCCGTGGATATGCCAAATGGTAGGACCGCCCATTGGTAGTGAACCCCCTCGAAAATAAAACGCAGGTACTTCCTGTGGTGTTGAAATATCGGGACGTGTAAGTAAGCATCCTGAAGGTCCAAACTGATTAGGAAATCGTTTACCTTGACCTTGGTGCGTAAAAGGTCTAAAGTGGTCATGGAAAAGTGAGGGGGCTCCTGGAGGAACAGATCGTTGAAGGACGACATGTTGTGTATCATCCTCTTTTTGGACGAATTTCTCTTGTCTATCAGGAAGACCGGAGAGTAAAACCCTGGAAGAGACACCGGGTCTCTGACTATTTCTAGGGCCCGATGGTCTAACAGAACTCTTATATTGTCTCTTAAGAGCCTCACCTGTGAGTCTGGGTGGACGCTTGCCTGGGGTGTTGACGTCAGGGGTGGTGGTCTGCGAACCAGTAGTCTGTAGCCTTCTCGTAGTACCCTGGTTACGAACGGGTCGCCCAGGAAAGTCCAATTTTCCCAGAACAGACCCAGTCTCCCGCCTACTGGTGAGGGGTAAATTGGGACGACTGGGGGCGGGAGGTCCCAGTCGTGCGTCCCTGAGTGTTCATTTCTTGTTCCAGCGGCCGGACTTGCCACCATCCCGGCCTCTGGAGTTACCCCCTCTATTGGAGGGGAACCTGCCTCGAAAGCTGTTAGCAGCCCTCCGAGTAGAGTCTCTTTTGCACACATACGTATTTGGACGAGGGGGAGCCGAGGACTTGGCCGAGGACTTGAATGTTCTCAGAGCAATTTCCGTTCTAGTGAACTCTGAGTGATCCCTGTACACCTCTGGAATGGCCCCGTTGAAAACCGCTCTGGATGAGATGGGCTGGTGCAAAAGTCTCCTCTTGAACTCTTCGTCCCAAGAAGATAAGCTGAGTAGGGCTGAACGGCGCATGGCATTGACGTTGGCCAGGGCAGTTTTGACGTGTTCACACAAATCCCCCACCGTGCGAGATTGCCACCTGAGCACAGTGGAGAGATGGTCCGTTCTGTCCGGGTTTGGCTCTAACAGTTCTGCTGCCATGGCGTCCGTGGCAGACGCTAGGGCTGAGAGCGGCTTGAGGCAACGTTTTAGTTCTAAGTCAATAGCTGCGACTTTAGTGTCTTGTACCCTATAAGACGAAGTAGAGGATGTGGTGATTCGGTGCATCTCCTCGTCTTGAGATACCAAACCATCCGTGAATTCCAGGCCATGAATCTGGTAGTCATATTTCACTGACTTTGATGCCTTAAAAGTTGGGTTCAGCGACAAACGTTTGAACTCCTCATTCAAGGTGGCGACGAGGTCTCTCACTCTGGGATGAGCCGGTAAGAGAAGCTGAGGGTCCTCGCGCAGCGTTGTAGAAGGGTCCAGATCCGGGCCGGGGGATGGACAAGAGTCTTTTAGTCTGTCCGCCATCCAACCATACACCCCCGCAAAGCCCAGGTGGTTAGGGTCCAATTCCTCATCGTAATCAGGAACAAAGTTGCGTTCTGACAGTGGGGAGTTGATAGGAGAGCGACTCCTTTCCCTAGATCTCGAGGATGCACGTGACCTCGAGCTCCTAGTAGACTCCGAGATCACGGACGCCGGTGGTGCCGGGGGAGGTGGTGGTGCAGGGGGGGCCATAGGAGGCAAAGGAGGCTGAGGTTGTAACAGATGGGGTGGGGGTTGACCCGGAACTTGGAAAAAATTCCTCATATATCCCATGAATATGTTCGGGTCATAGCCCTGCACATGTGGAGGCTGTGCCTGTTGTTGACCTGGAGGCTGGGCATAACCGCCCCACATTTGCATGGGAGGTGCCTGCTGCATAGGAGGGGGGTGTAACACTTGCCATTGGGGAGGCTGGGCCCCATTGTTATCCCCAGCAGCCCCTCCTGGTGGCGTCTGGTTCACTACCTGTCCACTTGGAGGTAGCTGGTCATTGTTCACATCACGTGTTGACGGCGCTCTAGTCGTGACAGACGAGGTCTGAGAAGCACTAGGTGACGTTTGGGTGGCGCTGGGTGACGCCCGGGTGACGCCCGTTGACGTCGTTGGCGTTGATGAGTCCAGCCTCGACATTCGTTTTCGAGTTTGTTGTGTGAGTCTTTTACGTGAAACCTTCACGTAGGACCTGAAACTATCAGGCGAAAGTTTCACACAAAAAGTACACCGACGATCTTCGGAGCACAAGGTTGTGCAGTCAAGGCACGAAGGGTGAGGGTCCTTAGAAGATTTGGGCCCTCGGCAGACCACGCACTTCTCACGTGGCATACACAAAACCAAAACTGCAAAACAAACAGAAAAAAGGGGTTAAGTTCTACGCCAATACCATTTCGAACGGTAAACGTAGACATAACAAAGTATAAACACTTTCAAACGTACATTAAAAACGGTAAAAACCTACGAGATATAGTACTCACGAACTTAGCAGTACCATCTCGCAGTGAATGTAAACAATAACAACAAACGCCACAGCCAATCAGCGTGCACGACGAGTGCACGTGACCTCGCCCCCGGGCAAGTCTAGCTAGCTGCAGGCGATAAAAAAAAAAATGGCGACCATTACGAGGTGAAAGGTCGTGGAAACTTAAGACGGGAAAACCAAGCAAAAAACGTATATTGCATAGGCAAACCCACTTGGATAAGGTTACTGGATACCTCAACTATACATTCAGCGAAGCAAGCAGTCTTGTCGAATACGAGCGAACACAAACTTGCAAGCCAGCTGACCCACGTGTCGACGAGGGAAGGGAAGCATGACAGGTAGGCAAAAATACACGTTGTAAAATTGCAAACATACCTAAATATAAGGAAAAAGGGTTGCTACAACCGTAGCAAAGACAAAGGTGAGCACTGGACCACCAGTGCACGAAGAAAAAAGGTAGTAGCTGACGAAAAGCATTCGTTGCGTCCGTTCGCTAAGGCGAAAGCATGTGTAATGATGTGGTTTCACTTCCGTGGGATGCGCATCCGGTTCATCACCCCACTAGGAAGGGAAGTATCCTATCTTAGTGTGTTGATGAAACTCTCCGCGTGTTTCGAACAAACATGTGTATATGCAATTGTAGTGTAAGGTAAGTTAAAAAATTTACCTTTTTAACGAAAAGTACTGACAATTGTAGAAAGTTACCATTTTAACAAGAAGTACTGACATTTGTAGAAAGTTACCATTTTAACGTCTGGATAGTGACCATATAAGGGAAAAATAGTGACTTCTGATTTCTGACAATGCACCATGATAAGCACGTTGATATTTAGTCAAACTTTATCTTGAAAACTTATTTACAATAGAGAAAAAGACAAATTAAGGTTTTCAAGATAATATACATAAAACCCAGAAAATACTTACAGCTTTTGCTTTGGCAAACTTCTCTTCACACTTTACCACTTCTTCAGGGGAGACACGTCTCTTGGACAAGTCAATGTAGCCTGAAAATGTCGAGTTATATTATTAAACATATTCATTGAAATAAAGAAAAATGTCTCATCAGCCAGTTCTGCTTTTAACTTTAGGAGAAGAAATCGGAAAAAGCATTTTCCCTGATATGAGTCTTGTGGGTTCAGTCTGTGCATGGGTTTTAACTTCACAAAGATGGTTTTACGTTGGGGTATTTAAAAGATCAACTTACCGTATTTCCTCTAATACAACCCCTATTTAAGAGGCCCGGGTTGTATTGGAGGCCGGGTTATATTTTTTCAGACATGAATTGACATTTATAATCTTCTTGGGATGACTTATTGGAAAGGTAAAATTAGCTATCTTGTCATTTCTGCTGAAATTCATTTGGAAAAAACATATTGTTTATAGATGGACGGGGATTTACCTCACACTCTCATTAATCCCAACATTATACAGTTGGTCGGAAATGTTTTTTTTTATCAACTTGCATTGAAAAAGGAGAATTAACTAATCATGGACCTGTTATGCTGAATCTCGCACGGTTACATCAATATTTCCTCTCAAAACGAGTGTATAACTATTTTATATTGCAACACAGAGTATTCAGTTGTTACGTAAAACCTGGTTCTAATAGAGACCCGGGTTGAATTTACCTCAGCACCCCTTACCCCCTGGGTTGTATTGGAGGCCCGGGTTCTATTAGAGGAAATACGGTAAACCTTTTAGATAAGTTGCAAAATGAGGGTGTCAATGACCTTCTTGAACAAAAACTGAGAAAACTTCTATACTGATTGACCAAACACAGGGCTTTAACATAGGTACTAATTTTAGACAAACACTATAAGTTATAACATTCAGTGGAGGGTGACATCGTAATTTATCAGACCCTCGTTAGTGTTTATCCAACAAGCTGTAGGCAAGTTGGATAAATACTAACAAGGGTCTGATAAATTACAATTTCGCCCGAATAAACTGAATGTTGTAATGTATTTATCTTACCGCAGGTCTCAAAATATCATTGAAAAAAAACAAAGAATTTTTTTTACAGCAAACAGCTGATCGATCAACAAAATATGACCTTTAACTTGTGTCACGTGACATGGAATTATTGACGTGGATGAATGCTTTATTAATGTTCCGGGTTATAAAAGATTTATCACCCTCGGTAAGTTTTAACAACCCGTATGACGGTGTTTATTGATATTTGGTAATGGTCACGTGGACCAATCAGGGATCGACATTCTTACATGAGGTAGGATAATGTATTTTGTCTGCCTTATGCAAAAGGTACAAAGCTGGACTTACTGCAAAGTTACAAAATATACAAACCTTTGTCTTTGTCAACTCTTATGACGACTACACATTCACTACGACCCACACGGATGAGTTTGTTAATAGATCGAATACGCCTCCTGGACAATTCACTCAACAAGATCATGCCTTCTATGTTGTTGTATTCCAACAAATGTACATAGGCTCCCATTTCAGCTATCGACCTCACGTTCACCATCACCACATCCTCCACTTCAGGGAAGCGATTCTTGTAAAACCTACATGTCAACACCATTTTGAATTCTGAAAACATAGAACAATTCTCAATCAAGTTCAATCAACACTTCAGATCAGAAAGAATGATGCAAGCAGAGGAACTATCAACATTACGTAGTGCTCAGAAATAGACATTGTACAACATTTCATCATGCTTGACAATGACATAGAGTTTTTTCATTACACATCTCAAAAGTACTGACAGATTTTGGTTCCTTTAATACAACATTTTGTATTCAGAGTTCTGTAAATGTTTATTTTGGTTACATAAATGCTTAGTAGTCTACTGAGATTGATGAGGGAAATCACTTGAAACACAATGAGTTGATATATTCTAGTTAAGTACTATATTCTGCTTTCATATAATCATAATAATGTAATTGTAATTTAATAGGACAGTTTGAGACTATTTTAGAATAATATTATATAATAGGTAAATAAGTCAATAGATAAACATAAAGCACACCAAAAAATAATTTAAAAAATGTCTATGTCAACATCATTGACAGACTGGCTGCGTTCGATTTGCGGACTCGAGTATCGAGTTTGCAATCAAACGCTTCTTCTCGGCCAACTCGACTAGAAACTCCTCCCTGATTTTACGAGAATAACTCGAGTTGTAATGCATTATAGGTAGTGCAGATTCCGTTCCAAAGTAGACACACATACACATTATGAATTAGGCTATTATTATTTATTATAGCCAGGCAAATTTTGATACTGTCAACACTCGAGTCGTGATCGATGTGTTTGGTTTGAAACATCAAAGCACATGCATTGACTCGACCCTATGTTTGTTAAATCAAACAGAACCAATGAGATAGTCCAATGGATATTTTGATATTTTCAATTTTCTTTCTGACTAGCTGACTACCAGACTAGAAAAAGAATATATCTAATGTAAATTAATGATTCTTAAACTATAACAACAACAGAGCAGTAGGTATAGTCGTACATATCTGCTGCGTATGATTAATGCATTAACTGCATTGGATGAGTTCACTAGGTCTAACTGATTAAGTGTTTAGAATTGTCTGGGACAAGCTAACAGATTGTGGCAATGTTACCGGCGTGACACACACGTTTGTCAGTCAGTTGATTTACTTATAATGGTATAAATATAAAAATTGATATCTGGGTATTGAATATTGCAGATAAGTGGCAATCCCAATACGATCACTTCTCATCAATCGTACGAATTTACCTTAAATTTACACTTCAATCGTCAACTAAAGTGTACAACATGTGTGCCTGACGCAAGACTCGATATTTAAATTAGAAACTGTTTACCGGAAAACGGAATCTATAAATAAATACCCCTACAGCTAAGAAATTACGATTTTATCGCCAAAAATTGTTCAAGATTAATAGTGTCAGAAAAAAATTATAATTAGTAAAACAATTGTTTTTTGGAGTACTAATATATTTATCGCTAGTAATAACAAAACATTCCCACTTTTGACACTACCATGGTAAGGGAGATAATCAGCCGGCAAGGTGAGACCCACCACATAAAAAAATCTTTTCTGAAACTATGCAGTTATGGAAAACCAGTATAAAGTGAAGTAAATATGCGTGTCATGCCCTGTATTTGTTGTTGTACATTCTATTTGTACATTGGTAATATTATAGATCTACCTTGTTTTCCTCTTTTAAAACAAATAAAATTAATAATTCATAAGAAATAAAATTTCAAAGTTTGTTCGTATTAGAGAACGTTTGGGAATAAATTAACATATATTATTTACACTCGATTGTTGATGTTGAAAAATCGTCCTACAGTTTTATCTTCTTTCTTTATTATTATCAACCAGTGGTTAATGACATACATGTATTCGCTCCTTGTTTCATTGTGTTTGAAAAATATTGCTAGCTCATACTTTGGGGAGAAAGAATATTGTTTGTTACAGTTATATTTTCATACAATTGAACAACATATATAAGACATGGCAATTGACCGTCTTTATCACCTCTGTAGTATTATACACTCTTTTTGTATTACCCTCCCCTCACCCTTCTTGTATTACCCTCCCCTCACCCTTCTTGTATTACCTTCCCCTCACCCTTCTTGTATTACCCTCCCCTCACCCTTCTTGTATTACCCTCCCCTCACCCTTCTTGTATTACCCTCCCCTCACCCTTCTTGTATTACCCTCCCCTCACTCTTCTTGTATTACCCTCCCCTCACCCTTCTTGTATTACCCTCCCCTCACCCTTCTTATATTACCTTCCCCTCACCCTTCTTGTATTACCCTCCCCTCACCCTTCTTGTATTACCCTCCCCTCACCCTTCTTGTATTACCTTCCCCTCACCCTTCTTGTATTACCCTCCCCTCACCCTTCTTGTATTACCCTCCCCTCACCCTTCTTGTATTACCCTCCCCTCACCCTTCTTGTATTACCTTCCCCCCACCCTTCTTGTATTACCCTCCCCTCACCCTTCTTGTATTACCTTCCCCTCACCCTTCTTGTATTACCCTCCCCTCACTCTTCTTGTATTACCTTCCCCTCACCCTTCTTGTATTACCCTCCCCTCACCCTTCTTGTATTACCCTCCCCTCACCCTTCTTGTATTACCCTCCCCTCACCCTTCTTGTATTACCCTCCCCTCACCCTTCTTGTATTACCTTCCCCTCACCCTTCTTGTATTACCCTCCCCTCACCCTTCTTGTATTACCCTCCCCTCACCCTTCTTGTATTACCCTCCCCTCACCCTTCTTGTATTACCCTCCCCTCACTCTTCTTGTATTACCCTCCCCTCACCCTTCTTGTATTACCCTCCCCTCACCCTTCTTGTATTACCCTCCCCTCACTCTTCTTGTATTACCCTCCCCTCACTCTTCTTGTATTACCCTCCCCTCACTCTTCTTGTATTACCCTCCCCTCACCCTTCTTGTATTACCCTCCCCTCACCCTTCTTGTATTACCCTCCCCTCACCCTTCTTGTATTACCCTCCCCTCACCCTTCTAGTTGTTAGTGCTTTTTCATATATGGTCCTTCTACAATGCAGAAAAGACTCCGTGTTTAGGTACAGTTTAATGCACTTGATATGGCACAACACATAAAGCAGAAGATGAATTCAATCGCCAGTCTTGTTGATGCAAAGATGGCGGCCGGGCAAGGAATGCAAAATGCTTGTATGTTTTAGCTGAACAACAAACACGCGGGCTTTTGAATTGTTTGCAGAGAATTGGCTGCATCCGTTCCACCATTGATCACGTGACACGTTTAGTTTAAATCATGGACACCATGCGGAGAAAACTCGCCATCCTTTCATTTCTCTGTTGTTTAATTTCCTTAAAAGGTAAGAATAATTTTTCTTTGTAAACAAAACTTGACCTCACATGATATGAAACTCCAATTGCTCCATGGTATTTACAAACAAATATTTGCCTTGATGGCGATAGTTTGTTCCTTTTCATGTTAGAATATACTAGGAAGCAAAATAAGATGTGAAAAGTGAATTAAAGGTTGAAATATACAATGTTGGTCACTAGAAATCAACAAACGCAGGGCATAACTCTTGCCAGTCTCCATTACGGACTGTCTTGCAGTATTTCCTTCACTTTGTTGTGCCAAGATAGCGGATCGCTGCTGCACCTGAAATGCATAGTTGGTCTTGATTTCCAAGCACATAGATCTTAAGGAAATACTGCAAGGCCTAAATCAGCCAGTAATGGAGACTGGCAAGAGTTATGCCTTGCATTGGAAAGTTGACTAGATAGATGCATTTACTCCTCTCATATAGGTACTGCAACTCACCACTGTATACCATTCTCATGCATTTTAATACCCCCTGACTGAGTTTCATGTTGGTACTGCAACTAATCACTGTATACCACTGAGTTCCTCACCATCGTGTTGTTTTCTATCAAAGTTCCCCATTTTGCTGTTTCCTTTACATTGCATCTGATGAAGGAGCCAGAATATATATACTCCGAAACGCTGTGTATTTTCACATTAAGGAAGTTGTTGTCCACCAAACAAAGTATTCACTAAGAACACATTTTCTTAGATGAGTCAATTTAAAAAAGGTGTAAATTTGAAAGAGAGAAATTCCAAATTTCATTTATTTTTCCTTCTAAATTTGTTTTGTAAAAAATAACTTAATACATCTTCAAGTTAACTAATGTGAATCTTGCTTAATTAATGTTCAATTAACGATTAAAGTGATAATTGGTTGTAATCATGTCAGTTCTGTTACCAATTTTCTAAGACGTTTTTTTGTTCAAAATTAAAAAATATATCATTCATTTACTAGTCAGATTTGTATAGTGAAGATATTTTATGACATATTTTGTAAGGGGTTTTCCTATTACTACTCCAAAATAGGAAAACCCTAACAAAATATGTCATAAAATATTTTAACAGTACCTGAACTAGCAAAGACATAATCATTGGTCTATTATTTGCTATATTTTAATCAACTGCTGAATGAAAAATTACTTCTCAAATATTTCTTGATGACGATCCTGGAATTTAACATCACGAAATACTCATTCTATATGCATACTTGTATTTATATATACATTTGTAGCTTATGTTGCCATGTTGTCAGTAACATATGTAACATTTCTGGAAACAGTATTGACATTAATGGGAAATGTTGTTATTGGCTCTTAGAATATCACTGTAGCTATCTGTTTGCAACTATTTTGAGTATTATGTACACTTCCTCAATCAGTATTGACATCCAAAATAGACTATAAAACGCACATTTGTAAATTTACGGTTGGGATTACTTGACTTATCTTTGGATAAACGTACAAAGAAGTTTGAGAGTATGTCCAATATGTAAATCTGCTTCAGAATATAGCATTCGCTTTGCCTTGCCAACATATTATGCTGTATAAAGAAAACAATATATTCCTTACAATTACCCTTTTAAAATACATTGTATCCTTCAATTGCTTTTGTTTCCAATTTGCCTTCAAAATGGTTACAATGAAATACTCAATTTAGCGATTTTTGAAAGCATGTTATTCTAAGAAAAAAAAACGATCTATCATTCGTACTGTATATGTTTTTTTAAATGGATGTGACATATTCAGCATGTAGGCCTAGACTTGTAATACGTGTATATGGGCCGGGGAACCAAAATACAATAAACATATTTGACCATGACTCATTTAATTCAGAATAAACATGTAACCTATGAACTCTGACCCAAGGTCACCCACATTCGGAGGACGTGCTGCACGTGCTGAATGAGGAGACACATTTGTTCTACCATCTCCTGGACGACCACCACTATGTACGTCACTTCCGGCCAGCCTCCGCCGATAACGACACGGTGCATGTCAAGCTTGACGTGCAGGTGACGAGTATCACCGACCTGGTGCGTGGAGTATAGATATTGATACACTATCCTCTCATATACCATATCCTGTATAGATATTGATACACTATCCTCTCATATACCATATCCTGTATAGATATTGATACACTATCCTCTCATATACCATATCCTGTATAGATATTGATACACTATCCTCTCATATACCATATCCTGTAGAGATATTGATACACTATCCTCTCATATACCATATCCTGTATAGATATTGATACACTATCCTCTCATATACCATATCCTGTATAGACATTGATACACTATCCTCTCATATACCATATCCTGTATAGACATTGATACACTATCCTCTCATATACCATATCCTGTATAGATATTGATACACTATCCTCTCATATACCATATCCTGTATAGATATTGATACACTATCCTCTCATATACCATATCCTGTATAGATATTGATACACTATCCTCTCATATACCATATCCTGTATAGATATTGATACACTATCCTCTCATATACCATATCCTGTATAGATATTGATACACTATCCTCTCATATACCATATCCTGTAGAGATATTGATACACTATCCTCTCATATACCATATCCTGTATAGATATTGATACACTATCCTCTCATATACCATATCCTGTATAGATATTGATACACTATCCTCTCATATACCATATCCTGTATAGATATTGATACACTATCCTCTCATATACCATATCCTGTAGAGATATTGATACACTATCCTCTCATATACCATATCCTGTATAGATATTGATACACTATCCTCTCATATACCATATCCTGTATAGACATTGATACACTATCCTCTCATATACCATATCCTGTATAGACATTGATACACTATCCTCTCATATACCATATCCTGTATAGATATTGATACACTATCCTCTCATATACCATATCCTGTATAGATATTGATACACTATCCTCTCATATACCATATCCTGTATAGATATTGATACACTATCCTCTCATATACCATATCCTGTATAGATTACTCCCTTCATGGGAGAACTGGTATATAAGGCTTTATTGTCAGGGGTAAGATGCATGGAGATGATGTACGTACGTGCGTGTTACAAGAATATACCTTCCCGTTAGGTAGTGCATGCACATATTGTTACGGTTAGGTTTCGAGACCAAACCCTTAAACATTTTCCATTTTTGTAACAATGTGAAAATATCACTATTAGTGTGTGCATTACACAACATACACGAATCATTGCAGCAAACACTTCGCCCTTTAATCAGATAGCAACACCTACGGACTTACTGTGAATGTTAGATCATGACACATGTGGCTGATGGAGTTTAGTATGAAATACATACATTAATCTCCTTTAAAGATGTTTCCAGTTTAAAACTGCTAACACATGCCGAATGACAGTCATGGAAATGAAATGAAACCACATACATATACTAACATATGATGGTACAATCCCACATGTACACTAACACTTGATTGCAAAATCTCACATGCACACTAACACACGATGGTATAATCCTACATGCACACTAACACTTGATTGCAAAATCTCACATGCATACTAACACATGATGGTATTATCCCACCTGCACACTAACACATGATGGTATACTCCCACATGCACACTAACACATGATGGTATAATTCCATATGCACACTAACACATGATGGTATAATCCCACATGCATACAAACACATGATGGTATAATCCCACCTGCACACTATCACACGATGGTATAATCACACATGCACACTAACACATGATGGTATAATCCCACATGCACACTAACACATGATGGCATAATCCCACCTGCACACTACCACATGATGGTATAACCCAACATGCACACTAACACTTGATTGCAAAATCTCACATGCATACTAACACATGATGGTATTATCCCACCTGCACACTAACACATGATGGTATAATCCCACATGCACACAAACTATTGATTGCAAAATCTCACATGCATACTAACAAATGATGGTATAATCCCACCTGCACACTACCACATGATGGTATAATCCAAAATGTACACTAAAATATGATGGCATAATCCCACATGCACACTAACACATGATGGTATAATCCCACATGCACACTAACACATGATGGTATACTCCCACATGCACACTAACACATGATGGTATAATCCCATATGCACACTAACACATGATGGTATAATCCCACATGCATACAAACACATGATGGTATAATCCCACCTGCACACTATCACACGATGGTATAATCACACATGCACACTAACACATGATGGTATAATCCCACATGCACACTAACACATGATGGCATAATCCCACATGCATACTAACACATGATGGTATAATCCCACCTGCACACTATCACACGATGGTATAATCCTACATGCACACTAACACATGATGGTATAATCCCACCTGCACACTACCACATGATGGCATAGTCCCACATGCACACTAACACATGATGGCATAATCCCACATGCACACTACCACATGGTGGCATAATCCAACATGTACACTTACACATGATGGCATAATCCCACATGCACACTAACACATGATGGCATAATCCCATATGCATAAAAACACATGATGGTATAATCCCACATGAACACTAACACATGATGGCATAATCTCATATGCATAAAAACACATGATGGTATAATCCCACATGCATACTAACACATGATGGTGTAATTCCATATGCACACTCACACATGATGGCATAATTCCACATGCACATTAGCACATGATGGTATAATCCCACATGCATACTAACACATGATGGCATAATCCCACATGCACACTAACACATGATGGCATAATCCCACGTGCATACTAACACATGATGGTATAATCTCACATGCACACTAACACATGGTGGCATAATCCCACATGCATACTAACACATGATGGTATAATCCCAACTGCACACTAACACATGGTGGCATAATCCCATATGCATTATAACATTTGATGGTATAATGCCACATGCACACTAACACATGGTGGCATAATCCCACATGCATACTAACACATGATGGCATAATCCCACATGCATACTAACACATGATGGCATAATCCCACATGCACACTAACACATGGTGGCATAAACCCATATGCACACTAACACATGGTGGCATAATCCCACCAACGTGCATAATGACACATTAAAAGTCACATGATATCAATGTAATATGATATTAAGTCACATGATCTCAATGTAATATGATATTAAGTCACATGATATCAATGTAATATGATATTAAGTCACATGATATCAATGTAATATGATACTAAGTCACATGATATCAATGTAATATGATATTAAGTCACATGATATCAATGTAATATGATATTAAGTCACATGATCTCAATGTAATATGATATTAAGTCACATGATCTCAATGTAATATGATATTAAGTCACATGATCTCAATGTAATATGATATTAAGTCACATGATCTCAATGTAATATGATATTAAGTCACATGATCTCAATGTAATATGATATTTATTGCAATATGTATTCAATGCAATTTGATATCAAATGTAAACTGCAGTTGACATCAATGCAATATTGTAAATGATGAAAAATGATATTAAATTCAATATGATATTTAGTGCTTTATGATTATGAATACATATGAAATTGAAATTGGGGGCAAATAAAGGTGTCACATTGGGTCATGAGTTTCTCGAGCAAAGGTCACGTCGTTCCATTGTTGATGACAATTGAAGGAAGAATTAGCGGGGGAATGTTTAAATGGCTTGACAAGGTACATACATTACCCAATGCTTATGTATGGTTATTTATTATCGTTCATTTTCGAGAGTTCACATATGACAATTCTATTTTCAGGATGAACGCCAGCAGGAACTCAGTCTGTCGCTCATTCTAAATGGGGTGAGTCATTGGTTTCCTATAAGCATGGTGATTTGTTCTTTGGTTGTCTTCTTTTGCTTCATTAGTATTATATACTGAGCAGGTATATATGCCAGCCATATTGATCTTGCTTCATTGGTATTATTTACTGAGCAGGTATATATGCAAACCATATTGATCTTGCTTCATTGGTATTATTTACTGAGCAGGTATATTTGCCAGCCATATTGATCTTGCTTCATTGGTATTATTTACTGAGCAGGTATATTTGCCAGCCATATTGATGTTGCTTCATTGGTATTATATACTGAGCAGGTATATATGCCAGCCATATTGATCTTGCTTCATTGGTATTATATACTGAGCAGGTATATATGCAAACCATATTGATCTTGCTTCATTGGTATTATTTACTGAGCAGGTATATTTGCCAGCCATATTGATCTTGCTTCATTGGTATTATTTACTGAGCAGGTATATTTGCCAGCCATATTGATCTTGCTTCATTGGTATTATTTACTGAGCAGGTATATATGCAAACCATATTGATCTTGCTTCATTGGTATTATTTACTGAGCAGGTATATATGTCAGCCATATTGATCTTGCTTCATTTGTATTATATACTGAGCAGGTATATATGCCAGCCATATTGATCTTGCTTCATTGGTATTATATACTGAGCAGGTATATTTGCCAGCCATATTGATCTTGCTTCATTGGTATTATATACTGAGCAGGTATATTTGCCAGCCATATTGATCTTGCTTCATTGGTATTATTTACCGAGCAGGTATATTTGCCAGCCATATTGATCTTGCTTCATTGGTATTATTTACTGAGCAGGTATATATGCCAGCCATATTGATCTTGCTTCATTGGTATTATTTACTGAGCAGGTATATATGCAAACCATATTGATCTTGCTTCATTGGTATTATTTACTGAGCAGGTATATTTGCCAGCCATATTGATCTTGCTTCATTAGTATTATATACTGAGCAGTTATATTTGCCAGCCATATTGATCTTGCTTCATTGGTATTATTTACTGAGCAGGTATATTTGCCAGCCATATTGATCTTGCTTCATTGGTATTATATACTGAGCAGGTATATTTGCCAGCCATATTGATCTTGCTTCATTGGTATTATATACTGAGCAGGTATATTTGCCAGCCATATTGATCTTGCTTCATTGGTATTATATACTGAGCAGGTATATATGCAAACCATATTGATCTTGCTTCATTGGTATTATTTACTGAGCAGGTATATTTGCCAGCCATATTGATCTTGCTTCATTGGTATTATTTACTGAGCAGGTATATTTGCCAGCCATATTGATCTTGCTTCATTGGTATTATATACTGAGCAGGTATATTTGCCAGCCATATTGATCTTGCTTCATTGGTATTATATACTGAGCAGGTATATTTGCCAGATATATTGATCTTGCTTCATTGGTATTATTTACTGAGCAGGTATATTTGCCAGCCATATTGATCTTGCTTCATTGGTATTATTTACTGAGCAGGTATATATGCAAACCATATTGATCTTGCTTCATTGGTATTATTTACTGAGCAGGTATATATGCCAGCCATATTGATCTTGCTTCATTGGTTTTATTTACTGAGCAGGTATATATGCAAACCATATTGATCTTGCTTCATTGGTATTATTTACTGAGCAGGTATATATGCAAACCATATTGATCTTGCTTCATTGGTATTATTTACTGAGCAGGTATATATGCAAACCATATTGATCTTGCTTCATTGGTATTATATACTGAGCAGGTATATTTGCCAGCCATATTGATCTTGCTTCATTGGTATTATTTACTGAGCAGGTATATATACAAACCATATTGATCTTGCTTCATTGGTATTATTTACTGAGCAGGTATATTTGCCAGCCATATTGATCTTGCTTCATTAGTATTATATACTGAGCAGGTATATTTGCCAGCCATATTGATCTTGCTTCATTAGTATTATTTACTGAGCAGGTATATTTGCCAGCCATATTGATCTTGCTTCATTGGTATTATTTACTGAGCATGTATATATGCCAGCCATATTGATCTTGCTTCATTGGTATTATATACTGAGCAGGTATATATGCAAACCATATTGATCTTGCTTCATTGGTATTGTTTACTGAGTAGGTATATTTGCCAGCCATATTGATCTTGCTTCATTGGTATTATTTACTGAGCAGGTATATATGTCAGCCATATTGATCTTGCTTCATCGGTATTATATACTGAGCAGGTATATTTGCCAGCCATATTGATCTTGCTTCATCGGTATTATTTACTGAGCATGTATATATGCCAACCATATTGATCTTGCTTCATTGGTATTATATACTGAGCAGGTATATTTGCCAGCCATATTGATCTTGCTTCATTGGTATTATTTACTGAGCAGGTATATTTGCCAGCCATATTGATCTTGCTTCATTGATATTATTTACTGAGCAGGTATATATGCCAGCCATATTGATCTTGCTTCATTGGTATTATTTACTGAGCAGGTATATATGTCAGCCATATTGATCTTGCTTCATTGGTATTATATACTGAGCAGGTATATATGCCAGCCATATTGATCTTGCTTCATCGGTATTATATACTGAGCAGGTATATTTGCCAGCCATATTGATTTTGCTTCATTGGTATTATTTACTGAGCAGGTATATTTGCCAGCCATATTGATCTTGCTTCATTGGTATTATTTACTGAGCAGGTATATTTGCCAGCCATATTGATCTTGCTTCATTGGTATTATATACTGAGCAGGTATATTTGCCAGCCATATTGATCTTGCTTCATTGGTATTATTTACTGAGCAGGTATATTTGCCAGCCATATTGATCTTGCTTCATTGGTATTATTTACTGAGCAGGTATATTTGCCAGCCATATTGATCTTGCTTCATTGGTATTATTTACTGAGCAGGTATATTTGCCAGCCATATTGATCTTGCTTCATTGGTATTATTTACTGAGCAGGTATATATGCCAGCCATATTGATCTTGCTTCATTGGTATTATTTACTGAGCAGGTATATATGCCAGCCATATTGATCTTGCTTCATTGGTATTATATACTGAGCAGGTATATTTGCCAGCCATATTGATCTTGCTTCACTGGTATTATATACTGAGCAGGTATATATGCCAGCCATATTGATCTTGCTTCATTGGTATTATATACTGAGCAGGTATATATGCCAGCCATATTGATCTTGCTTCATTAGTATTATTTACTGAGCAGGTATATATGCCAGCCATATTGATCTTGCTTCATTGGTATTATTTACTGAGCAGGTATATATGCCAGCCATATTGATCTTGCTTCATTGGTATTATATACTGAGCAGGTATATATGCCAGCCATATTGATCTTGCTTCATTAGTATTATATACTGAGCAGGTATATTTGCCAGCCATATTGATCTTGCTTCATTAGTATTATTTACTGAGCAGGTATATTTGCCAGCCATATTGATCTTGCTTCATTGGTATTATTTACTGAGCATGTATATATGCCAGCCATATTGATCTTGCTTCATTGGTATTATATACTGAGCAGGTATATATGCAAACCATATTGATCTTGCTTCATTGGTATTGTTTACTGAGTAGGTATATTTGCCAGCCATATTGATCTTGCTTCATTGGTATTATTTACTGAGCAGGTATATATGCCAGCCATATTGATCTTGCTTCATTGGTATTGTTTACTGAGCAGGTATATTTGCCAGCCATATTGATCTTGCTTCATCGGTATTATATACTGAGCAGGTATATTTGCCAGCCATATTGATCTTGCTTCATCGGTATTATTTACTGAGCATGTATATATGCCAACCATATTGATCTTGCTTCATTGGTATTATATACTGAGCAGGTATATTTGCCAGCCATATTGATCTTGCTTCATTGGTATTATTTACTGAGCAGGTATATTTGCCAGCCATATTGATCTTGCTTCATTGATATTATTTACTGAGCAGGTATATATGCCAGCCATATTGATCTTGCTTCATTGGTATTATTTACTGAGCAGGTATATATGTCAGCCATATTGATCTTGCTTCATTGGTATTATATACTGAGCAGGTATATTTGCCAGCCATATTGATCTTGCTTCATCGGTATTATATACTGAGCAGGTATATTTGCCAGCCATATTGATTTTGCTTCATTGGTATTATTTACTGAGCAGGTATATTTGCCAGCCATATTGATCTTGCTTCATTGGTATTATTTACTGAGCAGGTATATTTGCCAGCCATATTGATCTTGCTTCATTGGTATTATATACTGAGCAGGTATATATGCCAGCCATATTGATCTTGCTTCATTGGTATTATTTACTGAGCAGGTATATTTGCCAGCCATATTGATCTTGCTTCATTGGTATTATTTACTGAGCAGGTATATTTGCCAGCCATATTGATCTTGCTTCATTGGTATTATTTACTGAGCAGGTATATTTGCCAGCCATATTGATCTTGCTTCATTGGTATTATTTACTGAGCAGGTATATATGCCAGCCATATTGATCTTGCTTCATTGGTATTATTTACTGAGCAGGTATATATGCCAACCATATTGATCTTGCTTCATTGGTATTATATACTGAGCAGGTATATATGCAAACCATATTGATCTTGCTTCATTGGTATTATATACTGAGCAGGTATATATGTCAGCCATATTGATCTTGCTTCATTGGTATTATATACTGAGCAGGTATATTTGCCAGCCATATTGATCTTGCTTCATTGGTATTATATACTGAGCAGGTATATTTGCCAGCCATATTGATCTTGCTTCATTGGTATTATATACTGAGCAGGTATATTTGCCAGCCATATTGATCTTGCTTCATTGGTATTATTTACTGAGCAGGTATATATGCCAGCCATATTGATCTTGCTTCATTGGTATTATTTACTGAGCAGGTATATATGCCAACCATATTGATCTTGCTTCATTGGTATTATATACTGAGCAGGTATATATGCAAACCATATTGATCTTGCTTCATTGGTATTATTTACTGAGCAGGTATATATGCCAGCCATATTGATCTTGCTTCATTGGTATTATATACTGAGCAGGTATATTTGCCAGCCATATTGATCTTGCTTCATTGGTATTATATACTGAGCAGGTATATTTGCCAGCCATATTGATCTTGCTTCATTGGTATTATATACTGAGCAGGTATATATGTCAGCCATATTGATCTTGCTTCATCGGTATTATATACTGAGCAGGTATATATGTCAGCCATATTGATCTTGCTTCATTGGTTTTATATACTGAGCAGGTATATATGCCAGCCATATTAATTTTGCTTCATTGGTATTATTTACTGAGCAGGTATATATGCCAGCCATATTGATCTTGCTTCATTGGTATTATATACTGAGCAGGTATATATGCCAGCCATATTGATCTTGCTTCATTGGTATTATTTACTGAGCAGGTATATATGCCAGCCATATTGATCTTGCTTCATCGGTATTATATACTGAGCAGGTATATATGTCAGCCATATTGATCTTGCTTCATTTGTATATATACTGAGCAGGTATATTTGCCAGCCATATTGATCTTGCTACATTTGTATTATTTACCGAGCAGGTATATTTGCCAGCCATATTGATCTTGCTTCATTAGTATTATTTACTGAGCAGGTATATTTGCCAGCCATATTGATCTTGCTTCATTGGTATTATATACTGAGCAGGTATATATGCCAGCCATATTGATCTTGCTTCATTGGTATTATTTACTGAGCAGGTATATATGCCAGCCATATTGATCTTGCTTCATTGGTATTATTTACTGAGCAGGTATATTTGTCAGCCATATTGATCTTGCTTCATTGGTATTATATACTAAGCAGGTATATTTGTCAGCCATATTGATCTTGCTTCATTGGTATTATATACTGAGCAGGTATATATGCCAGCCATATTGATCTTGCTTCATTGGTATTATATACTGAGCAGGTATATATGCCAGCCATATTGATCTTGCTTCATTGGTATTATATACTGAGCAGGTATATTTGCCAGCCATATTGATCTTGCTTCATTGGTATTATATACTGAGCAGGTATATATGTCAGCCATATTGATCTTGCTTCATCGGTATTATATACTGAGCAGGTATATATGACAGCCATATTGATCTTGCTTCATTGGTATTATTTACTGAGCAGGTATATTTGTCAGCCATATTGATCTTGCTTCATTGGTATTATATACTGAGCAGGTATATATGCCAGCCATATTGATCTTGCTTCATTGGTATTATTTACTGAGCAGGTATATTTGCCAGCCATATTGATCTTGCTTCATTGGTTTTATATACTGAGCAGGTATATATGCCAGCCATATTAATTTTGCTTCATTGGTATTATTTACTGAGCAGGTATATATGCCAGCCATATTGATCTTGCTTCATTGGTATTATATACTGAGCAGGTATATATGCCAGCCATATTGATCTTGCTTCATTGGTATTATTTACTGAGCAGGTATATATGCCAGCCATATTGATCTTGCTTCATCGGTATTATATACTGAGCAGGTATATATGCCAGCCATATTGATCTTGCTTCATTGGTATTATTTACTGAGCAGGTATATATGCCAGCCATATTGATCTTGCTTCATCGGTATTATTTACTGAGCAGGTATATATGCCAGCCATATTGATCTTGCTTCATTGGTATTATATACTGAGCAGGTATATATGCCAGCCATATTGATCTTGCTTCATTGGTATTATTTACTGAGCAGGTATATATGTCAGCCATATTGATCTTGCTTCATTGGTATTATATACTGAGCAGGTATATTTGCCAGCCATATTGATCTTGCTTCATTGGTATTATTTACTGAGCAGGTATATTTGCCAGCCATATTGATCTTGCTTCATTGATATTATTTACTGAGCAGGTATATATGCCAGCCATATTGATCTTGCTTCATTGGTATTATTTACTGAGCAGGTATATATGTCAGCCATATTGATTTTGCTTCATTGGTATTATATACTGAGCAGGTATATTTGCCAGCCATATTGATCTTGCTTCATTGGTATTATATACTGAGCAGGTATATATGCCAGCCATATTGATCTTGCTTCATTGGTATTATTTACAGGTATATTTGCCAGCCATATTGATCTTGCTTCATTGGTATTATTTACTGAGCAGGTATATATGCCAGCCATATTGATCTTGCTTCATTGGTATTATTTACTGAGCAGGTATATATGCCAGCCATATTGATCTTGCTTCATTGGTATTATTTACAGGTATATTTGCCAGCCATATTGATCTTGCAACATCTTTTTATTCAAAGTAAGGTGTGTCCCATTCTCTTCCCGCAGAGGTTACTTTCTTCAGGTTTCCGATCCTAACCTCTTGAAATCGAGGGCATAAATGGAGTGTTCTGATTAGTTGCAATTAAATCTAGTTCTGCAATCAGCGACGCCGTCGTTTAATGTGTTTTCCTCGAAATATTCTGTTGAAAGATGAGTTTTCATTGCTTAAAAAGCAGGGATACAGTATGAGGTTCCAATTTCCCCCGCAAGGGAATTTTCCTGGAGTCCTCGATTTCAAGCGAAAAAGAACAGAGGTTAGGATCGGAAATCTGAAGGGATTACCTATGTGGGAAGAGAATGGGTGTGCCCAGATTATTTCAAAATGTATGAACTTGCAGACAACCTTGTTCCTTCTCTACAGTTCTGGGTGGACTATCGCCTCACGTGGAACAGCAGTGAATATGGTGGAGTTACCTCCCTGAACGTGCCGGCCGCTATGATCTGGAAACCAGATTTCTCCCTGCTTCACACGTACGTGTCTTCGTGTGTGTTGTCGTTACGTCAATATACTCCCTGCTTCACACGTACGTGACTCCGTGTGTGTTGTCGTTACGTCAATATACTCCCTGCTTCACACGTACGTGTCTCCGTGTGTGTTGTCGTTACGTCAATATACTCCCTGCTTCATACGTACGTGTCTTCGTGTGTGTTGTCGTTACATCAATATACTCCCTGCTTCACACGTACGTGTCTCCATGTGTGTTGTCGTTACATCAATATACTCCCTGCTTCATACGTACCTGTCTTCATGTGTGTTGTCGTTACATCAATATACTCCCTACTTCATACGTACGTGTCTTCGTGTGTGTTGTCGTTACATCAATATACTCGCTGCTTCATACGTACGTGTCTCCGTGTGTGTTGTCGTTACATCAATATACTCCCTACTTCATACGTACGTGTCTCCGTGTGTGTTGTCGTTACATCAATATACTCCCTGCTTCACACGTACGTGTCTTCGTGTGTGTTGTCGTTACATCAATATACTCCCTACTTCATACGTACGTGTCTTCGTGTGTGTTGTCGTTACATCAATATACTCCCTGCTTCACACGTACGTGTCTTCATGTGTGTTGTCGTTACATCAATATACTCCCTGCTTCATACGTACGTGTCTTCGTGTGTGTTGTCCTTACATCAATATACTCCCTGCTTCATACGTACGTGTCTTCGTGTGTGTTGTCGTTACATCAATATACTCCCTGCTTCATACGTACGTGTCTTCGTGTGTGTTGTCGTTACATCAATATACTCCCTGCTTCATACGTACGTGTCTTCGTGTGTGTTGTCGTTACATCAATATACTCCCTGCTTCATACGTACGTGTCTCCGTGTGTGTTGTCGTTACATCAATATACTCCCTGCTTCATACGTACGTGTCTCCGTGTGTGTTGTCGTTACATCAATATACTCCCTGCTTCATACGTACGTGTCTCCGTGCGTGTTGTCGTTACATCAATATACTCCCTGCTTCATACGTACGTGTCTCCGTGCGTGTTGTCGTTACATCAATATACTCCCTGCTTCATACGTACGTGTCTCCGTGCGTGTTGTCGTTACATCAATATACTCCCTGCTTCATACGTACGTGTCTTCGTGTGTGTTGTCGTTACATCAATATACTCCCTGCTTCATACGTACGTGTCTTCGTGTGTGTTGTCCTTACATCAATATACTCCCTGCTTCATACGTACGTGTCTTCGTGTGTGTTGTCCTTACATCAATATACTCCCTGCTTCATACGTACGTGTCTCCGTGCGTGTTGTCGTTACATCAATATACTCCCTGCTTCATACGTACGTGTCTTCGTGCGTGTTGTCGTTACATCAATATACTCCCTGCTTCATACGTACGTGTCTTCGTGTGTGTTGTCGTTACATCAATATACTCCCTGCTTCATACGTACGTGTCTCCGTGCGTGTTGTCGTTACATCAATATACTCCCTGCTTCATACGTACGTGTCTTCGTGTGTGTTGTCGTTACATCAATATACTCCCTGCTTCATACGTACGTGTCTTCGTGTGTGTTGTCGTTACATCAATATACTCCCTGCTTCATACGTACGTGTCTTCGTGTGTGTTGTCCTTACATCAATATACTCCCTGCTTAATACGTACGTGTCTCCGTGTGTGTTGTCGTTACATCAATATACTCCCTGCTTCATACGTACATGTCTCCGTGTGTGTTGTCGTTACATCAATATACTCCCTGCTTCATACGTACGTGTCTTCGTGTGTGTTGTCCTTACATCAATATACTCCCTGCTTCATACGTACGTGTCTTCGTGTGTGTTGTCGTTACATCAATATACTCCCTGCTTCATACGTACGTGTCTCCGTGTGTGTTGTCGTTACATCAATATACTCCCTGCTTCATGCGTACGTGTCTTCGTGTGTGTTGTCGTTACATCAATATACTCCCTGCTTCATACGTACGTGTCTCCGTGTGTGTTGTCCTTACATCAATATACTCCCTGCTTCACACGTACGTGTCTCCATGTGTGTTGTCGTTACATCAATATACTCCCTGCTTCATACGTACCTGTCTTCATGTGTGTTGTCGTTACATCAATATACTCCCTACTTCATACGTACGTGTCTTCGTGTGTGTTGTCGTTACATCAATATACTCGCTGCTTCATACGTACGTGTCTCCGTGTGTGTTGTCGTTACATCAATATACTCCCTACTTCATACGTACGTGTCTCCGTGTGTGTTGTCGTTACATCAATATACTCCCTGCTTCACACGTACGTGTCTTCGTGTGTGTTGTCGTTACATCAATATACTCCCTACTTCATACGTACGTGTCTTCGTGTGTGTTGTCGTTACATCAATATACTCCCTGCTTCACACGTACGTGTCTTCATGTGTGTTGTCGTTACATCAATATACTCCCTGCTTCATACGTACGTGTCTTCGTGTGTGTTGTCCTTACATCAATATACTCCCTGCTTCATACGTACGTGTCTTCGTGTGTGTTGTCGTTACATCAATATACTCCCTGCTTCATACGTACGTGTCTTCGTGTGTGTTGTCCTTACATCAATATACTCCCTGCTTCATACGTACGTGTCTTCGTGTGTGTTGTCGTTACATCAATATACTCCCTGCTTCATACGTACGTGTCTCCGTGTGTGTTGTCGTTACATCAATATACTCCCTGCTTCATACGTACGTGTCTCCGTGTGTGTTGTCGTTACATCAATATACTCCCTGCTTCATACGTACGTGTCTCCGTGCGTGTTGTCGTTACATCAATATACTCCCTGCTTCATACGTACGTGTCTCCGTGCGTGTTGTCGTTACATCAATATACTCCCTGCTTCATACGTACGTGTCTCCGTGCGTGTTGTCGTTACATCAATATACTCCCTGCTTCATACGTACGTGTCTTCGTGTGTGTTGTCGTTACATCAATATACTCCCTGCTTCATACGTACGTGTCTTCGTGTGTGTTGTCCTTACATCAATATACTCCCTGCTTCATACGTACGTGTCTTCGTGTGTGTTGTCCTTACATCAATATACTCCCTGCTTCATACGTACGTGTCTCCGTGCGTGTTGTCGTTACATCAATATACTCCCTGCTTCATACGTACGTGTCTTCGTGCGTGTTGTCGTTACATCAATATACTCCCTGCTTCATACGTACGTGTCTTCGTGTGTGTTGTCGTTACATCAATATACTCCCTGCTTCATACGTACGTGTCTCCGTGCGTGTTGTCGTTACATCAATATACTCCCTGCTTCATACGTACGTGTCTTCGTGTGTGTTGTCGTTACATCAATATACTCCCTGCTTCATACGTACGTGTCTTCGTGTGTGTTGTCGTTACATCAATATACTCCCTGCTTCATACGTACGTGTCTTCGTGTGTGTTGTCCTTACATCAATATACTCCCTGCTTAATACGTACGTGTCTCCGTGTGTGTTGTCGTTACATCAATATACTCCCTGCTTCATACGTACATGTCTCCGTGTGTGTTGTCGTTACATCAATATACTCCCTGCTTCATACGTACGTGTCTTCGTGTGTGTTGTCCTTACATCAATATACTCCCTGCTTCATACGTACGTGTCTTCGTGTGTGTTGTCGTTACATCAATATACTCCCTGCTTCATACGTACGTGTCTTCGTGTGTGTTGTCGTGACATCAATATACTCCCTGCTTCATACGTACGTGTCTTCGTGTGTGTTGTCGTTACATCAATATACTCCCTGCTTCATACGTACGTGTCTTCGTGTGTGTTGTCCTTACATCAATATACTCCCTGCTTCATACGTACGTGTCTTCGTGTGTGTTGTCGTTACATCAATATACTCCCTGCTTCATACGTACGTGTCTCCGTGTGTGTTGTCGTTACATCAATATACTCCCTGCTTCATACGTACGTGTCTCCGTGTGTGTTGTCGTTACATCAATATACTCCCTGCTTCATACGTACGTGTCTTCGTGTGTGTTGTCGTTACATCAATATACTCCCTGCTTCATACGTACGTGTCTCCGTGTGTGTTGTCGTTACATCAATATACTCCCTGCTTCATACGTACGTGTCTCCGTGTGTGTTGTCGTTACATCAATATACTCCCTGCTTCATACGTACGTGTCTTCGTGTGTGTTGTCGTTACATCAATATACTCCCTGCTTCATACGTACGTGTCTTCGTGTGTGTTGTCCTTACATCAATATACTCCCTGCTTCATACGTACGTGTCTTCGTGTGTGTTGTCGTTACATCAATATACTCCCTGCTTCATACGTACGTGTCTTCGTGTGTGTTGCCGTTACATCAATATACTCCCTGCTTCATACGTACGTGTCTCCGTGTGTGTTGTCGTTACATCAATATACTCCCTGCTTCATGCGTACGTGTCTTCGTGTGTGTTGTCGTTACATCAATATACTCCCTGCTTCATACGTACGTGTCTCCGTGTGTGTTGTCCTTACATCAATATACTCCCTGCTTCATACGTACGTGTCTTCCTGTGTGTTGTCGTTACATCAATATACTCCCTGCTTCATACGTACGTGTCTTCGTGTGTGTTGTCCTTACATCAATATACTCCCTGCTTCATACGTACGTGTCTTCGTGTGTGTTGTCGTTACATCAATATACTCCTGACATGA
The DNA here is from genome assembly GCA_936450465.1 of Gibbula magus. Classification (NCBI taxonomy): domain Eukaryota; kingdom Metazoa; phylum Mollusca; class Gastropoda; order Trochida; family Trochidae; genus Gibbula; species Gibbula magus. The sequence goes on along the minus strand of OW388292.1, from coordinate 3,382,332 downwards.
TTATTCATCTGTTCATACTGTTCATACATAAATTCAAAAATTCTTCAATAAAGGTTTCATCTTTCAGCATGTACGGGTCCTTCGATCATTTCACAAACGAGATGGCCAAAGTGTCGTCGGAAGGAGACGTGACCTTGAAGTGGCACTACAAGGTCAGGAGTAGGTGTCCCATCAATATCGCTAACTTCCCGTTCGATAGCCATACATGTCACGTGACCCTGGTCGACGCCTCCCATACATCAGAACAGATCCAGTTCCACTTCAGAAGGTCAGATGGAGAAGATGACCAATCAAACGTCGAGGTCGGTATTAGCAGCCAATGGGAGGTGGTAGCCAATTCAGTGCGGAAGTCAATTGGTCGACTGCTTCATCCGGAAATGATTGACTATTTCACTGTCAGTATCCGTTTAAACCGGAAGTCCCAGTTCTACCACTGTATGGTCGTCGGTCCTGCCGTCCTCGTCGCGCTTCTAGTTCCGGTTCTCTTCCTACTTCCAGTCGAATCTTCTGGGAAAACAACTCTAGGTAAATTAGAATAATTCTTTTTTTGGGCTGCATTCTTTTAATATCGTACCGTTAATGGTGTTTTCATATTATTTTGTATTAGTCCCAATGCATAATTTTAATATTATGCCCTCGTAGAATAGGAGCTCCTTCCCATATTAAGTTAGCTTGTGGGAAACTGTTTATTTTCGTAAGATGTCTTCATTCTGATCTGCCCATTACGTCTTAGAGTGAGGTGAAACTGTGTCGGATCCTGTAGTTGACCTGTAGTTGACCTGTAGTTGACCTGTAGTTGACCTGCAGTTTACCTGTAGTTGACCTGCAGTTGACCTGTAGTTTACCTGCAGTTTACCTGTAGTTTACCTGTAGTTTACCTGTAGTTTACCTGTAGTTTACCCTCAGTTTACCTGCGGTTTACCTGTAGTTTACCTGCAGTTACTGCAGTTTACCTGTAGTTTACCTGTAGTTTACCTGCAGTTTACCTGCAGTTTACCTGTAGTTTACCTGAAGTTTACCTGCAGTTTACCTGTAGTTTACCTGCAGTTTACCTGTAGTTTACGTTAAGGAGAAAACATGACTCCGAGGACCTCTGCTCTGAGAATAACCTGAAGGGAGGGATAAAGCCCCGAGGGCGTTAGCCCGAGGGGCTATCCCGACCTTGAGGTTATTCTCAGAGCAGAAGACCGAGGAGGAGTGTTTTCTCCAGCTCATAAACCGTCAACTATCAAAATTTACGAGTTATAGTTTCGGACGCTCAAAGGGCCTAATTCCTCCGCTTAGACCATTTTAAAAGCAGAAGACGAAGGAGGAATGTTTTCTTCCTATTTATAAACGTCAAATGTAAAAATTTACATTTTATAATTTTTGATTCCCAAATCGTGTTTTTATAAAGGGTATGTCGCCCTCGGTTGCGTTATATCGAGGCAAAGAAGGTTTGACTATAAATGGAGTAATTCAACTCCACTCATCATCTCGGTCTGCATAGCCGAGCGGTCTAAGGCGCCAGTTAAGAGAGTGAAGGGTGGCAGGTTCGAAACCAGCTATTTCACCTTGGAATTTTTTAACTTTGTATAATTTTCGATAATAATTGCTGTTCGTTTGCTATTGCGTTGCAAGTCTGAAAAATTATTCTAAGTGCATTTCCAGGTCTTACTTTAAAAAAAACCTCAGGTTCAGGTCTTACTTTCAAAAGTAAAACCTCATACCGGGTTATTCTCGGAAGTAAGACCTCATTAGAGGTTATTCCAAGAAAAGAAGATACCTACAAAACAACAGACAGAATCCGACCTAGGTTTATAACTGCAGTTTACCTGTACTTTACCTGTAGTTTACCTGTAGTTTACCTGTAGTTTACCCTCAGTTTACCTGCAGTTTACCTGTAGTTTACCTGCAGTTAACCTGCAGTATACCTGTAGTTTACCTGCAGTTAACCTGCAGTTTACCTGTAGTTTACCTGCAGTTTACCTGCAGCTTACCTCGTCTCTCTCTCTCTTCTCACAGGTGGGTGTACCCTCATCTCGCTCCTTCTGTCAATGAAGCTGCTGTGTGACGTCATCGACACCAACAGATCAGCCGCACCGAAGATAGGTTCGTTCTTCAAGGTGTTCGATCTTGCACACCTTTACTTTCCACTCTTGTTTCAACCAATATCCTGACGGAGCAGGCCGGATGAAGATATATCACAGTCAACCTCCCTATTGAAGCAGTTTAATCGTCAAGATCATGAAATCATGTTACGGTTTACATACCATCCGCGGATGACACAAAAATAAAATTAAAACAAATATTAATGAAGTTGTACTTATCACAGACAAATTTAAGACATTTTGTTACCATTTGTTTCATTGCGTGTTTACCCCAGGTATATTCTACGTCGTGACGATTGGCCTCTCCTGTGTGAGTATCATCATGGCCGCCATCATCACGTCCACAGCGAGACGACGAGGAACTCGCAAACCTGTCCCCGCCTGGATGAGCAGGGTGAGATATCGGGAGTAGTCTCCCTTGGTATTCTTGTTCAGCTTTACCATTTAGGAACATGTACGATGAAAGGTCAAACTTAGGCTTACATCAACGTTATAATACAGCTGGCCATGTGGTTTAACTAAATGTAAATTCGATTTAGGCATACCAACCTTTACATGCTATGTTGTGAAAATTCAATATTTTAGAAAATAATAAATGTTTCCAGATATTCCTGGGTCGGTGCGGCTTGAGACGATGGCTGTGTCTCGGTCCCTACTCCAATGTCGATCACGTCACGACATTCGCGTCCATGAAAACCGCGGCTGAGTTCAGTGAACAGGAATCTGACGTCACACCTCTCAAAGACGGCGACACCAACCTGAAGGAAGTCTCCCGGAACTTGCGCATGCTCATTGGCAAGTACTCAACGGATCAGGAGGTCAAGGACATATACTCAGATTGGCGGGAAGTTGCTTTAACCATAGATCGTCTGCTTCTCGTCTTGTTCACCGTCCTCTTCCTCCTGACCTGTTTGTCCTTGCTATGCTAGCTGGAATAGAAACAGACAAACTGTCGGTAGTGTGTTAAAGTAGATAGCCTACCACGAAGGTGTGTAGAAACAAAGTGTGTAGCAACAATAAATGTACCCTTAGGCCTTGCAATCTTCATCCTAATAAACGTTATTAAGTTAACGTTAAATAGACTCATCTGAACATTTTAGAAGTTACAGACGCAGAGATGTGACAGGAAGTTTTTTTACAATCACTCTTCCACCAAAACAGCAACCTTCGGGTTGAGGAACGCAAGCAGTTTAAGCGTTCTATGTCTGGAAGGGACTTGTCTGGAGGTACTTTGGCTTGCTTCTTATATATAGTATTTTACAGTTTTTGATTTCATTTTCAAACATTCTTTTCATTCATTCAATCAATCCTTCCTTCCTTCCTTCATTCATTCATTCATTACAACTTCACATCGTAATTTATAGCAAGTTACAGACCAGATTTGTGTAACGGTTTCATTTGACAGACACCTTTTCGGCCTGCTAGACTACTCAATACAAGATGCTAGCTTTCCTATTTCATTTGCTGTCATTTCTTTGAAACTATTAAATGTGTTCAAATAGCAGATTTCCGTTTTGACTTTAAATTTACCATTAAGTTGTGACGATCTTCAGATAATACCAGTTTCGTTGTTACGAAATCCTACAAGGGAAATTACAACTTTAAAAAGTTGTATATTCAAGTTTTAAAAGTTATATATTCAAGTTTTAAAAGTTATATATTCAAGTTTTAAAAGTTATATATTCACGTTTTAAAAGTTGTATATTCAAGTTTTAAAGTTGTAATTACAACTTTAAAAGGTGTAATTACAACTTTAAAAGGTGTAATTACAACTTTAAAAAGTTGAATATTCAAGTTTAAAAGTTGTAATTACAACTTGTAAAGGTGTAATTACAAGTTTTTAAAGTTGTATATTCATGTTTTAAAAGTTGTATATATACAAGTTTTAAAAATTATATATATTCAAGTTTTAAAAGTTGTATATTCAAGTTTGAAAGTTGTCGTAGTTCCTTCAAAATCCTGTAGCAGCGAAAATTTGCAACACTATACAATAATTGTTATTTCACCAGAATCAAATATAATGCTACACCTCACATATGTTGTGTTTTGTAAGAAATATGTGCGCATCGCACAGGCAGGCAGGTGTATGAATCCCGATCTTTTCAACACTTAAACTTCAGTTAGAACCCTGTAAAATGTAATTTACCTTCCTCTGTGTAGGAGGCCATTATTGTATCCTCATTGTGGACTTTTGAAGGTTAAGAAGATAATTTGAGATGCTATTGTTCTACATATGAAACCAATATAGCAAAAAAGTGCTAAGTTGTTTCTTAGTGACATCAAACTGTAGTTTGTGGACGTATACAAGCAAAATACAAGTACAAGCACTTTCGCACTTTATTATGCACACATGGAATATGACAAGTCACTTTGATACTAATAAACACAGGCCTACAACATGTATAATTCAAACTCAGTGGCGGATCCAGATTAGGGTGATTAGTGGGGTCTTACCGACTTACCGTTGTAATTACAACTTTAAAACTTGAATATACAACTTTCTAAACTTGTAATTACACCTTTAAAACTTGAATATACAACTTTCTGAACTTGTAATTACACCTTTTAAAGTTGTAATACAACTTTAAAACTTGAATATACAACATTTTAAAGTTGTAATTACACCTTTAAAAGTTGTAATAACAACTTTTTGAAACTTGAATATACAACTTTAAAACTTGAATATACAACTTTCTAAACTTGTAATTACACCTTTAAAAGTTGAAACTACAACTAACTAACAAAAAAATTTTGTCATTGAATTTGGCCCTTGTAGGCTTTCGTACGTTGTCTTCATTTTCTGCGCTACCCGTGGAATAGTCTTGTGACGTCATCAGCGGTAAAGGACTATAGCCTAAACCAACTCGCCGTTGATGTGATGTTGTGTATGAGTTGTGTACATCTCTCTGAGCTTATAATCAGCTTACTGAACAGACGGATGCAAGGTAATACCGCGTTCTACCACTACATGCCGACTAAACTCACGGGCAAACGAAAGTATATCTTCTTTTCAACAGAGTAAATCACAAAATATGTCTGCCGGATAAACTCGGTTTTGAATGTTTGTGATGAGGATATATCTCGTTAAGAGATGTACACAATTTCATTCATGAGAGTATGGTACTTGATATTTTATATCTGTTCAAACACACATGGGGTGCTGAAATAGCTATTTCAAAAGGTATTTTGGGAAATAATTCTGGGTATTTAAGGTAAACAAATTATGAAATATGGAAATTATGTTAGTACAAGATGGTATCGACATAATGTACTTCCTTTGACTTTAAATCAATGACGCATCGTTGCTGTAGGACGTCAAAAAACAAGCCTGAAAGTCCTATTTCACTCCCCTATCTCGCCTGGTTAAGGAGATTCTATATATAACGACGATAAGCCGTGTTTTTCGGAATTATGAACAGATAATGTTTCAAAATTTACAGACAAACTTAGTTTGCTTTTAGAGACATGGTGTAACTACGTTTCAATCTTGTTCATCACTTGCGTTGTTGTGCCTATACTTTCTTTTGCCCGTGAGTTTAGAAAGCGAGCATAAGCTGACAACCAGTGAGCAGTCCATCCAATCTGAGGTCATGGGTTCGAATCCTGCAATGAGAAAGTACAAGACTTTAACTTTAGCAGATAATAAAAATAATAAGGATACTTATACCGCGCTAGACTCCACGCCACGAAGGGCATGCTCGAAGCGCACTCACCTTACTACCCGGTGTGTGGACAAAGCGCACTCACCATACTTCCCGGTGTATGGACAAACATCGTGTCCTGTTCATTCTCAACTCGCTTGGAGTTGGCCTATGCAACCTAGCTGCCAAGCTGTGATTCCAAATAAAATAACTCTTCAATCTTTCTAGTTACAACTAGCTGTAATGTTATACTTCCCTGTCCATATCGAGGGCGTATTTACATTTAACTTTAACTATCTGGAGCCCACATACAGTGATTGTGCGGACATAAGGGAGACTACTCTGTAAGCTTTGGAAGTGTTTGTCTTCAGTGAATATACCCAGTCGTTATGCTTTTCGTGTTGAATGTTTCTACTCCATGACAACAGAGCGCCTTCAGATTAATCAAATCAATTATTGAAGTCAACAACGAATTATATAGAGAGTAAAATATTATTCGAAACATTTACATGAAAACAAAACCAGTTCATTCAAAATTCTGTTCATGATTTTCGACTGTTCAATGTCATTATTAAACTAAAATCGAATTCTTTGTGGGTAATGTATGTTTCCACACAATGGTTCCATTTTATTCGATATTCCACAAGAGACTGAGAAGTAAATCTAGAAGCTTGTCATGTCCGTTTAGGGTGAAGTTCAGGTGAAGAAAGGGGGAGGTAATTATTCGATGTTACATTCAACCGAATGTAAAGGAGGCTGTGAGGCGGACCAAACGTTGTCTTGACACTAAACACATGAGCTTATAAGGGACTGGGCGCTCCAGTCCCGACACTATTGTTGTGGATTTTATGAGCGCTTACCACACCTGCAGTCGTCGAGAGAATAGCTTTCCCTTGGACCATCAGCCCGACAGTCTGATTAAAATCGACCTTGTTCCGAGGAATAAAATTTGTAAAATTACAGGTTCTGTAGATTCCTCTCCACAAGGTCTGAGAACACCCCGTATAGGTGCATGTTCCGAACCAGTTTAGCACAGCCAAAGCCCAGTCAAATAGCTGACCAATCACAACGTAGTTTTTAAACGGTCATTGTTTTGAAAGCATTCGGAACAGACCAAAGGATAGCTGTTTGGAGTTATCTGCCCCTAGCTTCTCGCACCGAAAGCATTTGTTGGGCTTCTTTTGATTGGCTACTTGAATTGCGCTCGAACACGCGAGTCTACGGGATGTTTTCAGACGGTTTGGCGTGGAACCTATGGTATGAGTTCGTATCCCGGTAGATGCACTATTTTGAAATTTTTATTCCACGGAAAATCGTCGATTTTAATCAGACTGATCAGCCCGATGTACCTGGCGTCGCCATTTATCACGTCTACAGTTTTAACTTTCTGTATAATATAGCGTAACCTTCCTCCTGAAACCAGAGCAGAAACTTGTGACCTGACCTCATTGCATGACATATATTCTCTCCACATAAGAAGGTCTGTTTGATACGATCGTATTTCACGCGATTGGCTAGGTATAGCTACCGGGATAGGCCTTTGTTTCGTCGTGATGTAAACTGGTTTTTAAGTTATCCACGAAATCTATTTGAGTTCAGTACCTTATATTATCTGACTTTTATTACACAAGAGAGACTTAGAGACTTATATGACCCAATGTTAACGCATTGATTGCGTTATAGAGACTAATATGACCCGATGTTAACGAATTGATTGCGTTAAAGAGACTAATATGACCCAATGTTAACGCATTGATTCAGTGCGTTATAGAGACTTATATGACCCAATGTTAACGCATTGATTGCGTTATAGAGACTTATATGACCCAATGTTAACGCATTGATTGCGTTATAGAGACTTATATGACCCAATGTTAACGCATTGATTGCGTTATAGAGACTTATATGACCAAATGTTAACGCATTGATTGCGTTATAGAGACTTATATGACCCAATGTTAACGAATTGATTGCGTTATAGAGACTTATATGACCCAATGTTAACGCATTGATTGCGTTATAGAGATTTATATGTCCAATTTAACGCACTGGTTACGGTATATGGACTTATATTACCCAATGTTAACGCATTGATTGCGTTATAGAGACTTATATGACCCAATGTTAACGCATTGACTGCGTTATAGAGATTTATATGTCCAATTTAACGCACTGGTTACGGTATATGGACTTATATTATCCAATTGTAACGCATTGATTATGGTCTAGAGACTTATATCACCAAATTTTAACGCATTGATTGCGAAATAGTAACTTATATTTCTCAATTTTAACAAATTGGTTACGGTATATGAGTCAAATTTTTAAAAAGTGTAAATTTCATGTCCCGGCTATTTTCTGAAAAATTTAAAATATTGTTACTCTTTTAGTTTGTCAAAATAATAAAGAAACATTTCGTCTACTCACCAAAATAATGCTATCAATAATATTTTCATAAATAAAGGTTTTGTAGCACTTTTAAGTACGAAAATCGAGCAAGAGTAAGTAAAGTAAAAAAATTGCATTTTGTAGCATGATTGAAATGATAAATAAAATGAAAATTCACAGTTTATAATGTTCATACAAGCTCACATGCATCCCAACTGGAACATAATCACCAAATATGAAATTTAATTAATTTTTTACTTATTCACATTTTCGTCTGTTCCAAGGTTTTATATCAGTTCTGTTACCTCGATGAATCATTTGCAAAAATGATTTCTCCCTTAATGCCAACAATGATACAACAACCTGCCATGGGAACCCTTGTATCTGCCTTGCCATTGGGTGGCCATCTTCCGCACGCATCGGGCCATATATGCATTTTTAGAAAATGCATACTGACCCTTGCGACAACTAGAAGGGATTTCTGAGACAGAAAGTAACACGACTATTGAGCTATGGTGTAGACCAATCAAATGAGACACGTTGGATGAACGTTTCTTCTTTTAATTTGAATTACCCTTACTACGCTGATTACGCTCGATTATTTAGTGATAAAACTAATTCACAACGTGCGGGTAAATGAAACAAACCACAATTTATTCAAGATCTGATAATAGCTCTCTTGTTTAATTTTCCCATTGAAGTTAAAATCTGTTTTGAAACTTTTATTATGCAAATGAGCTTAACAACCGAGAAGAAAAATCCCAAAGTATTATAAGCAATTTGTAAAGCTGTCGGTGCATTGCCAACTTTTGGATCAATTAGGTTGGTAACGACCGATTTGATTGATCAACAAAGGGGACGCTGACCCTGAAATCAGAAAACCCTTCGAGTTGTCTCAAGGGTCAGTATGCGTTTTCTACAAGTGCACATGGCCCGATGCGTACGGGAGATGCTGGGTGGCAGCTGGACTGCACTGTTAGAAGTTTAGTGGAGAACATCAACTTCAGATTGGTAGTATACAGCTGGACTGCACTGTTAGAAGTTTAGTGGAGAACATCAACTTCAGATTGGTAGTATACAGCTGGACTGCACTGTTAGAAGTTTAGTGGAGAACATCAACTTCAGATTGGTAGTATACAGCTGGACTGCACTGTTAGAAGTTTACTGGAGAACATCAACTTCAGATTGGTAGTATACAGCTGGACTGCACTGTTAGAAGTTTACTGGAGAACATCAACTTCAGATTGGTAGTATACAGCTGGACTGCACTGTTAGAAGTTTACTGGAGAACATCAACTTCAGATTGGTAGTATACAGGTGGACTGCACTGTTAGAAGTTTACTGGAGAACATCAACTTCAGATTGGTAGTATACAGCTTGACTGCACTGTTAGAAGTTTACTGGAGAACATCAACTTCAGATTGGTAGTATACAGCTGGACTGCACTGTTAGAAGTTTACTGGAGAACATCAACTTCAGATTGGTAGTATACAGCTGGACTGCACTGTTAGAAGTTTACTGGAGAACATCAATTTCAGATTGGTAGTATACAGCTGGACTGCACTGTTAGAAGATTACTGGAGAACATCAACTTCAGATTGGTAGTATACAGCTGGACTGCACTGTTAGAAGTTTACTGGAGAACATCAACTTCAGATTGGTAGTATACAGCTGGACTGCACTGTTAGAAGTTTACTGGAGAACATCAATTTCAGATTGGTAGTATACAGCTGGACTGCACTGTTAGAAGATTACTGGAGAACATCAACTTCAGATTGGTAGTATACAGCTGGACTGCACTGTTAGAAGATTACTGGAGAACATCAACTTCACATTGGTAGTATACAGCTGGACTGCACTGTTAGAAGATTACTGGAGAACATCAACTTCACATTGGTAGTATACAGCTGGACTGCACTGTTAGCAGTTTACTGGAGAACATCAACTTCAGATTGGTAGTATACAGCTGGACTGCACTGTTAGAAGTTTACTGGAGAACATCAACTTCAGATTGGTAGTATACAGCTGGACTGCACTGTTAGAAGTTTACTGGAGAACATCAACTTCAGATTGGTAGTATACAGCTGGACTGCACTGTTAGAAGATTACTGGAGAACATCAACTTCAGATTGGTAGTATACAGCTGAACTGCACTGTTAGAAGTTTACTGGAGAACATCAACTTCAGATTGGTAGTATACAGCTGGACTGCACTGTTAGAAGTTTACTGGAGAACATCAACTTCAGATTGGTAGTATACAGCTGGACTGCACTGTTAGAAGTTTACTGGAGAACATCAACTTCAGATTGGTAGTATACAGCTGGACTGCACTGTTAGAAGTTTACTGGAGAACATCAACTTCAGATTGGTAGTATACAGCTGGACTGCACTGTTAGAAGTTTACTGGAGAACATCAACTTCAGATTGGTAGTATACAGCTGAACTGCACTGTTAGAAGTTTACTGGAGAACATCAACTTCAGATTGGTAGTATACAGCTGGACTGCACTGTTAGAAGTTTACTGGAGAACATCAACTTCAGATTGGTAGTATACAGCTGGACTGCACTGTTAGAAGTTTACTGGAGAACATCAACTTCACATTGGTAGTATACAGCTGGACTGCACTGTTAGAAGTTTACTGGAGAACATCAACTTCAGATTGGTAGTATACAGCTGAACTGCACTGTTAGAAGTTTACTGGAGAACATCAACTTCAGATTGGTAGTATACAGCTGAACTGCACTGTTAGAAGTTTACTGGAGAACATCAACTTCAGATTGGTAGTATACAGCTGGACTGCACTGTTAGAAGTTTACTGGAGAACATCAACTTCAGATTGGTAGTATACAGCTGGACTGCACTGTTAGAAGTTTACTGGAGAACATCAACTTCAGATTGGTAGTATACAGCTGGACTGCACTGTTAGAAGTTTACTGGAGAACATCAACTTCAGATTGGTAGTATACAGCTGAACTGCACTGTTAGAAGTTTACTGGAGAACATCAACTTCAGATTGGTAGTATACAGCTGGACTGCACTGTTAGAAGTTTACTGGAGAACATCAACTTCAGATTGGTAGTATACAGCTGGACTGCACTGTTAGAAGTTTACTGGAGAACATCAACTTCAGATTGGTAGTATACAGCTGGACTGCACTGTTAGAAGTTTACTGGAGAACATCAACTTCAGATTGGTAGTATACAGCTGAACTGCACTGTTAGAAGTTTACTGGAGAACATCAACTTCAGATTGGTAGTATACAGCTGGACTGCACTGTTAGAAGTTTAGTGGAGAACATCAACTTCAGATTGGTAGTATACAGGTGGACTGCACTGTTAGAAGTTTAGTGGAGAACATCAACTTCAGATTGGTAGTATACAGCTGGACTGCACTGTTAGAAGTTTACTGGAGAACATCAACTTCACATTGGTAGTATACAGCTGGACTGCACTGTTAGAAGTTTACTGGAGAACATCAACTTCAGATTGGTAGTATACAGCTGGACTGCACTGTTAGAAGTTTACTGGAGAACATCAACTTCACATTGGTAGTATACAGCTGAACTGCACTGTTAGAAGTTTACTGGAGAACATCAACTTCAGATTGGTAGTATACAGCTGGACTGCACTGTTAGAAGTTTACTGGAGAACATCAACTTCAGATTGGTAGTATACAGCTGGACTGCACTGTTAGAAGATTACTGGAGAACATCAACTTCACATTGGTAGTATACAGCTGGACTGCACTGTTAGAAGTTTACTGGAGAACATCTTCTTCAGATTGGTAGTATACAGCTGGACTGCACTGTTAGAAGTTTACTGGAGAACATCAACTTCAGATTGGTAGTATACAGCTGGACTGCACTGTTAGAAGTTTAGTGGAGAACATCAACTTCAGATTGGTAGTATACAGCTGGACTGCACTGTTAGAAGATTACTGGAGAACCTCAACTTCAGATTGGTAGTATACAGCTGGACTGCACTGTTAGAAGTTTAGTGGAGAACATCAACTTCAGATTGGTAGTATACAGCTGGACTGCACTGTTAGAAGTTTAGTGGAGAACATCAACTTCAGATTGGTAGTATACAGCTGGACTGCACTGTTAGAAGATTACTGGAGAACCTCAACTTCAGATTGGTAGTATACAGCTGGACTGCACTGTTAGAAGTTTAGTGGAGAACATCAACTTCAGATTGGTAGTATACAGCTGGACTGCACTGTTAGAAGTTTAGTGGAGAACATCAACTTCAGATTGGTAGTATACAGCTGGACTGCACTGTTAGAAGTTTAGTGGAGAACATCAACTTCAGATTGGTAGTATACAGCTGGACTGCACTGTTAGAAGTTTAGTGGAGAACATCAACTTCAGATTGGTAGTATACAGCTGGACTGCACTGTTAGAAGATTACTGGAGAACCTCAACTTCAGATTGGTAGTATACAGCTGGACTGCACTGTTAGAAGTTTAGTGGAGAACATCAACTTCAGATTGGTAGTATACAGCTGGACTGCACTGTTAGAAGTTTACTGGAGAACATCTTCTTCAGATTGGTAGTATACAGCTGGACTGCACTGTTAGAAGTTTACTGGAGAACATCAACTTCAGATTGGTAGTATACAGCTGGACTGCACTGTTAGAAGTTTAGTGGAGAACATCATCTTCAGATTGGTAGTATACAGCTGGACTGCACTGTTAGAAGATTACTGGAGAACCTCAACTTCAGATTGGTAGTATACAGCTGGACTGCACTGTTAGAAGTTTACTGGAGAACATCAACTTCACATTGGTAGTATACAGCTGGACTGCACTGTTAGAAGTTTACTGGAGAACATCTTCTTCAGATTGGTAGTATACAGCTGGACTGCACTGTTAGAAGTTTACTGGAGAACATCAACTTCAGATTGGTAGTATACAGCTGGACTGCACTGTTAGAAGTTTAGTGGAGAACATCATCTTCAGATTGGTAGTATACAGCTGGACTGCACTGTTAGAAGTTTAGTGGAGAACATCAACTTCAGATTGGTAGTATACAGCTGGACTGCACTGTTAGAAGTTTAGTGGAGAACATCAACTTCAGATTGGTAGTATACAGCTGGACTGCACTGTTAGAAGTTTACTGGAGAACATCAACTTCAGATTGGTAGTATACAGCTGGACTGCACTGTTAGAAGATTACTGGAGAACATCAACTTCAGATTGGTAGTATACAGCTGGACTGCACTGTTAGAAGTTTACTGGAGAACATCAACTTCAGATTGGTAGTATACAGCTGGACTGCACTGTTAGAAGTTTACTGGAGAACATCAACTTCAGATTGGTAGTATACAGCTGGACTGCACTGTTAGAAGTTTACTGGAGAACATCAACTTCAGATTGGTAGTATACAGCTGGACTGCACTGTTAGAAGTTTACTGGAGAACATCAACTTCACATTGGTAGTATACAGCTGAACTGCACTGTTAGAAGTTTACTGGAGAACATCAACTTCAGATTGGTAGTATACAGCTGGACTGCACTGTTAGAAGTTTACTGGAGAACATCAACTTCAGATTGGTAGTATACAGCTGGACTGCACTGTTAGAAGTTTAATGGAGAACATCAACTTCAGATTGGTAGTATACAGCTAGACTGCACTGTTAGAAGTTTACTGGAGAACATCAACTTCAGATTGGTAGTATACAGCTGGACTGCACTGTTAGAAGTTTACTGGAGAACATCAACTTCACATTGGTAGTATACAGCTGGACTGCACTGTTAGAAGTTTAGTGGAGAACATCAACTTCAGATTGGTAGTATACAGCTGGACTGCACTGTTAGAAGATTACTGGAGAACATCAACTTCACATTGGTAGTATACAGCTGGACTGCACTGTTAGAAGTTTAATGGAGAACATCAACTTCAGATTGGTAGTATACAGCTGGACTGCACTGTTAGAAGTTTAATGGAGAACATCAACTTCAGATTGGTAGTATACAGCTGGACTGCACTGTTAGAAGTTTACTGGAGAACCTCAACTTCAGATTGGTAGTATACAGGTGGACTGCACTGTTAGAAGTCTACTGGAGAACATCAACTTCAGATTGGTAGTATACAGCTGGACTGCACTGTTAGAAGATTACTGGAGAACATCAACTTCAGATTGGTAGTATACAGCTAGACTGCACTGTTAGAAGTTTACTGGAGAACATCAACTTCAGATTGGTAGTATACAGCTGGACTGCACTGTTAGAGGTTTACTGGATAACATCAACTTCATATTGGTAATATACAGCTGGACTGCACTGTTAGAAGTTTACTGGAGAACATCAACTTCACATTGGTAGTATACAGCTGGACTGCACTGTTAGAAGTTTACTGGAGAACATCAACTTCAGATTGGTAGTATACAGCTGGACTGCACTGTTAGAAGTTTAGTGGAGAACATCAACTTCAGATTGGTAGTATACAGCTGGACTGCACTGTTAGAAGATTACTGGAGAACATCAACTTCACATTGGTAGTATACAGCTGAACTGCACTGTTAGAAGTTTACTGGAGAACATCAACTTCACATTGGTAGTATACAGCTGGACTGCACTGTTAGAAGATTACTGGAGAACATCAACTTCAGATTGGTAGTATACAGCTGGACTGCACTGTTAGAAGTTTACTGGAGAACATCAACTTCAGATTGGTAGTATACAGCTGGACTGCACTGTTAGAAGTTTACTGGAGAACATCAACTTCAGATTGGTAGTATACAGCTGAACTGCACTGTTAGAAGTTTACTGGAGAACATCAACTTCAGATTGGTAGTATACAGCTGGACTGCACTGTTAGAAGTTTACTGGAGAACATCAACTTCAGATTGGTAGTATACAGCTGGACTGCACTGTTAGAAGTTTACTGGAGAACATCAACTTCAGATTGGTAGTATACAGCTGGACTGCACTGTTAGAAGTTTACTGGAGAACATCAACTTCAGATTGGTAGTATACAGCTGGACTGCACTGTTAGAAGTTTACTGGAGAACATCAACTTCAGATTGGTAGTATACAGCTTGACTGCACTGTTAGAAGTTTACTGGAGAACATCTACTTCAGATTGGTAGTATACAGCTGGACTGCACTGTTAGAAGTTTACTGGAGAACATCTACTTCAGATTGGTAGTATACAGCTGGACTGCACTGTTAGAAGTTTAGTGGAGAACATCAACTTCAGATTGGTAGTATACAGCTGGACTGCACTGTTAGAAGATTACTGGAGAACATCAACTTCAGATTGGTAGTATACAGCTGGACTGCACTGTTAGAAGTTTACTGGAGAACATCTACTTCAGATTGGTAGTATACAGCTGGACTGCACTGTTAGAAGTTTAGTGGAGAACATCAACTTCAGATTGGTAGTATACAGCTGGACTGCACTGTTAGAAGATTACTGGAGAACATCAACTTCAGATTGGTAGTATACAGCTGGACTGCACTGTTAGAAGATTACTGGAGAACATCAACTTCAGATTGGTAGTATATACAGCTGGACTGCACTGTTAGAAGTTTACTGGAGAACATCTACTTCAGATTGGTAGTATACAGCTGGACTGCACTGTTAGAAGTTTAGTGGAGAACATCAACTTCAGATTGGTAGTATACAGCTGGACTGCACTGTTAGAAGATTACTGGAGAACATCAACTTCAGATTGGTAGTATACAGCTGGACTGCACTGTTAGAAGATTACTGGAGAACCTCAACTTCACATTGGTAGTATACAGCTGAACTGCACTGTTAGAAGATTACTGGAGAACATCAACTTCAGATTGGTAGTATACAGCTGGACTGCACTGTTAGAAGATTACTGGAGAACATCAACTTCAGATTGGTAGTATACAGCTGGACTGCACTGTTAGAAGTTTACTGGAGAACATCTACTTCAGATTGGTAGTATACAGCTGGACTGCACTGTTAGAAGTTTAGTGGAGAACATCAACTTCAGATTGGTAGTATACAGCTGGACTGCACTGTTAGAAGATTACTGGAGACCATCAACTTCAGATTGGTAGTATACAGCTGGACTGCACTGTTAGAAGATTACTGGAGAACATCAACTTCAGATTGGTAGTATACAGCTGGACTGCACTGTTAGAAGTTTACTGGAGAACATCAACTTCAGATTGGTAGTATACAGCTGGACTGCACTGTTAGAAGTTTACTGGAGAACATCAACTTCAGATTGGTAGTATACAGCTGGACTGCACTGTTAGAAGTTTACTGGAGAACATCAACTTCAGATTGGTAGTATACAGCTGGACTGCACTGTTAGAAGTTTACTGGAGAACCTCAACTTCAGATTGGTAGTATACAGCTGGACTGCACTGTTAGAAGATTACTGGAGAACATCAACTTCAGATTGGTAGTATACAGGTGGACTGCGCTGTTAGAAGATTACTGGAGAACATCAACTTCAGATTGGTAGTATACAGCTGGACTGCACTGTTAGAAGTTTACTGGAGAACATCTACTTCAGATTGGTAGTATACAGCTGGACTGCACTGTTAGAAGTTTACTGGAGAACATCTACTTCAGATTGGTAGTATACAGCTTGACTGCACTGTTAGAAGATTACTGGAGAACATCAACTTCACATTGGTAATATACAGCTGGACTGCACTGTTAGAAGTTTACTGGAGAACATCAACTTCAGATTGGTAGTATACAGCTGGACTGCACTGTTAGAAGTTTACTGGAGAACATCAACTTCAGATTGGTAGTATACAGGTGGACTGCGCTGTTAGAAGATTACTGGAGAACATCAACTTCAGATTGGTAGTATACAGCTGGACTGCACTGTTAGAAGTTTACTGGAGAACATCTACTTCAGATTGGTAGTATACAGCTGGACTGCACTGTTAAAGTTTACTTGAGAACATCAACTTCACATTGGTAGTATACAGCTGGACTGCACTGTTAGAAGATTACTGGAGAACATCAACTTCACATTGGTAATATACGTTGTCTGTAAATTTTAGTATCAAATCTGTTACCATGAATAAAACACATGTAACAACTACTTATCAGAACAGTAGTCGTTCCAAATAAAAACAAATTAAGGCATCAGCCAAATGAGTCGTTGTTATAGTTTAAAACGGGAGCAATCATTGTTTCATAACTGATAAATGGAAAATAGTCAAAACTGTTACCGTCAGTTCTGTTGCTGTTTAAACTGGTAACAGATTGGACATAAGCGGTAACAGTTCAGGCTAAATTCTTTATAATGTTTCCTTACTAACACATTTCCTTGATATTCTTAAAAGTGTATAATTGGATGCACACTTCGGTAAAACAATGAATATATTTGATGATCATTATTTTGGTAACAGTTTGATTAGAGTGCAACACATAATTGTCCTACAATATTTGTTTATCAAGTGCTGTGGTTCTAAGCAAGTAAGGGTTTGTCTTTTTCTAATCATCTATTAACAAAACTTAATTTCAAACATTATCATTGTACATAGATATATTGAAAATCGGTAACAGATTGGACATAGCTGGTAACAGTTCTGGCATCTCACTGCCTTTTATTCAAGCTAAAACTGAATTCTTTTTAATGAAATTATGATCCTCTACTTATATCTTCTCTTGACATCGAAGCAATTGAACCAATGTATTTCTAAGTAAAGTTTTGTAAAGCAGTGATTATATTGGATGCTAAAATATGGGGTATACTGTTTCGACATACAATGTCAAAAGTGTTACCAGTTATTTTCATAATTATACCCAGGTGTTTATCCTTTTTCTTCATGATAATAATTAAAACAAATTGTATGTTCATGTAGCATATTGCACACTGTACTATCTCAAATAGATTTTCAAAATTCTTATATCATATGAAATGTTTAATGAACCCGCTACCATTTACACAAATGTAACAGTCCTGACTGACCAATGTCAAAACTGTTACCACTATTTTATATATGTCCATGCTAAAAGGAAAAGATTAAATGAATATGCAAGTTTGAGGAAGTGTTTAATGCCGAAAATAGTTAGTTATTTTCTTAGGACCAATTACAACATTTTCCATTAAGGTCAATACTGTTACCAGAAATGTCATTTCTGTTATTGATAATATGGCAACATGCACACATATGTATCTTTAAACTCAGCTATGTATATAGAATGAGTATTATGTGATGTAATGTTCGGGATAAATAGTCAAACGCCATCAAGAAATATTTAAGAACTTATTTATGTAATGTTCATGCAAAGACAGTGTATATTTTCCATTCTGTTACTGCCCTTGTCCAATCTGTTGCTGGCGAAGGTCACTTGTGTTAACTAAAACCAACTATGATTATTAAATCAAAAACGTTTTTATTTCATTTAGTTTTTACATAGCCTTGACAAGCCGAACATAAGGAAGATGTATAAGGAGAATACACACTTTTCCATCAGCAGTTAAGTAATATATAGCAAATAATCCTTTTTTGAAGAGTCTTTTATTAATTAACTATCAATGTTATGGCACGTATACGGTATTTATTAAATAACTATCAATGTTATGGCACGTATACGGTATTTATTAAATAACTATCAATGTTATGGCACGTATACGGTATTTATTAAATAACTATCAATGTTATGGCACGTATACGGTATTTATTAATTAACTATCAATGTTATGGCACGTATACGGTATTTATTAAATAACTATCAATGTTATGGCACGTATACGGTATTTATTAAATAACTATCAATGTTATGGCACGTATACGGTATTTATTAAATAACTATCAATGTTATGGCACGTATACGGTATTTACGGCCTAGAGCATATGATTCGACAACTGGGTCAATACGGGAAAACTGGGTCAAGACGGGAAAACTGGGTCAAGACGGGAAAACTGGGTCAAGACGGGAAAACTGGGTCAAGACGGGAAAACTGGGTCAAGACGGGAAAACTGGGCCAATACGAGAAACTGGGCCAATACGAGAAACTGGGCCAATACGAGAAACCGGGTCAAGACGGGAAAACTGGGTCAATACGAGACAAACTGGGCCAATATGGGTTTGAGCATGCGCAGTCGCACATTTGGTGTAAGCCCGAAGCTGTCGCTTCACAACTTTGACCTATGGTATCTGTTCACCAGTCTTGTTTATAATTATTATTTTAATATAAATGTGTAGTGTTGTGCAATTAGAATGAAAAAAAGGTCAATTAATAAAATTGTCATTAATTAAGTATTTCCGCATTGGCCGAGTTACAGGTCCTCGGTCCGTTGTATTGGCTCACGACTTCGTCTCGGGCCAATACAAAGGACCTCGGACCTGTAACTGGGCTAATACGGAAATATATTAATTATAACATTATAATATTAACGCATTGGTTAGGATACAGAGACTAATGTTACCCAATTTAAGCGCATTGATTATGGTCTTGGGACTTACCGTATTTCCTCTAATACAACCCCGGGGTTCTATTTCATTCAGCACCCCCTTATCCCCCGGGTTATATTAGAGGAAATACGGTACATTACCGCATTTTAACGCATTAGTGGTCTAGGAACTTACATTACCCAATTGTAACGCATTGGTTACGGTCAACATTAAAGATTGTTTAAAGCTACAATTTAACGTTTCGAAAACAGCGTATTTATGTAACTGCCCACTTCCTGAGTTGGTGATGGCGGGTACATGATGGTTCCACATTGATACGCAATAGTGACAACTACACTCATGTATTTTGAGAGATATAGATCACTATCAACAAGTTTATCGTGAACTAAATGATGCTACTTTGATGGCGTTTAGTTAAGCACAAGATGGAGGACAGTGGTAATGTCACTGACCGGAGAGACATGCGCCGCTCTGACCATATGCACACTCCAGAAGAATGTCTCTAATCTAGTGATAGGCATGGACGTATACTTATAATATACGTCCTTGCTACACTAGCCAGGGAGACAGATCACATTACCGAGCGGCAAACGTCTTGACTGCAGGTTAACGGACGTTTTCAGTCCTTATATAAGTCTTTATTGGTTGCAGATACAATCAAAAATAAACATTTGACTAACCATACATATGGAATCGTTTATCATTAAAACGGTTATTTTCGGCAACAGTACTTTTAGATAAGGTCGTTCAACCTTTCCGTTATCGACAGTCCAAATAAAATACATATCTAGTTAGACTCGTGTTGATTCAGCATTCCAAGGAACACGATTATTGAGGTACGATGGCGTCATACTAGTTTGTCAATTATTGAGGTACGATGGCGTCATACTAGTTTGTCGATTATTGAGGTACGATGGCGTCATACTAGTTTGTCGATTATTGAGGTACGATGGCGTCATACTAGTTTGTCGATTATTGAGGTACGATGACGTCATACTAGTTTGTCGATTATTGAGGTACGATGGCGTCATACTAGTTTGTCGATTATTGAGGTACGATGGCGTCATACTAGTTTGTCGATTATTGAGGTACGATGGCGTCATACTAGTTTGTCGATTATTGAGGTACGATGGCGTCATACTAGTTTGTCGATTATTGAGGTACGATGGCGTCATACTAGTTTGTCGATTATTGAGGTACGTTGGCGTCATACTAGTTTGTCAATTATTGAGGTACGATGGCGTCATACTAGTTTGTCGATTATTGAGGTACGATGGCGTCATACTAGTTTGTCGATTATTGAGGTACGTTGGCGTCATACTAGTTTGTCGATTATTGAGGTACGATGGCGTCATACTAGTTTGTCAATTATTGAGGTACGATGGCGTCATACTAGTTTGTCGATTATTGAGGTACGATGGCGTCATACTAGTTTGTCAATTATTGAGGTACGTTGGCGTCATACTAGTTTGTCGATTATTGAGGTACGATGGCGTCATACTAGTTTGTCGATTATTGAGGTACGTTGGCGTCATACTAGTTTGTCGATTATTGAGGTACGATGGCGTCACACTAGTTTGTCGATTATTGAGGTACGATGGCGTCATACTAGTTTGTCGATTATTGAGGTACGATGGCGTCATACTAGTTTGTCAATTATTGAGGTACGATGGCGTCATACTAGTTTGTCGATTATTGAGGTACGATGGCGTCATACTAGTTTGTCAATTATTGAGGTACGATGGCGTCATACCAGTTTGTCAATTATTGAGGTACGATGGCGTCATACTAGTTTGTCAATTATTGAGGTACGATGGCGTCATACTAGTTTGTCGATTATTGAGGTACGATGGCGTCATACTAGTTTGTCAATTATTGAGGTACGATGGCGTCATACTAGTTTGTCGATTATTGAGGTACGATGGCGTCATACTAGTTTGTCGATTATTGAGGTACGATGGCGTCATACTAGTTTGTCAATTATTGAGGTACGTTGGCGTCATACTAGTTTGTCGATTATTGAGGTACGATGGCGTCATACTAGTTTGTCGATTATTGAGGTACGTTGGCGTCATACTAGTTTGTCGATTATTGAGGTACGATGGCGTCACACTAGTTTGTCGATTATTGAGGTACGATGGCGTCACACTAGTTTGTCGATTATTGAGGTACGATGGCGTCATACTAGTTTGTCGATTATTGAGGTACGATGGCGTCATACTAGTTTGTCAATTATTGAGGTACGATGGCGTCACACTAGTTTGTCGATTATTGAGGTACGATGGCGTCATACTAGTTTGTCGATTATTGAGGTACGATGGCGTCATACTAGTTTGTCGATTATTGAGGTACGATGGCGTCATACTAGTTTGTCAATTATTGAGGTACGTTGGCGTCATACTAGTTTGTCGATTATTGAGGTACGATGGCGTCATACTAGTTTGTCGATTATTGAGGTACGTTGGCGTCATACTAGTTTGTCGATTATTGAGGTACGATGGCGTCACACTAGTTTGTCGATTATTGAGGTACGATGGCGTCACACTAGTTTGTCGATTATTGAGGTACGATGGCGTCATACTAGTTTGTCGATTATTGAGGTACGATGGCGTCACACTAGTTTGTCAATTATTGAGGTACGATGGCGTCACACTAGTTTGTCGATTATTGAGGTACGATGGCGTCATACTAGTTTGTCAATTATTGAGGTACGATGGCGTCATACTAGTTTGTCAATTATTGAGGTACGATGGCGTCATACTAGTTTGTCAATTATTGAGGTACGATGGCGTCATACTAGTTTGTCAATTATTGAGGTACGATGGCGTCATACTAGTTTGTCGATTATTGAGGTACGATGGCGTCATACTAGTTTGTCAATTATTGAGGTACGATGGCGTCATACTAGTTTGTCAATTATTGAGGTACGATGGCGTCATACTAGTTTGTCAATTATTGAGGTACGATGGCGTCATACTAGTTTGTCAATTATTGAGGTACGATGGCGTCATACTAGTTTGTCAATTATTGAGGTACGATGGCGTCATACTAGTTTGTCAATTATTGAGGTACGATGGCGTCATACTAGTTTGTCAATTATTGAGGTACTTTGGCGTCATACTAGTTTGTCGATTATTGAGGTACGATGGCGTCATACTAGTTTGTCGATTATTGAGGTACGTTGGCGTCATACTAGTTTGTCAATTATTGAGGTACTTTGGCGTCATACTAGTTTGTCGATTATTGAGGTACGATGGCGTCATACTAGTTTGTCGATTATTGAGGTACGTTGGCGTCATACTAGTTTGTCGATTATTGAGGTACGATGGCGTCACACTAGTTTGTCGATTATTGAGGTACGATGGCGTCATACTAGTTTGTCAATTATTGAGGTACGATGGCGTCATACTAGTTTGTCGATTATTGAGGTACGATGGCGTCATACTAGTTTGTCAATTATTGAGGTACGATGGCGTCATACTAGTTTGTCGATTATTGAGGTACGATGGCTTCATACTAGTTTGTCAATTATTGAGGTACGATGGCGTCATACTAGTTTGTCGATTATTGAGGTACGATGGCGTCATACTAGTTTGTCGATTATTGAGGTACGATGGCGTCATACTAGTTTGTCAATTATTGAGGTACGTTGGCGTCATACTAGTTTGTCGATTATTGAGGTACGATGGCGTCATACTAGTTTGTCGATTATTGAGGTACGATGGCGTCATACTAGTTTGTCAATTATTGAGGTCAATGGCGTCATACTAGTTTGTCAATTATTGAGGTACGATGGCGTCATACTAGTTTGTCAATTATTGAGGTACGATGGCGTCATACTAGTTTGTCGATTATTGAGGTACGATGGCGTCATACTAGTTTGTCGATTATTGAGGTACGATGGCGTCATACTAGTTTGTCAATTATTGAGGTACGATGGCGTCATACTAGTTTGTCGATTATTGAGGTACGATGGCGTCATACTAGTTTGTCAATTATTGAGGTACGATGGCGTCATACTAGTTTGTCAATTATTGAGGTACGATGGCGTCATACTAGTTTGTCGATTATTGAGGTACGATGGCGTCATACTAGTTTGTCGATTATTGAGGTACGATGGCGTCATACTAGTTTGTCAATTATTGAGGTACGATGGCGTCATACTAGTTTGTCAATTATTGAGGTACGTTGGCGTCATACTACTTTGTCGATTATTGAGGTACGATGGCGTCATACTAGTTTGTCGATTATTGAGGTACGTTGGCGTCATACTAGTTTGTCGATTATTGAGGTACGATGGCGTCACACTAGTTTGTCGATTATTGAGGTACGATGGCGTCATACTAGTTTGTCGATTATTGAGGTACGATGGCGTCACACTAGTTTGTCGATTATTGAGGTACGATGGCGTCATACTAGTTTGTCAATTATTGAGGTACGATGGCGTCATACTAGTTTGTCGATTATTGAGGTACGATGGCGTCATACTAGTTTGTCAATTATTGAGGTACGATGGCGTCATACTAGTTTGTCGATTATTGAGGTACGATGGCGTCATACTAGTTTGTCAATTATTGAGGTACGATGGCGTCATACTAGTTTGTCAATTATTGAGGTACGATGGCGTCATACTAGTTTGTCAATTATTGAGGTACGATGGCGTCATACTAGTTTGTCAATTATTGAGGTACGATGGCGTCACACTAGTTTGTCGATTATTGAGGTACGATGGCGTCATACTAGTTTGTCAATTATTGAGGTACGATGGCGTCATACTAGTTTGTCAATTATTGAGGTACGATGGCGTCATACTAGTTTGTCGATTATTGAGGTACGATGGCGTCATACTAGTTTGTCAATTATTGAGGTACGATGGCGTCATACTAGTTTGTCAATTATTGAGGTACGATGGCGTCATACTAGTTTGTCAATTATTGAGGTACGATGGCGTCATACTAGTTTGTCGATTATTGAGGTACGATGGCGTCATACTAGTTTGTCGATTATTGAGGTACGATGGCGTCATACTAGTTTGTCAATTATT
The DNA here is from genome assembly GCA_936450465.1 of Gibbula magus. Classification (NCBI taxonomy): domain Eukaryota; kingdom Metazoa; phylum Mollusca; class Gastropoda; order Trochida; family Trochidae; genus Gibbula; species Gibbula magus. The sequence continues at coordinate 3,357,800 of OW388292.1, read as the reverse complement.
GAGGTACGATGGCGTCATACTAGTTTGTCAATTATTGAGGTACGATGGCGTCATACTAGTTTGTCGATTATTGAGGTACGATGGCGTCATACTAGTTTGTCAATTATTGAGGTACGATGGCGTCATACTAGTTTGTCGATTATTGAGGTACGATGGCGTCATACTAGTTTGTCAATTATTGAGGTACGATGGCGTCATACTAGTTTGTCAATTATTGAGGTACGATGGCGTCATACTAGTTTGTCAATTATTGAGGTACGATGGCGTCATACTAGTTTGTCGATTATTGAGGTACGATGGCGTCATACTAGTTTGTCGATTATTGAGGTACGATGGCGTCATACTAGTTTGTCAATTATTGAGGTACGATGGCGTCATACTAGTTTGTCGATTATTGAGGTACGATGGCGTCATACTAGTTTGTCGATTATTGAGGTACGATGGCGTCATACTAGTTTGTCGATTATTGAGGTACGATGGCATCATTCTAGTTTGTCAATTATTGAGGTACGATGGCGTCATACTAGTTTGTCGATTATTGAGGTACGATGGCGTCATACTAGTTTGTCAATTATTGAGGTACGATGGCGTCATACTAGTTTGTCGATTATTGAGGTACGATGGCGCCATACTAGTTTGTCGATTATTGAGGTACGATGGCGTCATACTAGTTTGTCAATTATTGAGGTACGATGGCGTCATACTAGTTTGTCGATTATTGAGGTACGATGGCGTCATACTAGTTTGTCGATTATTGAGGTACGATGGCGTCATACTAGTTTGTCAATTATTGAGGTACGATGGCGTCATACTAGTTTGTCGATTATTGAGGTACGATGGCGTCATACTAGTTTGTCGATTATTGAGGTACGATGGCGTCATACTAGTTTGTCGATTATTGAGGTACGATGGCGTCATACTAGTTTGTCGATTATTTTGAAAACCAAAGTATGCGCTATCTCCTGTCGTCTGCTTATATTTCCAACACAGTTCATAACACAGATATCCGTGATGAGTATAGAGTAGATGTAGGTAAATCTGTTGGAAATGAAGTACTGGGGTAACCCCGTTCAAGAGAGGATGTCCCATTCCTCGCACACATATATACCAAATGGGGTCTTACCTGTATTAAATAAATTCTATTCAATACAGAGCGTTCTATTAAATAGTTACTATTTGTTTACCTAGTGTATACCAGATGTTATTTCTGATGACGCTGTTGTAATATAAACGTAACCATTTTCTGACACATATATATCTATAACATAATTGTCACACGAATGCAAGTGATATTGTTTTACACGGTATGAGCAGTTCCTCCAAGTAGTATACATATATATAATTTAAATCAAGCAGACCGACCCCCGTCTCTTTCCAAGTCTGATTAGTCCCGTTACACCTCCGTATACGAACAATGTCTAAAGAAAAGCAAAATGTCAAAAGTGTCATTTTCGCTGGTTAACTAAGCAGATTCTGTCTGCAGCCGTCCCTCTCAACAAAGCGTTATTATTTCTTTTCACATAAAACATATACATACGTGTTCTTTGAGCAGTAAAATGACACCGTTATGAACTTGGTTGGACTCGGATAAATCCAAGTACGTATTACTGACGACTGAGGTACAATTCAGAGACAATATTTAAACTCATGATCATTTATTTTTCCACTGAATCTTTCACTATGTATACTCTTTCGTTTCTTCTATTTACTTATGATTATTTAGATTTGTTATCAAAACGAACGATTTATTCATCACCCTTTTTAAATGAAAAAATTCAAATAATTAATTTACAACATTTCTTCCTTCTCATAGAAAATGTATCATATAACTCATCGTTATGTAGTGGACGATATCTAATCTTTCTCTTTACTCAACATTAAAGACGCTGTAGCATGATATCTAATCTTTCTCTTTACTCAACATTAAAGACGCTGTAGCATGATATCTAATCTTTCTCTTTACTCAACATTAAAGACGCTGTAGCACGATATCTAATCTTTCTCTTTACTCAACATTAAAGACGCTGTAGCATGATATCTAATCTTTCTCTTTACTCAACATTAAAGACGCTGTAGCATGATATCTAATCTTTCTCTTTACTCATCATTAAAGACGCTGTAGCATGATATCTAATCTTTCTCTTTACTCAACATTAAAGACGCTGTAGCATGATATCTAATCTTTCTCTTTACTCAACATTAAAGACGCTGTAGCACGATATCTAATCTTTCTCTTTACTCAACATTAAAGACGCTGTAGCATGTTTTGATTGCCATTTATTATTAAAGTTTATGCAATATATTGGTACGTTATTGGGTAAAACATCTCATTATACACGATCCGATAAGCGGTATCCATAGAAAACGGTTATCAGTTCAAGTGTTATGATTGATGTAGCGATTCTTACACACTCAGGGTAGAGTTTTAATTATGACATCATGATGGAATAGTCAACCATCTTGCTGTCTGAATTCTCAGAACCGCTTGAGACCTACAAATCTACGTTAATTTTAAATTAATTTTGACAAAACACAACTGTTCATTGACATATAACTCATACTCTGTGTGAAAATCAATAAATGTGCCTCATCCTGCACACATTTACAGCATTTGGAACATGGTAGGGGTCATGTTGGTGTAAATTTCATTTCTTACCCCCCTCTACTTTAATAATGATATTTAAGTTAAAAAATAAACCAGTCACCAATTAAGTCATTCAAACTGCTGCCCGAAAGGTGTTATTGTATCGTGCCATAATCAAATGCATCTCATTTCTTTAAAATATTGAATTAATGGAAAGCAAGTGAGTGTTATACTTTCTTTTGCCCGTCAGTTTATATATTATATATATATATATATGCAGTAACTATAACTGAGTATGTGTACATGTACTGTGTGTCAGTTACTGCAATACACGGCCTGAAGAAGTAGGTACAGAATGTACCTATTGAAAACGTCAGCCAAACTTATTTCAACTCAATCTTCTTTTTGTTTATATATGTGACCACATACAGAGTTTGAACATTTCTTGTGATGTGATATATATATATATATATATATATATATATATATATATAGACATTGCAATAAACGCAAGATACAGTTTTAATCGCTTCAACTCATTGTATAAACATTTTCAGGCAGCAAACATTAAAGAATGACATATCTTACTCATATTTGTAAGAAGAAATACTTATTATTGTTTTTTCTCAAGAAATATAAAACTGCCGTCTGAACTTGTAACTGGAGTGTATTTTCCTCATGTTATACCATATCATCTTAGAGTTCAAAGCAAGTTTGATGTAATAGGAGGAATGAAAATGTAACACAATTGCAAACAAACTAATATTGAACAAAAGGTAGCATTGAATTAATCGCGTTTTATTTTAAATGTCGAATCAACTTCGAAACATGGAACGTTGCAACATATAATGTGTATAGGACCCAGAATAGTGAGATAATTGATATGGTAATGGGAAGAAACATGTAATTAGAAGGAATATTGAGAGTTATGTCATTGTTCAAACCATACCCCCATATCAACCCTTTGATTACAAAATAGGTGTGCCGCGCCACTTACTCAACTTTCAAATTAATAATATATATACTTTTAAAAGTGTCAACAACATCCTTGTTTGGAGGCATGAAATGACTCTGAAATGAAATGACTCTGAAATGAACTAACAGCTCTCACTGCTTCGCTTGTGACGTCACTGTACCCTGTAAGCAAAAGGAGATCAGTGTGACATTACGTGACCCGGGCTGATATTGATATGGATTGCGGACCGAGCTGATATGGCTGATATGGATTTGCGGACCGGGCAGCGGTGTGGGTGCGGTGTCCTAACCTCTATCACACATGCAAAACATCCCATATTTTTGACATGGTTGAAAATAATCGAGTTAATATTGTTGATATGAGCACATGTGCACATATCACGTTTGCCTAGCAGCCATTGTTTCACCGCGAATTCCCGTATTTGGTCGTCTGTGACGTCATAAAATGATTGTTCGTGACTTCATTGAAGCCTGCCGTCGCAAGAGAAATGTCCTGTTTTCTGACTATTTTTACGCGATTCGAATATAATAGAATGGGTAATAAAGAAATTATTGCTCTCGCTCGGGGAATCCAAAAATTCACACTCCTTTCGTAAAAGTTATATGACACACTTCCTCGGTTAATAATCACTATATATGTGATATATCTGTTATGTCCTCTTCATATTTATATCTATACAAAATGTAATGAGAAAGTTAAGCGTTATGTTCGTTATTTCAATTGATGAAAGCGAATTGCTATATAACAATAAATCAATAGCAATTACACAAACCACATTACGTGGGTATTTTAGACCGTCATTTAACTTTGAAATTTAGTATAATATTTTTAATCACACTAAGCATAATGAAACGCACATCAAGCACGGTGAGAGGACGGACCGCACGTTGCATAAAGCTCACCGATAGTAGTGTAAGTCTCTGAATGTGCAACCAGGGACGAGATCGGTGAGGTGTGGACGACCACTGGTGAAGCTAGACTACTGTATGCGGTCTCGTGTGGAGTGGACAGACCACTAGTGTAGCTAGACTACTGTACACGGTCTCGTGTGGAGTGGACAGACCACTATAATGTAGCTAGACTACTGTACGCGGTCTCGTGTGGAGTGAATTGACCACTAGTGTAGCTAGACTACTGTACGCGGTCTCTTGTGGAGTGGACAGACCACTAGTGTAGCTAGACTACTGTACGCGGTCTTATGTGGAGTGGACAGACCAGTGGTGTAGCTATAGACTACTGTACGCGGTCTCGTGTGGAGTGAACATACCGTACCACTAGTGTAGATAGACTACTGTACGCGGTCTCGTGTGAAGTGGACAGACCACTAGTGTATCTAGACTACTGTTCGCGGTCTCGTGTGGAGTGAACTGACCACTAGTGTATCTAGACTACTGTACGCGGTCTCGTGTGAAGTGGACAGACCACTACTGTATCTAGACTACTGTACGCGGTCTCGTGTGAAGTGGACAGACCACTAGTGTAGCTAGACTACTGTGCGCGGTCTCGTGTGGAGTTGACGCCACTTCTGGACCAGACCAACACTTGACCCGTCCCAGCCTCTCTCACCGGCTCCTATCTACAGTTACCCTCACACTTACTCCGACTGAATATACTGACAGTAAGTTTAGATGTTTTCAATGATAAAGGGAACTCTTGTAGCATATACTCGTTTTTAATTCAGGGGTATATTTTAGTCTAACAAATAAGGTATTGGAGACTTTTGCAAGTCTCGAGTCTCTTTGCATCACGCAGCCACGCGAGCTACTTCCTAAGCAAACAACTTGGAGGACAGTTTTGGAAAAGCTTAGCACTGGGTCGATATGTGGCCGCTTTAAAGGTTCGTAACATTCCCTGGAAATTCTTCATTTGAATAAGAAAGATGTTCAATCTGCAACAGAAGCAAGTAACTTAGGTACGTAATCTCGTACAGTCGTGTGTCGTCTGCTTACGGAGCATGCGCACTGACCTTGCTGAGGTAGGTATAAGTATCGTATGATCGGACGAGAGCCGTAAATTGGATCATATCGCATGCTTTCTGCATTTGCCGCTCTTCTGTGTCGGGAGGAGAAGTAACTGTAGAGTAGCAGACGACACCAACATAACTGCACGTGAGTGGACTTTATACAGCGTTATATAGCATTTTGTAAATGTAGCATTAGAGAATATCCAATATCGTGTTGACTTGTAGTAGCGATATTGATATGTTTACTTTTTCAATGTAAACTGTTCGAAAGGAAGGATTTTAACATTCCGTCCCGCCCTTCATCTCCGGCCCGACAGCATAATACACCTGAGGATCGAACCGATTGATACAGCGTTCACAATGCATACTTTACTTATATAGCTTTACCTATATGTGACAGGTGTTCCTTTTGTTGAGTTTGCATGTCAGTCGTTACCAGCGTGTCATATGTTTCTATTTCAATAACAATATTAATATATTCCTACCACGTCCGCTAACAACTGATGGGTAAAACACCTGGGTTTGTGGGAACACTGTTGGTAATATCGACTGTTCATCGATGCATGTAGGGAAAACGCAGCATCCCCGTAATGTAAACACCGGCTTACAACAGATGTAATTATTTCCACAGTTAACATGACAATTGTAACGCGGTGAATAACCAATTCACCTGGGGTTGAATCACAAATCGAGTTTACAGGGTATATCCGCATATACGTATATACGTGGGTGTACGTCACCCCAGAGCGCGAGAGAGAGAGAGAGAGAGAGAGAGAGAGAGAGAGAGAGAGAGAGAGAGAGAGAGAGAGAGAGAGAGAGAGAGAGAGAGAGAGAGAGAGAGAGAGAGAGAGAGAGAGAGAGAGAGCAAGCAAGCACATGGCATGTGTACGCTATCACGTCATTATATTGTATTGTAGCTCTAAACAATGAATTTACCAGATTGATATTTGCTGATATTTCTCAGATAGTTTCCGTAACCTTCTGAGAGCCACGTGCGCTGAACAAGCACTGAGGAATTCGGGAATCTATACCATGAGTCTATCAGATATCGTGTGTAGTCAAGGGCTGTACAGTTTATGTGATACATGGTCTCAGTTTACAGTCATACCTGTCCCCGTACCTTGCAATGTTTCACTATGCTTGTAGTGTAGATATACTTCATTCTTATTGCCCAGATCCCGAGCCAACTTTAACCTTACCTACAATTCTGTAACATGACACAAACTTTAACCTTACCTACCATTCTGTAACATGACACTAACTTTAACCTTACCTACCATTCTGTAACATGACACTAGCTTTAACATTACCTACCATTCTGTAACATGACACTAACTTTAATATTACCTACCATTCTGTAACATGACACTAACTTCAACCTTACCTTTTCCATCCTGTAACATGACACTAACTTTAACCTTACCTACCATTCTGTAACATGACACTAACTTTAACCTTACCTACCATTCTGTAACATGACACTAACTTTAACCTTACCTTTTCCATTCTGTAACATGACACTAACTTTAAACTTTCCTACCAGTCTGTAACATGACACTAACTTTAACCTTACCTATATCATTCTGTAACATGTCACTAACTTTAACCTTACCTACCATTCTGTTATATGACACTAACTTTAACCTTACCTACCATTCTGTAACATGACACTAACTTCAACCTTGCCTTTTCCATTCTGTAACATGACACTAACTTTAACCTTACCTACCATTCTGTAACATGACACTAACTTCAACCTTACCTTTTCCATTCTGTAACATGACACTAACTTTAACCTTACCTTTTCCATTCTGCAACATGACACTAACGTTAACCTTTCCTACCAGTCTGTAACATGACACTAACTTTAACCTTACCTATATCATTCTGTAACATGACACTAACTTTAACCTTACCTTTTCCATTCTGTAACATGACACTAACTTTAACCTTACCTTTTCCATTCTGCAACATGACACTAACTTTAACCTTACCTTTTCCATTCAGCAACATGACACTAACTTTAACCTTACCTTTTCCATTCTGCAACATGACACTAACTTTAACCTTTCCTACCAGTCTGTAACATGACACTAACTTTAACCTTACCTACCATTCTGTAATATGACACTAACTTTAACCTTACCAATCATTTTGTAACAAGACACTAAGCGTCAGTGACCCTCGATCACCTTAGCGTTTTATGAAAGAGGTTATGGCCTTGGTTTAATTGTGTCAGCACCACATAACGGGTGAGGAAAGAGGTTATGGCCTTGGTGTCATTGTGTCAGCACCACATAACGGGTGTGGAAAGAGGTTATGGCCTTGGTTTCATTGTGTCAGCACCACATAACGGGTGAGGAAAGAGGTTATGGCCTTAGTTTCATTGTGTCAGCACCACATAACGGGTGAGGAAAGAGGTTATGGCCTTGGTTTCATTGTGTCAGCACCACATAACGGGTGAGGAAAGAGGTTATGGCCTTAGTTTCATTGTGTCAGCACCACATAACGGGTGAGGAAAGAGGTTATGGCCTTGGTTTCATTGTGTCAGCACCACATAACGGGTGAGGAAAGAGGTTATGGCCTTGGTTTCATTTTGTCAGCACCACATAACGGGTGAGGAAAGAGGTTATGGCCTTAGTTTCATTGTGTCAGCACCACATAACGGGTGAGGAAAGAGGTTATGGCCTTAGTTTCATTGTGTCAGCACCACATAACGGGTGTGGAAAGAGGTTATGGCCTTAGTTTCATTGTGTCAGCACCACATAACGGGTGAGGAAAGAGGTTATGGCCTTGGTTTCATTGTGTCAGCACCACATAACGGGTGAGGAAAGAGGTTATGGCCTTAGTTTCATTGTGTCAGCACCACATAACGGGTGAGGAAAGAGGTTATGGCCTTAGTTTCATTGTGTCAGCACCACATAACGGGTGAGGAAAGAGGTTATGGCCTTGGTTTCATTGTGTCAGCACCACATAACGGGTGAGGAAAGAGGTTATGGCCTTAGTTTCATTGTGTCAGCACCACATAACGGGTGTGGAAAGAGGTTATGGCCTTAGTTTCATTGTGTCAGCACCACATAACGGGTGTGGAAAGAGGTTATGGCCTTGGTTTCATTGTGTCAGCACCACATAACGGGTGAGGAAAGAGGTTATGGCCTTAGTTTCATTGTGTCAGCACCACAAAACGGGTGAGGAAAGAGGTTATGGCCTTGGTTTCATTGTGTCAGCACCACATAACGGGTGAGGAAAGAGGTTATGGCCTTAGTTTCATTGTGTCAGCACCACATAACGGGTGAGGAAAGAGGTTATGGCCTTAGTTTCATTGTGTCAGCACCACATAACGGGTGTGGAAAGAGGTTATGGCCTTGGTGTCATTGTGTCAGCACCACATAACGGGTGAGGAAAGAGGTTATGGCCTTGGTTTCATTGTGTCAGCACCACATAACGGGTGAGGAAAGAGGTTATGGCCTTAGTTTCATTGTGTCAGCACCACATAACGGGTGAGGAAAGAGGTTATGGCCTTGGTTTCATTGTGTCAGCAACACATAACGGGTGAGGAAAGAGGTTATGGCCTTGGTTTCATTGTGTCAGCACCACACAACGGGTGAGGAAAGAGGTTATGGCCTTGGTTTCATTGTGTCAGCACCACATAACGGGTGAGGAAAGAGGTTATGGCCTTAGTTTCATTGTGTCAGCACCACATAACGGGTGAGGAAAGAGGTTATGGCCTTGGTTTCATTGTGTCAGCAACACACAACGGGTGAGGAAAGAGGTTATGGCCTTAGTTTCATTGTGTCAGCACCACATAACGGGTGAGGAAAGAGGTTATGGCCTTGGTTTCATTGTGTCAGCACCACATAACGGGTGAGGAAAGAGGTTATGGCCTTGGTTTCATTGTGTCAGCAACACATAACGGGTGAGGAAAGAGGTTATGGCCTTGGTTTCATTGTGTCAGCACCACACAACGGGTGAGGAAAGAGGTTATGGCCTTGGTTTCATTGTGTCAGCACCACATAACGGGTGAGGAAAGAGGTTATGGCCTTAGTTTCATTGTGTCAGCACCACATAACGGGTGAGGAAAGAGGTTATGGCCTTGGTTTCATTGTGTCAGCAACACACAACGGGTGAGGAAAGAGCTTATGGCCTTAGTTTCATTGTGTCAGCACCACATAACGGGTGAGGAAAGAGGTTATGGCCTTGGTTTCATTGTGTCAGCACCACATAACGGGTGAGGAAAGAGGTTATGGCCTTAGTTTCATTGTGTCAGCACCACATAACGGGTGAGGAAAGAGGTTATGGCCTTGGTTTCATTGTGTCAGCACCACATAACGGGTGAGGAAAGAGGTTATGGCCTTGGTTTCATTGTGTCAGCACCACATAACGGGTGAGGAAAGAGGTTATGGCCTTGGTTTCATTGCGTCAGCACCACATAACGGGTGAGGAAAGAGGTTATGGCCTTGGTTTCATTGTGTCAGCACCACATAACGGGTGAGGAAAGAGGTTATGGCCTTGGTTTCATTGTGTCAGCACCACATAACGGGTGAGGAAAGAGGTTATGGCCTTGGTTTCATTGTGTCAGCACCACATAACGGGTGAGGAAAGAGGTTATGGCCTTAGTTTCATTGTGTCAGCAACACACAACGGGTGAGGAAAGAGGTTATGGCCTTAGTTTCATTGTGTCAGCAACACACAACGGGTGAGGAAAGAGGTTATGGCCTTGGTTTCATTGTGTCAGCAACACATAACGGGTGAGGAAAGAGGTTATGGCCTTAGTTTCATTGTGTCAGCACCACATAACGGGTGAGGAAAGAGGTTATGGCCTTGGTTTCATTGTGTCAGCACCACATAACGGGTGAGGAAAGAGGTTATGGCCTTGGTTTCATTGTGTCAGCACCACATAACGGGTGAGGAAAGAGGTTATGGCCTTGGTTTCATTGTGTCAGCACCACATAACGGGTGAGGAAAGAGGTTATGGCCTTGGTTTCATTGTGTCAGCACCACATAACGGGTGAGGAAAGAGGTTATGGCCTTGGTTTCATTGTGTCAGCAACACATAACGGGTGAGGAAAGAGGTTATGGCCTTGGTTTCATTGTGTCAGCAACACACAACGGGTGAGGAAAGAGGTTATGGCCTTGGTTTCATTGTGTCAGCAACACACAACGGGTGAGGAAAGAGGTTATGGCCTTGGTTTCATTGTGTCAGCAACACATAACGGGTGAGGAAAGAGGTTATGGCCTTGGTTTCATTGTGTCAGCACCACATAACGGGTGAGGAAAGAGGTTATGGCCTTGGTTTCATTGTGTCAGCAACACACAACGGGTGAGGAAAGAGGTTATGGCCTTGGTTTCATTGTGTCAGCAACACATAACGGGTGAGGAAAGAGGTTATGGCCTTGGTTTCATTGTGTCAGCACCACATAACGGGTGAGGAAAGAGGTTATGGCCTTGGTTTCATTGTGTCAGCACCACATAACGGGTGAGGAAAGAGGTTATGGCCTTGGTTTCATTGTGTCAGCACCACATAACGGGTGAGGAAAGAGGTTATGGCCTTGGTTTCATTGTGTCAGCACCACATAACGGGTGAGGAAAGAGGTTATGGCCTTGGTTTCATTGTGTCAGCACCACATAACGGGTGAGGAAAGAGGTTATGGCCTTAGTTTCATTGTGTCAGCACCACATAACGGGTGAGGAAAGAGGTTATGGCCTTGGTTTCATTGTGTCAGCACCACATAACGGGTGAGGAAAGAGGTTATGGCCTTGGTTTCATTGTGTCAGCAACACATAACGGGTGAGGAAAGAGGTTATGGCCTTGGTTTAATTGTGTCAGCACCACATAACGGGTGAGGAAAGAGGTTATGGCCTTGGTTTCATTGTGTCAGCACCACACAACGGGTGAGGACGAAATGAAGCCTTGTTACTCTGCCATGTTGCAGTGGTAAGGTGTTCTCCAAGTTCAAGGAGGTTCATGGGTATATTATGCTACTATACAACTGTTGTATCTTCTAGTGCTACGCCAGCAAACCGCCGATTTCAAATATAGCGTTTTTTCTTTAATTGAAAATAACCACTTGTTCGGTTTTTAGAATAAAAACCATTCAGAAATGAAAGAACTAAGTGTGGACTAAGTGTGTCCGTCCCACGCCATCTGCTGTCTGTCCGTTGAACATTATAGCTGTTACTTGCACTATGGCTCTCCGTCCCACGCCATCTGCTGTCTGTCCGTTGAACATTATAGCTGTTACTTGCACTATGGCTCTCCGTCCCACGTCATCTGCTGTCTGTCCGCTGAACATTATAGCTGTTACTTGCACTATGGCTCTCCGTCCCACGCCATCTGCTGTCTGTCCGTTTCAACATTATAGCTGTTACTTGCACTATGGCTCTCCGTCCCACGCCATCTGCTGTCTGTCCGTTGAACATTATAGCTGTTACTTGCACTATGGCTCTCCGTCCCACGTCATCTGCTGTCTGTCCGTTGAACATTATAGCTGTTACTTGCACTATGGCTCTCCGTCCCACGCCATCTGCTGTCTGTCCGTTGAACATTATAGCTGTTACTTGCACTATGGCTCTCCGTCCCACGTCATCTGCTGTCTGTCCGCTGAACATTATAGCTGTTACTTGCACTATTGCTCTCCGTCCCACGCCACCCGCTGTCTGTCTCTCTAGCTCGGACCACATGTCCTCTGGTCTCTCTAGCTCGGACTACATGCCCTCTGGTAGGTCTCTCTAGCTCGGACTACAAGTCCTCTGGTAGGTCTCTCTAGCTCGGATGACATACTCTCTGGTAGGTCTCTCTAGCTCGGATGACATGTCCTCTGGTAGGTCTCTCTAGCCCGGACCACATTCCCTCTTGTAGGTCTCTCTAGCTCGGACCACATGTCCTCTGGTTGGTCTCTCTAGCTCTGATCACATTCCCTGTGGTAGGTCTCTCTAGCTCGGACTACATGTCCTCTGGTAGGTCTCTCTAGCTCGGACCACATGTCCTCTGGTAGTTCTCTTTAGCTCGGACTACATGTCTTCTGGTAGGTCTCTCTAGCTCGGATCACATGTCCTCTGGTCTTTCTAGCTCGGACCACATGTCCTCTGGTCACTCTAGCTCGGACTACATGTCCTCTGGTAGGTCTCTCTAGCTCGGACTACATGTCCTCTGGTAGGTCGCTCTAGCTCTGATCACATACCCTCTGGTAGGTCTCTCTAGCTCGGACCACATGCCCTCTGGTAGGTCTCTCCAGCTCGGACTACATGTCCTCTGGGAGGTCTCTCTAGCTCGGATCACATGTCTTCTGGTCTTTCTAGCTCGGACCACATGTCCTCTGGTCTCTCTAGCTCGGACTACATGTCTTCTGGTCTTTCTAGCTCGGACCATATGTCCTCTGGTCTCTCTAGCTCGGACCACATGTCCTCTGGTAGTTCTCTCTAGCTCGGACTACATGTTCTCTTGTAGGTCTCTCTAGCTCTGACTACATGTCCTCTGGTTGGTCTCTCTAGCTCGGACTACATGTCCTCTGGTTGGTCTCTCTAGCTCGGACTACATGTCCTCTGGTAGGTCCTCTAGCTCGGACCACATGTCCTCTGGTAAGTCTCTTATCTCTAGCTCTGACTACATGTCCTCTGGTAGGTCCCTCTAGCTCGGACCACATGTCCTCTGGTAGGTCCTCTAGCTCGGACCACATGTCCTCTGGTAAGTCTCTTATCTCTAGCTCTGACTACATGTCCTCTGGTAGGTCCTCTAGCTCGGACCACATGTCCTCTGGTAAGTCTCTTATCTCTAGCTCTGACTACATGCCCTCTGGTTGGTCTCTCTAGCTCGGACCATATGTCCTCTGGTAGGTCCTCTAGCTCGGACCACATGTCCTCTGGTAAGTCTCTTATCTCTAGCTCTGACTACATGCCCTCTGGTAGGTCTCTCTAGCTCGGAGTTTATGTCCTCTGGTAGGTCTCTCTAGCTCGGACCACATGTCCTCTTGTAGGTCTCTCTAGCTCGGACTACATGTCCTCTGGTAGGTCTCTCTAGCTCGGACCACATGTCCTCTTGTAGGTCCCTCTAGCTCGGACTACATGTCCTCTGGTAGGTCCTCTAGCTCGGACCACATGTCCTCTGGTAAGTCTCTTATCTCTAGCTCTGACTACATGTCCTCTGGTAGGTCCTCTAGCTCGGACCACATGTCCTCTGGTAAGTCTCTTATCTCTAGCTCGGACTACATGCCCTCTGGTAGGTCTCTCTAGTTCGGACTACATTCCCTCTGGGAGGTTTCTCTCTCCGGAGTTTATGTCCTCTGGTAGGTCTCTCTAGCTCGGACCACATGTCCTCTTGTAGGTCTCTCTAGCTCGGACTACATGTCCTCTGGTAGGTCTCTTTAGCTCGGACTACATGTCCTCTGGTAGGCCTCTCTAACTCGGACTACATGTCCTCTGGTAGGTCTCTTATCTCTAGCTCGGACTACATGTCCTCTTGTACGAGCCTCAACAAAGGACTACATGCCCTCAGGCATTATCTCTAGCCCGGACCACATACCCTCCGTTACGTCTCTCTGGCTCGGACCACATGCCCTCTGGTACGTCTATCTAGCTCGGACAACATGCTGTCTAGTCCGTCTATCTAGGTCGGACCACATGCCCTCCGTTACGTCTCTCTAGCTCGGACCACATGCCCTCCGTTACGTCTCTCTAGCTCGGACCACATGCCCTCTGGTACGTCTCTCTAGCTCGGACCACATGCCCTCTAGTACGACTCTCTAGTACCTCGAGAACAGTGCTGAATGTTCTGCAAGATTGCACCGATGAGATGCTTAACAAACATTGAATACTTTGCTCTGACTTGAAACTTGCTTCTAAATAGTTTTGAAAATGAAATCGATATTATGCTTGCTACAGTTGTTTTGAAGTATCGACCTTAACACTGTGACAGTGGCACACTCAAATATGAAATTCTATTCTCTGAGTAGGCCATCATCCAGGCAGGCGTGTAGATTAATCCCTCGTGACAATTAAGCTCTGATATTATGTATCAAATATGTATTTAATACAGTACATGGTCTTCAACAGCCAGTTTAGAGATGAGCTATAATAACTCATAGCGACTGATGAGGTCCAGTTGCAGTGCTCTCTAATGCAGGAAAATAAACCCTTCATCATGAAACAATCCGTGATTAATTATGCGCTGTGTAAAGGAAGATTAATGAGATTGACCAGAACTTCCATACGGACATATGGTGTGAAATGAAACCTGTACAGCTACAGTGACCTATATGCATTGAGGTAGTTAATTAGTCGTTAATAACAGTGCCGGGTTATAGTCTGTATTGTTGGCATGTCGGATATTGTTGGTATATTGGTATCTATCTGCTGCTTCAGTTTAGTGCATACATCACATCAAGTACTATATAGAGGTGATAGCATATCAGTGATAACAGGCATATACACACACCAACAATATTAGTTTCGTTTACCCCGAAGCGATTTTTATCTTCAAAACACTTCCTTGTCAGTTAAATCACATGCCGGGAGAGAGAGAGAGAGAGAGAGTATCGAGCCCACTGACTATATCTACAGAGAAATCGGTGAGCATACATGTGATCGGTAGTTCGTCTTCATATGATACGGACCAGGATACGTATTGTTGTTGATGACTTGGTTTTGACATCATCTGAGGTAGGATACGTATTGTTGCTGATGACTTGGCTTTGACTTCATCTGAGGTAGGACACGTATTGTTGCTGATGACTTGGCTTTGACTTCATCTGAGGTAGGATACGTATTGTTGCTGATGACTTGGCTTTGACTTCATCTGAGGTAGGATACATATTGTTGCTGATGACTTGGCTTTGACTTCATCTGAGGTAGGACACGTATTGTTGCTGATGACTTGGCTTTGACTTCATCTGAGGTAGGATACGTAGTGTTGCTGATGACTTGGCTTTGACTTCATCTGAGGTAGGATACGTATTGTTGCTGATGACTTGGCTTTGACTTCATCTGAGGTAGGATACGTATTGTTGCTGATGACTTGGCTTTGACTTCATCTGAGGTAGGATACGTATTGTTGCTGATGACTTGGCTTTGACTTCATCTGAGGTAGGATACATATTGTTGCTGATGACTTGGCTTTGACTCCATCTGAGGTAGGACACTTGCATCATGGGGTATGTCCTGGTATCATATGCACGTTCAGTTGGAATATCTGCCATCGTTGTCTCACAGTCCAGTGTACTGATTGTCCACATTGAAGTTAGAGCTCTTCATCTTAGAATTAAACATCAAATGAAGAAATATTTTATTAAAGCAGCGACACTAGACTTACTACCGTTTTCTAGACTAAATTCCGGCCCTGGTGACCACAGAGTATATACACGCTCATGTATGTTTGGTGATGGGCACGTATTGGGGTTGTTCTTGATCGGTTTGTTGATAAAATGTAAAATTAATTGAACGTAACTCTGCCATTGTACATTGTTTTTGTTACGAAAGTAAATAAATTTGAATTGAATGCATGCATGAATTTGTCAAAGGTAAATCAACATCAAAGTTCACGAATTTCGCTTTAAAGTTGAAGTAAAGTTAAGAATCCACACCCGGTAATGGAATGCAAGTAAGAGTAGTAACTAGTTCCGTGTGTGACGTATCGACCTGTCTGTGTTAACGTGTGTCATGTTATCCTGGAAACATTTCATGCGGAATTGGAAAGGTTTCTGTACATGACCATTGACTGATTCAATACAGCTGCAGTCGGCTCTACTGTGTATCCTCTGTGTAACAGCTGCAGTCGGCTCTACTGTGTATCCTCTGTGTAACAGCTGCAGTCGGCTCTACTGTGTATCCTCTGTGTAACAGCTGCAGACGGCTCTACTGTGTATCCTCTGTGTAACAGCTGCAGTCGGCTCTACTGTGTATCCTCTGTGTAACAGCTGCAGTCGGCTCTACTGGTATCCTCTGTGTAACAGCTGCAGTCGGCTCTACTGTGTATCCTCTGTGTAACAGCTGCAGTCGGCTCTACTGTGTATCCTCTGTGTAACAGCTGCAGTCGGCTCTACTGTGTATCCTCTGTGTAACAGCTGCAGTCGGCTCTACTGTGTATCCTCTGTGTAACAGCTGCAGTCGGCTCTACTGTGTATCCTCTGTGTAACAGCTGCAGTCGGCTCTACTGTGTATCCTCTGTGTAACAGCTGCAGTCGGCTCTACTGGTATCCTCTGTGTAACAGCTGCAGTCGGCTCTACTGTGTATCCTCTGTGTAACAGCTGCAGTCGGCTCTACTGTGTATCCTCTGTGTAACAGCTGCAGTCGGCTCTACTGGTATCCTCTGTGTAACAGCTGCAGTCGGCTCTACTGTGTATCCTCTGTGTAACAGCTGCAGTCGGCTCTACTGTGTATCCTCTGTGTAACAGCTGCAGTCGGCTCTACTGTGTATCCTCTGTGTAACAGCTGCAGTCGGCTCTACTGTGTATCCTCTGTGTAACAGCTGCAGTCGGCTCTACTGTGTATCCTCTGTGTAACAGCTGCAGTCGGCTCTACTGTGTATCCTCTGTGTAACAGCTGCAGTCGGCTCTACTGTGTATCCTCTGTGTAACAGCTGCAGTCGGCTCTACTGGTATCCTCTGTGTAACAGCTGCAGTCGGCTCTACTGTGTATCCTCTGTGTAACAGCTGCAGTCGGCTCTACTGTGTATCCTCTGTGTAACAGCTGCAGTCGGCTCTACTATGTATCCTCTGTGTAACAGCTGCAGTCGGCTCTACTGTGTATCCTCTGTGTAACAGCTGCAGTCGGCTCTACTGTGTATCCTCTGTGTAACAGCTGCAGTCGGCTCTACTGTGTATCCTCTGTGTAACAGCTGCAGTCGGCTCTACTGTGTATCCTCTGTGTAACAGCTGCAGTCGGCTCTACTGGTATCCTCTGTGTAACAGCTGCAGTCGGCTCTACTGTGTATCCTCTGTGTAACAGCTGCAGTCGGCTCTACTGTGTATCCTCTGTGTAACAGCTGCAGTCGGCTCTACTGTGTATCCTCTGTGTAACAGCTGCAGTCGGCTCTACTGTGTATCCTCTGTGTAACAGCTGCAGTCGGCTCTACTGGTATCCTCTGTGTAACAGCTGCAGTCGGCTCTACTGTGTATCCTCTGTGTAACAGCTGCAGTCGGCTCTACTGTGTATCCTCTGTTTAACAGCTGCAGTCGGCTCTACTGTGTATCCTCTGTGTAACAGCTGCAGTCGGCTCTACTGTGTATCCTCTGTGTAACAGCTGCAGTCGGCTCTACTGGTATCCTCTGTGTAACAGCTGCAGTCGGCTCTACTGTGTATCCTCTGTGTAACAGCTGCAGACGGCTCTACTGTGTATCCTCTGTGTAACAGCTGCAGTCGGCTCTACTGGTATCCTCTGTGTAACAGCTGCAGTCGGCTCTACTGTGTATCCTCTGTCTAACAGCTGCAGTCGGCTCTACTGTGTATCCTCTGTGTAACAGCTGCAGTCGGCTCTACTGTGTATCCTCTGTGTAACAGCTGCAGTCGGCTCTACTGGTATCCTCTGTGTAACAGCTGCAGTCGGCTCTACTGTGTATCCTCTGTGTTACAGCTGCAGTCGGCTCTACTGTGTATCCTCTGTGTAACAGCTGCAGTCGGCTCTACTGTGTATCCTCTGTGTAACAGCTGCAGTCGGCTCTACTGTGTATCCTCTGTGTAACAGCTGCAGTCGGCTCTACTGTGTATCCTCTGTGTAACAGCTGCAGTCGGCTCTACTGTGTATCCTCTGTGTAACAGCTGCAGTCGGCTCTACTGTGTATCCTCTGTGTAACAGCTGCAGTCGGCTCTACTGTGTATCCTCTGTGTAACAGCTGCAGTCGGCTCTATTGGTATCCTCTGTGTAACAGCTGCAGTCGGCTCTACTGTGTATCCTCTGTGTAACAGCTGCAGTCGGCTCTACTGTGTATCCTCTGTGTAACAGCTGCAGACAGTAGCTGCTGACGATGCCACCTACTTGTTATTATATAACGAATGTATTATCCTACCTTTAAATATACGTAGTGTTGTGTTATTCAGTGAACTTGTTAATAGGTGTACTCACTTAAAGCAAGTGTAGATATTTGCTCGACGTGAGACTTGTGAGGTGTTAATAGTTGTCAGTAGTTTCTACGGATTTATCTCGTTTTATCAGAGGTAATTATTGTTGTCATTGGAAACTAGGACGATGGATATCAGTTTGTGGAAGGTGATCGCGCTTCGTCTTGCTTTCTCCTGAGATACTGTTTAACACATCTGAACATCTGGTATATTTATAATTTTTCAGAGTCAAATGTATTTCATCACCTTATGTAAGGTATACCAAACGTGAACATGGAATGACTAACATCGTTAGCAAGCCACTTCATTGTAATCCTTGCTGTAAGTGTTAGTAGATATAACAACAGAACGATGTCGTTATATTTTAAAATAAAATTTGCATTTAAAGTTGTGAAATATTAAAATCAATATATAGCTTAAGTACCACGACAGATATCGCACACGGACGTGTGATCACATGACAGATATCGCACACGCGTACGGACGTGTGATCACACGACAGATATCGCACACGGACGTGTGATCACATAACAGATATCGCACACGGACGTGTGATCACATGACAGATATCGAACACGGACGTGTGATCACATGACAGATATCGCACACGGACGTGTGATCACATGACAGATATCGAACACGGACGTGTGATCACATGACAGATATCGCACACGGACGTGTGATCACATGACAGATATCGCACACGGACGTGTGATCACATGTAGTAATGAGACACGTACATCGGTTAGGTCACAACCCATCGAGGCTCCCCCGGGCAGTTACACAGTGAGTGGGATGAGGGATTGAGAGGTGGATGCCCGTGATGGTTGATTAGCGGGAACTGACACCAACCATGACACCAACCATGACACCCTTCATGTCGTAAATGTCTTGTTATCTCATCAGCTTATACACTTATTATATACTCCAAGTCCCTGCGTTATGCATGTCAATTCGTCAGTCCGTCCGTCTCTCTGTTAGTGTGTTGGAGCAATATACATGTTCTGGTCATAGTTGGGCGGCCCTGTTTGAGCAAAACCATACGAGAATTAACTGCTTGGAACTTTAGATTTAAACTGGTCGTTCTGCTGTTAACAAGAAACCAGCCGACACATCTGGTCGTCAACTTCACGAAACAATAAAGTGATTAATTGGAAAAGCTGATATTAGACCGTTTTAATGTTCTGACGGCTGAATGACTGGAGGTGAATGACTGGAGGTGAATGACTGGAGGTGAATGACTGGAGATGAATGACTGGAGGTGAATGACTGGAGGTGAATGGACCTGACTAACTTCTTCTGATGTGTTTCATCGTCATCGTTATCTGTTTATATAGTTTATATAGTTTATATAGTTTATATAGTTTATATAGTTTATATAGTTTATATAGTACATAGGTCCCTTGACCCAAATACAGGGGTACACCATTCATATACAATAAAGAATGCAACAAGCTTACATGTCAAGAGATAGATAACAGTCGTTTGAGGGAGTATAGAGAACGATATATTCTTGTGGAATTATTTTGCAATTAAAAACAAAGGCGACAAAGAGTCAATAAATTACACACTCTGAATAAGTATTAAATGCCTCCCCAACAAGCCGTATGACGTATTGATCGATGTCTATCTACTGTCAGTAAGTTTACCTACAAATAATTCCGCGCTGCTGCTCCCATAAATTGCAAACTGAGTAATTATCGAATTATTTGCTGTGGAGCAGACACACCGAGCTGTCGAGAGCGCTACTAATTACTCGCTCATATGTCTGGTATGTGTGAATCATTACAAGTAATCGCCATAGAAATGTCACCTTGTCCCGTGGACCGAGTTTTCTCAAACAGACATCAGCGAATCGTTAGATACCCGGCTCTTACTTAGAGAATAACCAACTCGGTACGAGTGATTACGGGAAATATCCACTCGTCTAAATAATGTTCAGCCACGAGCTTTAGCGAGTGGCTCTGAACATTATTTAGACGAGTGGATATTTCCCGTAATCACTCGTACCGAGTTGGTTATTCTATATATTACCCATTATGCAATTAAATTGACCAAATTACGCTTGGTTATTACATGTTCATGTTGGGCGGCCGCTGTGAAGGACCCGTCGCCACAGTAACATTGTGACGTCATAAGATAATTCGTCGCGTCAGACCATTGTTTTATGACGTCATAGTCATTCTTTCTCCGGGTAACCGACCAATCAACGTTGAGAATCACTTGAAAGCACATGTGCAAACATCACAAAAATAATCACCTGTGTCTTCTCACCCGTATGGGTAATATATCATAATAATCCTTGTACTGGTGCACGGCTGCACTAACTCAACTGACGCCCGATGGCTCATGTGTATTGTTCCCATTTAGTCTTACACTCAGATTCTGATAAAAGTATTTAAAAACATTTCCATTCTCACAGTTCCCTTTCCAATACTTGCTTAAATAATTTTACCAGAGTCTAAGTGTTCGACAAGGGGTGATCATGACAGACTAGATATACTAGAGACCGACAGCGGGTGATCATGATAGACTAGATATACTAGAGACCGACAAGGGGTGATCATGACAGACTAGATATACTATAACCGACAAGGGGTGATCATGACAGACTAGATATACTAGAGACCGACAGCGGGTGATCATGACAGACTAGATATACTAGAGACCGACAAGGGGTGATCATGGCAGACTAGATATACTAGAGACCGACAAGGGGTGATCATGACAGACTAGATATACTAGAGACCGACAAGGGGTGATCATGACAGACTAGATATACTAGAGACCGACAAGGGGTGATCATGACAGACTAGATATACTAGAGACCGACAGCGGGTGATCATGACAGACTAGATATACTAGAGACCGACAAGGGGTGATCATGACAGACTAGATATACTAGAGACCGACAAGGGGTGATCATGGCAGACTAGATATACTAGAGACCGACAGCGGGTGATCATGACAGACTAGATATACTAGAGACCGACAAGGGGTGATCATGACAGACTAGATATACTAGAGACCGACAAGGAGTGATCATGGCAGACTAGATATACTAGAGACCGACAACGGGTGATCATGATAGACTAGATATATTAGAGACCGACAAGGGGTGATCATGACAGACTAGATATACTAGAGACCGACAGCGGGTGATCATGATAGACTAGATATACTAGAGACCGACAAGGGGTGATCATGACAGACTAGATATACTAGAGACCGACAAGGGGTGATCATGGCAGACTAGATATACTAGAGACCGACAACGGGTGATCATGGCAGACTAGATATATTAGAGACCGACAGCGGGTGATCATGACAGACTAGATATATTAGAGACCGACAGCGGGTGATCATGATAGACTAGATATACTAGAGACCGACAACGGGTGATCATGGCAGACTAGATATATTAGAGACCGACAGCGGGTGATCATGACAGACTAGATATACTAGAGACCGACAGCGGGTGATCATGATAGACTAGATATACTAGAGACCGACAACGGTTGATCATGACAGACTAGATATATTAGAGACCGACAGCGGGTGATCATGACAGACTAGAAATACTGATAAGGTAACTCCCTGATTCTTATTGTAATTATAGGAATCATTATAGAAAATGCGTATAAACATTATATTTGCGGGAAAAAAATGATTTAAGGTCAAAGCGAAATCGCTGGTACAAGTATTTCCGCGTTTCTCTGAAGGTTATGAGGAGACACTGACTCAGCGAGTATTGCCCCGAAGGTATGTTCAGAGTAAAGAGGAAGCTAGAGGTCTTCATTCGGCTTGCAGTCGAGTCGACAGTTCACAGATAATAATGATATAATCGTTGTCACGGATGCTTGCACATATTAATCTATCAGTCTAACCAGTCGTGGTAAAGATAAATGTTTTATTAGTCATCTGTCAAAGATACGCTGTTTTATAACTCTACAAACATTTCCGAAATGTATCATGAAACATGTAGTTATGAATCTATATTCGATTTACTTAAAACGACGACATAAAGTCTCAATTTCAGGACAGACAGACAGAACTTAATTAGACTGAAACCCCTAGACATGCTGTGAATCGGACGTGGCCTTTTCACGGAACGTTTAGCTAGACGGACTGACTGACGGACGGACTGACGGACGGACAGACGGACTGACAGACGGACTGACTGACTGACGGACTGACAGACGGACGGACTGACTGACGGATCGATGAGAACAGTTGCGAGTGGCGATGCTCCACAGCGGTAGGAATAGTCACGTTGATTTGCCTTCACGTCAATCGGATAATTATATTGCTGAAGAACATCGTCCTATCTCTGGACCTTGATTGAATTTAGCGGAATTTCATTATTTCGGGCACGTATTTATTGCTAGCGAATGGACGCCTGTCATATGTTTAGTGTTCGTGATGTGTTTACAGCGTGTATTATAACAACCAATGCAGAGGTTGACAATATTATTCGGGGTTGTCAGTCACTCGATTGGACCACACTGTTAGATGCCTTAATATCATCTTGGCTGCAATAAAGTCACTGAATTCCTGTGTGGCGTACTAGTTAGTAACCTTGATATCTCATTGAATTCCTGCATGGCGTACTAGTTAGTAACCTTGATATCTCATTGGATTCCTGCCTGGCGTACTAGTTAGTAACCTTGATATCTCATTGGATTCCTGCCTGACGTACTAGTTAGTAACTTTGATATCTCATTGGATTCCTGCCTGACGTACTAGTTAGTAACCTTGATATCTCATTGGATTCCTGCCTGGCGTACTAGTAACCTTGATATCTCATTGGATTCCTGCCTGGCGTACTAGTTAGTAACCTTGATATCTCATTGAATTCCTGCATGGCGTACTAGTTAGTAACCTTGGTATCTCATTGGATTCCTGCCTGGCGTACTAGTTAGTAACCTTGATATCTCACTGAATTCCTGCATGGCGTACTAGTTAGTAACCTTGATATCTCATTGGATTCCTGCCTGGCGTACTAGTTAGTAACCTTGATATCTCATTGGATTCCTGCCTGGCGTACTAGTAACCTTGATATCTCATTGGATTCCTGCCTGGCGTACAAGTTAGTAACCTTAATATCTCATTGAATTCCTGCATGGCGTACTAGTTAGTAACCTTGATATCTCATTGGATTCCTGCCTGGCGTACTAGTTAGTAACCTTGATATCTCATTCGATTCCTGGCTTGCGTACTAGTAACCTTGATATCTCATTTGATTCCTGCCTGGCGTACTAGTTAGTAACCTTGATATCTTATTCGATTCCTGGCTTGCGTACTAGTAAAATTGATATCTCATTTGATTCCTGCCTGGCGTACTAGTTAGTAACCTTGATATCTCATTCGATTCCTGGCTTGCGTACTAGTAATCTTGATATCTCATTTGATTCCTGCCTGGCGTACTAGTTAGTAACCTTGATATCTCATTGGATTCCTGCCTGACGTACTAGTTAGTAACTTTGATATCTCATTGGATTCCTGCCTTACGTACTAGTAAGTAACCTTGCTATCTCATCTGATTCCTGCCTGGCGTACTAGTTAGTAACCTTGATATCTCATTGGATTCCTGCCTGGCGTATCAGTTAGTAACCTTGATATTTCATTGGAATCCTGCCTGGCGTACTAGTAACCTTGATATCTCATTGGATTCCTGCCTGGCGTACTAGTAAACTTGATATCTCATTGGATTACTGCCTGGAGTACTAGTTAGTAACCTTGATTTCTCATTGGAGTCCTGCCTGGCGTACTAGTTAGTAACCTTGATATCTCATTAGATTCCTGCCTGGCGTATAAGTAATCTTGATATCTCATAGGATTCCTGCCTGGCGTACTAGTAACCTTGATATCTCATTGGATTCCTGTGTGGCGTACTAGTAACCTTGATATCTCATTGGATTCCTGTGTGGCGTACTAGTAACCTTGATATATCATTGGATTCCTGCCTGGCGTACTAGTTAGTAACCGTGATATCTCATTGGATTCCTGTGTGGCGTACTAGTTAGTAACCTTGATATCTCATTCGATTCCTGGCTTGCGTACTAGTAACCTTGATATCTCATTTGATTCCTGCCTGGCGTACTAGTTAGTAACCTTGATATCTTATTCGATTACTGGCTTGCGTACTAGTAACCTTGATATCTCATTTGATTCCTGCCTGGCGTACTAGTTAGTAACCTTGATATCTCATTCGATTCCTGGCTTGCGTACTAGTATCCTTGATATCTCATTTGATTCCTGCCTGGCGTACTAGTTAGTAACCTTGATATCTCATTGGATTCCTGCCTGACGTACTAGTTAGTAACTTTGATATCTCATTGGATTCCTGCCTTACGTACTAGTAAGTAACCTTGCTATCTCATCTGATTCCTGCCTGGCGTACTAGTTAGTAACCTTGATATCTCATTGGATTCCTGCCTGGCGTATCAGTTAGTAACCTTGATATTTCATTGGAATCCTGCCTGGCGTACTAGTAACCTTGATATCTCATTGGATTCCTGCCTGGCGTACTAGTAAACTTGATATCTCATTGGATTACTGCCTGGAGTACTAGTTAGTAACCTTGATTTCTCATTGGAGTCCTGCCTGGCGTACTAGTTAGTAACCTTGATATCTCATTAGATTCCTGCCTGGCGTATAAGTAACCTTGATATCTCATAGGATTCCTGCCTGGCGTACTAGTAACCTTGATATCTCATTGGATTCCTGTGTGGCGTACTAGTAACCTTGATATCTCACTGAATTCCTGCATGGCGTACTAGTTAGTAACCTTGATATCTCATTGGATTCCTGCCTGGCGTACTAGTTAGTAACCTTGATATCTCATTGGATTCCTGCCTGGCGTACTAGTAACCTTGATATCTCATTGGATTCCTGCCTGGCGTACTAGTTAGTAACCTTAATATCTCATTGAATTCCTGCATGGCGTACTAGTTAGTAACCTTGATATCTCATTGGATTCCTGCCTGGCGTACTAGTTAGTAACCTTGATATCTCATTCGATTCCTGGCTTGCGTACTAGTAACCTTGATATCTCATTTGATTCCTGCCTGGCGTACTAGTTAGTAACCTTGATATCTTATTCGATTCCTGGCTTGCGTACTAGTAACCTTGATATCTCATTTGATTCCTGCCTGGCGTACTAGTTAGTAACCTTGATATCTCATTCGATTCCTGGCTTGCGTACTAGTAACCTTGATATCTCATTTGATTCCTGCCTGGCGTACTAGTTAGTAACCTTGATATCTCATTGGATTCCTGCCTGACGTACTAGTTAGTAACTTTGATATCTCATTGGATTCCTGCCTTACGTACTAGTAAGTAACCTTGCTATCTCATCTGATTCCTGCCTGGCGTACTAGTTAGTAACCTTGATATCTCATTGGATTCCTGCCTGGCGTATCAGTTAGTAACCTTGATATTTCATTGGAATCCTGCCTGGCGTACTAGTAACCTTGATATCTCATTGGATTCCTGCCTGGCGTACTAGTAAACTTGATATCTCATTGGATTACTGCCTGGAGTACTAGTTAGTAACCTTGATTTCTCATTGGAGTCCTGCCTGGCGTACTAGTTAGTAACCTTGATATCTCATTAGATTCCTGCCTGGCGTATAAGTAACCTTGATATCTCATAGGATTCCTGCCTGGCGTACTAGTAACCTTGATATCTCATTGGATTCCTGTGTGGCGTACTAGTAACCTTGATATCTCATTGGATTCCTGTGTGGCGTACTAGTAACCTTGATATATCATTGGATTCCTGCCTGGCGTACTAGTTAGTAACCGTGATATCTCATTGGATTCCTGTGTGGCGTACTAGTAGCCTTGATATCTCATTGGATTCCTGCCTGGCGTACTAGTTAGTAACCGTGATATCTCATTGGATTCCTGCCTGGCGTATCAGTTAGTAACCTTGATATCTCATTGGAATCCTGCCTGGCGTACTAGTTAGTAACCTTGATATCTCATTGGATTCCTGCCTGGCGTACTAGTAAACTTGATATCTCATTGGATTCCTGCCTGGCGTACTAGTTAGTAACCTTGATTTCTCATTGGAGTCCTGCCTGGCGTACTAGTTAGTAACCTTGATATCTCATTAGATTCCTGCCTGGCGTATTAGTAACCTTGATATCTCATAGGATTCCTGCCTGGCGTACTAGTAACCTTGATATCTCATTGGATTCCTGTGTGAGGTACTAGTAACCTTGATATATCATTGGATTCCTGTGTGGCGTACTAGTAACCTTGATATATCATTGGATTCCTGCCTGTCGTACTAGTTAGTAACCGAGATATCTCATTGGATTCCTGTGTGGCGTACTAGTAACCTTGATATATCTTTGGATTCCTGCCTGACGTACTAGTTAGTAACCGTGATATCTCATTGGATTCCTGCCTGGCGTACTAGTTAGTAACCTTGATATCTCATTGGATTCCTGCCTGGCGTACTAGTCAGTAACCTTGATTTCTCATTGGATTCCTGCCTGGCGTACTAGTTAGTAACCTTGATATCTCATTAGATTCCTGCCTGGCGTATTAGTAACCTTGATATCTCATAGGATTCCTGCCTGGCGTACTAGTAACCGTGATATCTCATTGGATTCCTGTGTGGCGTACTAGTTAGTAACCTTGATATCTCATTGGATTCCTGGCTGGCGTACTAGATATTAACCTTGATATCTCATTGGATTCCTGCCTGGCGTACTAGTTAGTTACCTTGATATCTCATTGGATTCCTGCCTGGCGCACTAGTTAGTAACCTTGGTTTCTCATTAGATTCCTGCCTGGCGTACTAGTTAGTAACCTTGATTACTCATTGGATTCCTGGCTGGCGTACTAGTTAGTAACCTTGATTACTCATTGGATTCCTGGCTGGCGTACTAGTTAGTAACCTTGATATTTCATTAGATTCCTGCCTGGCGTACTAGTCACCTTGATATCTCAATGAATTCCTGCCTGGCGTACTAATTGGTAACCTTGATTGCTCATTGGATTCCTGCCTGGCGAACTAGTAACCTTGATTTCTCATTGGATCACAAAATGACGCTGAACTCGTATTATCACGTTGTTGAATTTTAGCTATTTTACACGTAATGAGTTATCACTTTTGACCAATTTCCTGAGATACACACGTCCTTGCCCGCTGTTGTTAGTGAAAGCTAGCACAATACACAGTGGAGGTTGAAGACACGCGTATTCATGACCTCCTTAACAAACCGAGATACGTCCGTGATGACAACAACTCCATGCGAGCTGGGCAACTCCACGCGAGCTGGGAAAGTCATGCTTCCCCCCCAAAATATTCAATTGACGACCAGCCCAGTCTAGAAAATTATAACAAGTGTAAGGCATCTTTAGGGCTCCATTTTGTATCACTATTTGAAATGATTTTAAAATGTTGTTTGTAGGAAAAATAAATATGCTAATAAATGTTAGTCCATGGCCCACCAAGCAACTGGAGTTGGAGAATTATCTCAATCGTGATGCATAGATAGAACTCTAGTGTCTTGTGTTGAGTACGGCAACAAATCTCCAGCCGTCAGGATAAATCATTGGTATATATACATATATATATATATATATATAGATATCCACAGCTGCGTTAAACTTCAAACTACTCCACAGATTCATGTTGTTGAGCTTTAACATGCCACCTCCGGGGTGTTCGAGCCTCCCGAGCCCATGTGTCTCCAGTGTCATGTGCACCCGTAATAGCTATATATAGATGTACCGGCATATATATATATATATATGACACACATAGGTACTTGCGTAAGATATTATCAAAACATAAAGCATCTCATCTGTATGAGATAATGTAATATTTTGGCGTTGTATCTACTATTTATACCCACTTCTGGTCTCGTTGCCATGGTTTCTTTTCTTACAACAGTTGGTGTACTAGCCGATACCGTAGGTCTTCTTCTGATATACCTACACTTGTTTGATACACCTACAATTTTAATTCAAATTCATTAGAGTCAAATTACTTTCTAAACACATTTTACACAATAATATCTATACACGATTTAAATCGAAGTCAAGATACTCTACAAATTTTGCAAGTTTCAATCGAAACCTGGGATCGAACCAGTGACCTCTATCTTTCCTGCCTAGAGGTCTACCCACCCAGCCATTTTCTTGACCAATTGATTAAGGTTTGTATACTGCCTGAAATAATATGTGTGGTTTGTGTATTTGTTTATGAATGTCATTGGTAAGTATTTTTGGGATGCAAACTGTCTTACACATATTGAATTTAGTTTGTTTATTCTCAAAACTCAGGTCATGTGACATTTGCCATTAGCTCTGTTGTGAAGCTAGTATATTTCAGCGAGATGCACGGGCGATCGTGATCCGTGCATGATGCGCATGCTTTTTCTGAAGCGCGCTGACAGTTTAGTATGTGAGGGTCTTAACCACTGAGTTTATATACAAAAAATCAAACTTTATAAAATTTTCATATTTTCAGAATAAAAATGTTCTTTGCAAAAGAAACTCGACAGGAGTGGGGTATGTATTAGATGTACCCACTCTTTTCCGGGTGCATTGGCTGATACACCTACTGTTTTCAAGAATCGTGGAGCCTCCTCGGCTGACGCCTCGGAGGCCCCACGATTCTTAAAATCAATAGGTATATCAGCCAATGCACCCGGAAAAGAGTGGGTACATCTAATACATACACTATCTAAACAATCAGCAGTATTAACGGAACAAACTGTAGACTGATCATGAGTAAACTGTAGACTGATCATGAGTAAACTGTAGACTGATCATGAGTAAACTGTAGACTGATCATGAGTAAACTGTAGACTGATCATGAGTAAACTGTAGACTGGTCATGAGTAAACTGTAGACTGGTCATGAGTAAACTGTAGACTGATCATGAGTAAACTGTAGACTGATCATGAGTAAACTGTAGACTGATCATGAGTAAACTGGTAGCACTGCCTCTCTTTTAATTGATAGATTTGTAAACATTTAAACACATTTTTCATTACCATTTATCTAGTCGTTTGAAAAATGTTATGGTATGTCATTTTTGAATTGGCTTTTTTTCCTTAGAGGATATCGTCATAACGTCTAGATGTGGAGCAACATTTGTATTTAACCATATTCAACCGAAAATGAGAACTCAAAATAAATATAAAATAACTAGAAAAAATTCAAAGAAACGATTTCCCCCGAAATACTGCGAAGTGTGAGGTGATGTTGACGAGGGTTTTATCTCATGACACACTGAGCGCGTCACCCGAGCCGAGAGGGAGGGAGGGAGGGAGGGGAACAGACTGACTCGCGTGCAATATGAGCTAACCCAGGCGATTGATGCGAACGTCCAGAGAAAGGCAGAGCTTTGTCCGCGTGTGGCTCGTCTCCGTCAACACCGCAGAGCTCAGATTGGCTGGTTATCGCACTGCCAGCTGCCGAGACCTTTATTTCAGCCCACAGGCACTCTCTCACAAAGCATCAAGGGCTTCGCTCTCCAACTCGCTCGCTCGGTGATGGTATTCCGTGTCTCTGTGAGTACCTGGTAGTCCCAAGTTGTATATGTCAGGATGTGGTTTGGGTTTATTGCACTGCGAGGATAAAGGAACGGTAGGTCAATATCTCACAAGATTTCTACAGGCGATGCGGCATCGCTAATTAGGGGAATAGGCTTTTGTCGTGAAGTGTCATTTCCTTCCCTCTACTCGTGCTGCTAGATATCTTGTAGTAGCCGGAACATCGCATTTTCATGTAGTGTATCAACGGACGTGGGTATGTTATTTTAAATACTCCTGTTTTATTCATTGTGCGTTTTCTATCCTGAGATGGCATTGACATAAACGGGGAATCGAATTCAAAAGATGCGTTCTGCTTTTAACAGTTTATTACCAGGAATGAACGTGTATAACTATTGAATGTAGCATATGTATAATAGCGGTCTCATTTGTACAGAGTGATTTAGTATCAGAACGTATTGTCCAGCTCTACAGCTTCCCACACTTTGAAGTGCTTTATATCTCTGTATTCATCGTATGTGTTTTATGTATTTATAATAGCAATGGGCGTCGGTGTATGTAAGATTGAAAGGAATGAATCCACCGAGTGGATTGGTGGGACATAAATGGATGGAGATTTTTCGCGTGACTATAGCATGTAGTGTATATTATACTTACCACGCTCATCTAGCCATCCATGTGTTAGATTATTTTCACAAGAATGTTTTTGAAGAAAATACTCAAGGAAATTCATATCCTTGTTTTACGGCAATATTGTAAAATTAAGGACGTATTTATTCCATAAATTTGAGGCGATACGAGAACTGTTGCAGTTTCAGTGTAAACAATACATGGCACTGGGTACCAATAGTGTGTACAGTGTAGAATAACCCCCCCCCCCCCCCCCCCCCCCCCCCAACCAATTCCAGATTCTCGCAAGGAGAGCCCATTAGCTGGCGTAATGGAAACCATATAAACAATCCTACTGTACACTGTATCCCTTCAGTCTTTCTCGTAATGGAAACAATATTAACACCCATTCACTTCTCGGTATCCCTTCAGTCCCTCTCTCGCTCTTAAGGAACACTGCGCTTCTGCTGCCGTCACCCCGCTGTGCTCAATAATGTTGATTGTGTTATATAATCTCCTAGCGTTATTACTCAATTAAATGTGTTAGAAAATAATTACAGATGATTCCCGTCCAATTTAGCGTGAAACCCCAGAGCCATGTCTGTTTTGACTGTTCCCGTGCGGACATCTATATACAGACTACATGACAACTGACTTCACTCATGAATTCAATTGAAAAATCATTTTACGATTTTTAGACCGAAAGATAATTATGATACTTTGAAAATTCCATACTGGCCTGGGACAGTTTTATTACATTTAAGAATATTGCAAAATACTGAACCGAAAATTTATATTTGATAAGAAAACGTAGCCTAGGCCTATTTCTTTCGAAATATATATATTTTTATGCCTATAAAATGAAATAATGTTTTGTTCAACGAACTAGAACAAATAATTACTTACTGCAGCACAGTGATGTATGTATGTTTATATCCAG
Organism: Gibbula magus; assembly: GCA_936450465.1. Taxonomy (NCBI): domain Eukaryota; kingdom Metazoa; phylum Mollusca; class Gastropoda; order Trochida; family Trochidae; genus Gibbula; species Gibbula magus. The sequence continues at coordinate 3,326,156 of OW388292.1, read as the reverse complement.
ATATATAAGTGTAGGCCTTTATATTATGAACCTCAAAAGTTTTATAACTCTCGTTCTTCAATGTGACGTCATTTCGTCGGTCAAAGTCGCAAGGTAAGGAAGGGCGACTTTGCTAAATAATGAGGGCTTGTTAAAAAAAACATCTACATCTCCCTAAATGAGTTTCATATCAATCGCTTTTTGGCTGTTGAACTGTTGTGAATAAGGAAAAGTAAAAGGCCCTCGATGAAATTTCCATTCACAGTTGTTTGCCGACTGCAACGTGAAACGTGATTTGTTCCGACTTCTTAACTTAAAATTTCCATATGAACCATCGATAATTTAACTTTGAAATGGCAATTTTACGTAATAAGAGAAGTATAGTTGTGTTATTTTCTTTAAATATTGCTACAACGTCATTGGGTAACGCTGGGTCAACCTGTGTTTGTTCGAGGTGACGGGTCCGAATATTTGTGTTGATGGCTTGATACACAGAGACGTAACAACACTGTGAGGAGTTTGCGTGATATGACGTCATTCGTAGGGTAGATAACTCTAATCTCCGGTGCTCTAATGGTGAGAATTTGTGTACGCTTCAGTATAATTAGTGTAAATTGGTTTAATGTGCAGAGATATTAACTGACTGAAGTAGGAGTTAAGTCGCAATATTTCGATTTCAGACACTGTTTGCATGACTCTGCTGTTCCCTTCATTGATATCGGCAATGCACGGTTATATATAAGCTACATCGTGTGACAGTCTGTGTAACGTAGGTTAGTTATTGGTAATGAATAGGTTGAACAACACCTTCTATTATTTCCCTAATGCCCCTCGTTAGTTAGTCAGTCCCCAAGGCTTGGGGCCTAGCATAATGATTTCAGAAGGGGAAGCAAGTTCAAAAGAGTTTATGCATACACCTCTTGTTGGTCCGTGATGCACATGAAGTAGTCGTATGAGTTTCCATGTAGTCATCTGTTATAGCGGACTTGAACTATAGTTCCTTATATGACGCAATAAACTTTATAGGTTTTGACTTTACGCGCCTCTCTGTAAAACTATGTCCTACTTCAATAATCTTCTACCAGAGGACCAGGGTGCGACTACATGTCAATGATAATGAGTGAGTGAATGAGTTATTGTTTAACGCCGCTTCGGCAATATCGCAGCCATTAGCGGCACAATGATAATAAAAACCGTCTTGGTTCCATCCAGTAAATGGCCCTCTGCTCCATCTACTTCCAAGACAAACTGTTGCCAGGGAACGCTTTAATAATTTAAAGCGAATATAATTACGGTACTTCCCCAGTCAAGCGGTTGTGGAATATAAGGTTAATGTGACTACTGAGTTCCCTTCAGAAGTTATATATCCTGTTAGGTGCACACTGCATGCATGTTTACACGTTGTTAGCAGAATCATACTAGGACTCTCATTATAGGGTCAGCATTTATTTCTTCCCTTTCTATCTGTAAGAATGAATGGCGGAATATATACGATGGAGTGAGTGAAAGTGTAAATCAAAGGACGATGAGGTGAAGGTGCTGGTGCTATATGGCGCGGAGCTCTCCGCCAATCAGTGACACCAGAACTGAACAGCGCGACACAGAGTCACGTCTCCCCAGAACGTACGTACACCTATGTACAAGATAAGCGACATGAACTAGTTATACCCTAGATAGTGAGAAGCGCTAGAGTTGTATAATGCTCTCCGTGACCATGCACCTCGTTCTCTCTCCTTCCCTCGAGTGATACATTTATAGGCCTACACTACAGGTAAGACGCGGTCATAACCGAGTTTCTGATGACTCCAATTCACCTTACACATTCCCGCTTTATGTCGTGGTTCGCTTACACCATCTGCAGCTATTCTCCGTGTCGAGGTTCGCATACACCATCTGAAGTTATTCTCCGTGTCGAGGTTCGCATTCACCATCTGAAGTTATTCTCCGTGTCAAGGTGTCGCTTAGACCATCTGCAGCTATTCTCCGTGTCGAGGTGTCGCTTACACCATCTGAAGCTATTATCCGTGTCGAGATGTCGCTTACACCATCTGCAGCTATTCTCCGTGTCAAGGTGTCGCTTACACCATCTGCAGATATTCTCCGTGTCACTTACACGTTCTCCAGATATTTCCCATGTCGAGGTGTGGCTTCTGAACCGTTACTCAAACATTCTCATAGCTATCTGTACTGTGTAACTGAAATCATTCAACTCTTCGACCTTCCAGCCATCCGTGACGTTTGAGAGCAGATCCCCTTCCACACTTGGTATATATTCAATTTAACTGCGGGAGACATTTTAGACTTTAACTAGTTTTGTGAGATCTGGTATCTTATTCATTCAACAGTATATGCTTTATACACAAAACGTTAAATTGACTAAACATTTCTTATTTTGCAAGAAAACCTCAACATGATTGATGAATGCCATGCCTGGAGAGTCAGACTGAAAAGATGGCCAAACGGCTTTGTCATGAGTGTAAGGCTATATATCCTAGTGGCTTAGTGCTTCTTATACAACATTGTCAAAAGGATGTCGGCGATGAAAGGAAGATATTTTTTGTTTCAATCCCTTTTCGTTTTCAAATTTATACGGCAACAAGTATTTTTTGTTGACTTTAATAGTGTGGTCGTTTCTCATGCAAACATTAGTTCGACTGTTGTGATCAGTCCGCTGTTGGCACACAGTTGTATGTTTATCGTGAGTAAGGACGTACAATAGTGCAAAACCCTCGACGACTATGAATCACACAGACACGAGTGTACATTAAATGAGACTGACATTCGATCTGGTAGGCCGGAACCGCTCTAGGGAGACTTTGATACAGGATTGTACAGTACGAAGTGGAACCTAGAGCACACTGACAGAAACATATCACAACTAGGAAGTTGAAAACATGTCGAAAAATGCGTCACATAATAGGCCAGGCCCTTACTGTTTCAAAAGTAAAAATCAAATTTCACTAACACATAGGAACTGAAACAGCAATTTAAATACAATAAGATCAACAGTTTTGTTTATATTAGCTTGTATTAACACAAGAAAGTTCTTAAAAAGGCATGGTTGGAGCTATCTTGATATTAGAACATTTTATTAAAAGGGTGTGTATATATGTCATGTTAACTTATAGCAAAATGGAGATTGCAGTCTGGTCTTCAATCAATTGAATGTCTTAAATAAAAGAAATTGTACATGTACTTTGTTTAAGTTGTGTGATATAGCCTGTGATAACAATTTACATACAGAATTCATAAATAAAAATATATTACTTATTATAATCTTTCACTTTGAAATAAAAGTTTGTATTCAACTTTTTCGATTTACTTTAATATATATATTAAATATTATTGTGAAGTCAATCAAAAGGTTGTTGAGAGTCTAGTTATTGCAATGTTCAGCAATATCCATAAGAATATGTACACATGATGAACATGTACACAGAATGTACATGTCTACTCGTTCAGGTGTTTACTGACGCTGACATCTAACTATTCTCGATAATCGAGAGTATACACTCCGATAAATCTTTATAGAGTAGATATATCGGAGCGTATACTCTGGATTATCGAGAATGACATCTAACATAACACAACGCTTGTGGCATTTTGAGATCTTTAGACAAAATCTCTTTTCGCAGTAAAGGGGACAATTATTTCGGATTACCCACATAGACACGTTGTTTAAAATTTGCCATAGTTCATGAGTTGTGTTTATTGGTTATATACTTTTCCAAACATGACGATGTCAAGCATGATTGGTTGAAAGTAAATTTTGAATATTCCAACAGTAATATGGGGTGTACGATGTTGGAGGCGTAAGCGTGCTACCAATAATAACAAAACAGTCGATATAAATGTATTTAGATTGCTGAAACAGGGACTTGGAATAACGTTACCTGAATTACATTAAAACATTATTAAAGAAATTATGCTGGTGTCACCAACCATGACCTTGACCTTAACTTCGCGTGCGGTTGCACGCGCCCCCCTTTTTCACTGTCAGCGTTGCGCTGCTTACCCCCGTCTGAGAGACGCTGCGGGTCCCATTAGCGCGCAGAGCTATTCTAGGAATAGAAGCATGTAACAGACCATTCGTTTTGCGTATCTTGAATGTGAATCATTTGGCTGCCTGTGAGTGTTTTTATGTCTTGGCGTTTAAATAAACGCTTTCATTGGACGCGAGAAGCTCGCGAGACACGTGCCATATCTACGTTTCCGGTATGTTGCACGTGCAGAGAGGTGGAGAAATGTAAACATAGCGTGTTTGTTGTTGCTGCTCCGAGAGAGAGATTGGAATGTTCAGCGAACGCTCTCTATACCTCGATTGTAACTTGTAAACAGAACAATTCCTTTTGAAATGAATTGTCAACATATATGTTTGATAAGAAACGTAAGCACAATTATTGTCATTGACATAATCCTTCGAGCTCGGTTCCTTTATTCAGATGTTAATATTTAATTAGTTTGCATCAATTACCATCTGAATTTATGCTCATCAGACCCTAAGATCAAACTCCTTTGAAGTGCGGAGTTTGTGCTGTTAAAGAGCGGGTGTACGATGAAGCCAGGTATCAGCCTGCTTGCCGTGTAACGAACCTTACACTGATAACACTCCCCTGAAGTCGCTGTCAAGTAGCTGGAGTTGTCTGTCCTTTAACCGCTGTGTACATAGGTGTCCTTGAATCCGACCATATCCAGAAGGTCGACCCAAGAGGGCGATAAGATTAACATTTCATTTAGAAGTCTTTCTATTTAGTTGATCAGCCTGCAAGGTCCGATAATCTGACAGCATGGATCATTCCGCCTAAACTTTTAGCATTGTTGTAATTTTCGCAAAAACCATAGTCCTACCGATGTCTGTAAACAATAAAAGTCTTTGATGCAGTCTAGATGTTTATTCAGCGGGTCTAGTTAAAGTTAAACTGAAAACGGAAGATCCATGTGTTTTATGTAAATTTAGTCTTCAATATAAATTTAAATTTTGAACTTCAAAACATACAAAACCCGATGAGCATCAGATATCTGTGTTGGCCATGTTTGGTAATAGTTTGTGTGACAAAATATATCAGTATATATCATGCTAAAGTATTCTGTTCCAAACAACTTGATCAGTATATATCATGCTAAAGGATTCTGTTCCAAACAACTTGATCAGTATATATCATGCTAAAGTATTCTGTTCCAAACAACTTGATCAGTATATATCATGCTAAAGGATTCTGTTCCAAACAACTTGATCAGTATATATCATGCTAAAGGATTCTGTTCCAAACAACTTGATCAGTATATATCATGCTAAAGGATTCTGTTCCAAACAACTTGATCAGTATATATCATGCTAAAGGATTCTGTTCCAAACAACTTGATCAGTATATATCATGCTAAAGGATTCTGTTCCAAACAACTTGATCAGTATATATCATGCTAAAGGATTCTGTTCCAAACAACTGGAGCAACTCGTCATCAGTCGACTATAATTGTTCTGTTTTCTCGCAGGATCTGCTAGAGGAGTAACTTGGAACCTTACAACACGACCAACACCGCCGGAGTAGACACACCAACATGGTAAGCGTGTCATTTATTTTCGGGTTAGCATCTATTTGGCTTAATCTCTTATGGCATATTTATGTTGATGGCATTCAATCACGGTCAGTCGTTTGTTAAAGAAATAAGTTTGAAGAAAGGGATAGATGACCCTCAACCGGTTGACGACAGTATGTTAATAAATTCAAGATATCAGTCAATCGCCAGGATTTGCAAACAGTATACTATCAGACCGATAAAAACGGTATGCAATCAATGGGTAAAAACTGGCAATGCTTAATCTCGGGTGACTTGGGGTGACCTGGGGTGACCTGGGGTGACTTGACGCGCAATGTTACAACTCGGCACGCCACACAGCAGACTGTGGTGCAACTGATCATACGTTACACTTACTACACGCGACTAGACATTGGACTTTTTATCAATGAGTACAGTGACTATTTACATACGTCGGTAGATAACACACTGGAAATACTTGTGTCGTAACTTATATTCATAGACATTCTGATAACGTGGTGACGTGATACACCCACGGCCGTGCTATGTGAAACCACTGTGAGTAAACAAACACTGTTCTATGTGAAACCCCTGTGAGTAAACAAACACTGTTCTATGTGAAAAGCGTAGTACCACCCATGGTTCGCTAGTTCCAGCCGATGCTCGCAGGTTTCACCGCAAAGCATAGCCACATGGCGTTGCGGGCTTTCTCCCTGCCGTAATACTAGCAGCCGCGATATAAGTGAAATACTCTTGAAAGCGGCGTTAAACCCCAACTCACCTCACCTTCTATGTGAAACCCCTGTGAGTAAACAAACACTGTTCTATGTGAAACCACTGTGAATAAACAAACACTGTTCTATGTGAAACCCCTGTAAGTAAACAAACACTGTTCTATGTGAAACCACTGTAAGTAAACAAACACTGTTCTATGTGAAACCACTGTGCGTAAACAAACACTGTTCTATGTGAAACCCCTGTGAGTAAACAAACACTGTTCTATGTGAAACCCCTGTGAGTAAACAAACACTGTTTTATGTGAAACCCCTGTAGGTAAACAAACACTGTTCTATGTGAAACCACTGTGAGTAAACAAACACTGTTCTATGTGAAACCCCTGTGAGTAAACAAACACTGTTCTATGTGAAACCACTGTAAGTAAACAAACACTGTTCTATGTGAAACCACTGTGCGTAAACAAACACTGTTCTATGTGAAACCCCTGTGAGTAAACAAACGCTGTTCTATGTGAAACCACTGTAAGTAAACAAACACTGTTCTATGTGAAACCACTGTGAGTAAACTAACGCTGTTCTATGTTTCCTTTGCAGACTGAGTCTACCCTCACCCAGAGGACCAGGGGCAAGGATGATGTGCTGAAGAACGGTTTCCAAGGTTACAAGGAAGGCTACGAGACGTTGTCCCACAACAAATGGATGATCAAGCTGCGATATTATCTGCAGACCACAGTGCTTCCGCTCGCCCTCATCACATCCACGCCGAACTTCGTCATCATCTTGTGGTACACTGCCGTCAAGTGCGACGGAAGCTACGTCAAGATGGCGGAAACCTTTAATGGACGCAACGTGTTCGAAGGTCTGTACCACATCTGGAGCCAGGTGCGGCCCTATGACGTCACCATCTCATTGACGTTGCTATTGTACAGTGTGTACGCCCTGGCCATGATGAAGCTGCTTCCCGGGAAGACAGTGTATGGACCGCTTACTCCAAAAGGCAATACTCCTGTTTACAAGGATAACGGCTTTTCCTTCTTCGTGCTGACAATGCTTCTCTTTGGAATCGGCACAATCGGACTCAAACAGTTTGGGATGAGTCCCACAATCATATACGACCGATTTGACACGGTTTTATCGTCGCTCAATATCTTCAGTCTCGTGTTTTGTCTCTTTCTGTGTCTGAAGGGAAGAATATCGCCCTCTTCTAGTGATTGTGGGGCATCTGGCAACTTCATATTTGACTACTACTGGGGGACGGAGCTCTACCCGCGAGTGTTTGGGTTCGACATCAAGGTGTTCACTAACTGTCGATTTGGACTCATGGTCTGGGCACTACTTGTGGCCATCTTTGCGCTCAAGAGTTACGAACTGCATGGCTTTGTGGACAGTATGTTTGTAAGCTGTGTCCTGCAACTGATATACCTGGGCAAGTTCTTCTGGTGGGAGGCCGGATACATGCGCACAATCGACATCATGCTGGATCGGGCGGGCTACTACATCTGCTGGGGCTGCCTCGTCTTCGTGCCTGGCTTTTACACAGCGGTTAGTCTCTACCTAGTGAACCAACCCGTCAAGCTGGGGCCGGTTGTTACTGGTGTGTTTCTCTTGAGCGGGATTCTGTCCATCTACATCAACTACCAGGCGGACCAGCAGAAGCAAGATGTCCGGGGATCTAACGGCGCCTGCCTCATCTGGGGGAAGAAGGCTGAGATTATCCGCGCCAAGTACCAGCTGGAGAATGGGGAGGAGCGGGAGAGCATCCTGCTGTCGTCTGGTTGGTGGGGGTTCTCCCGCCACTTCCACTACATCCCCGAAATCCTCCTCTCCTTCTTCTGGACTGTGCCCGCGCTCTTCGTGAACGTGATGCCATTCAGCTACGTCATCTACCTCACCGTCCTGCTCACACACCGCAGCTACCGGGACGAGGCCAAGTGCTGTCAGAAGTACGGCCGCTTCTGGGTGGAGTACTGCAGGCGTGTCCCACACAAAATAGTCCCATACCTGTTCTGATACCTTCCTGGGGTTGTGATTTCTGTTTGATTGTAACACAAACACGCACTTCCGATGGACATGTGCTTGGTGCTTGGCGCTCTGTGTCGATGAGTGAGTGAGTAAGTGAGGCTTGGTAAGAATGAGCTTTGTCTGTCAGTTGTACTAAATGTGTAAGGGATGAGTGTGCCTATGTAATGTAATGACAGTTTCGTGGTTGAATGAATCCATGACACAGTATTGTAAAGTGAACCAAACTGTAGTGTGTGGTTCATCACACCCACTAGTCACAGAGTCACTGTTACATTGCCATTACGATAAATAAGTGATTGTTTGACCTTATAATAGTCAGCGAATATGCAGTTTACTTCACCACGACGTGTAGACATTCTCACATTACTTGTTACAGGCAAATGAGCGCTCTATTATTCACATTTTTCAAACGAATATGCGACGGCCATCCTAAATATAAAGTCCTTAGTGCAGTGAATGATTCCACTAACCACACGTATACATGTAATACTGGTGCAGTGAATGATTCCACTAACCACACGTATACATGTAATACTGGTGCAGTGAAGGATTTAACATGTATTTAATTTACTGGTTGAGGGAGACATTTAAGCAGATTGAACATACCGTGTCGTGCAAAGAGAACCACACAATCCCGTGATGAAGCATTCGTTCCCATTGCACTTTTAATTTAATTAGGTTCATGGATATGCAGAAAGTGAAATCGAAAGTGTCGGATTGTCCTGTGTTCCATGCAGCCACTACTGTACATCGAACTGCGCATGTCGGAAGAGTACCTATCTGACGTCATGGTGGGCGTGTTGACGTAACGATGCCTATGTTGCAGTGCAGACTGCGTTATCGACACGTTTCTTTTATTGTGTTTATCTTTCAACATTCACTCAGTTTATTGACATTCTGGTATCGCCCTTCACCTCATAGTGAAGAATTGTTAAGCATGCGGGGTATATTTCCATTCTGCAATTAACGTTGGAAATGAGGTAATTATTTAATGTTGACTGTTACTTTAATGTTCCAATAAACATCGTGGTATTTGCAGATTTATGCATATGCACATAATAACATTGACTTATTACTCATTGTTTAGCTTTTTCAAGTATTGATGATTTGTATAAAGGTCCAAAATCTCTTTCTGAAGAGCCTGAATAAATAGTCCTGATGGAACTTGCTGTTCTACCGATATCAGTCATGTTAGTAGCGGTAATGGAATCTAATTAGTGTATGCTGTTCTACCAATATTAGTCATGTAAGTAGTGGTAATGGAATCTAATTAGTGTATGCTGTTCTACCAATATCAGTCATGTAAGTAGCGGTAATGGAATCTAATTAGTGTATGCTGTTCTACCAATATCAGTCATGTAAGTAGTGGTAATGGTATCTAATTAGTGTATGCTGTTCTACCAATATTAGTCATGTAAGTAGCGGTAATGGTATCTAATTAGTGTATGCTGTTCTACCAATATCAGTCATGTAAGTAGTGGTAATGGAATCTAATTAGTGTATGCTGTTCTACCAATATTAGTCATGTAAGTAGCGGTAATGGTATCTAATTAGTGTATGCTGTTCTACCAATATTAGTCATGTAAGTAGTGGTAATGGTATCTAATTAGTGTATGCTGTTCTACCAATATTAGTCATGTAAGTAGCGGTAATGGTATCTAATTAGTGTATGCTGTTCTACCAATATTAGTCATGTAAGTAGTGGTAATGGTATCTAATTAGTATATGCTGTTCTACCAATATTAGTCATGTAAGTAGTGGTAATGGTATCTAATTAGTGTATGCTGTTCTACCAATATCAGTCATGTAAGTAGTGGTAATGGTATCTAATTAGTGTATGCTGTTCTACCAATATCAGTCATGTAAGTAGTGGTAATGGTATCTATTTAGTGTATGCTGTTCTACCAATATCAGTCATGTAAGTAGTGGTAATGGTATCTAATTAGTGTATGCTGTTCTACCAATATCAGTCATGTAAGTAGTGGTAATGGTATCTAATTAGTGTATGCTGTTCTACCAATATCAGTCATGTAAGTAGTGGTAATGGTATCTAATTAGTGTATGCTGTTCTACCAATATTAGTCATGTAAGTAGCGGTAATGGTATCTAATTAGTGTATGCTGTTCTACCAATATCAGTCATGTAAGTAGTTGTAATGGTATCTAATTAGTGTATGCTGTTCTACCAATATCAGTCATGTAAGTAGTGGTAATGGTATCTAATTAGTGTATGCTGTTCTACCAATATCAGTCATGTAAGTAGTGGTAATGGTATCTAATTAGTATATATGCTGTTCTACCAATATCAGTCATGTAAGTAGCGGTAATGATATCTAATTAGTGTATGCTGTTCTACCAATATCAGTCATGTAAGTAGTGGTAATGGTATCTAATTAGTGTATGCTGTTCTACCAATATTAGTCATGTAAGTAGCGGTAATGGTATCTAATTAGTGTATGCTGTTCTACCAATATCAGTCATGTAAGTAGTGGTAATGGTATCTAATTAGTGTATGCTGTTCTACCAATATTAGTCATGTAAGTAGCGGTAATGGAATCTAATTAGTGTATGCTGTTCTACCAATATTAGTCATGTAAGTAGCGGTAATGGTATCTAATTAGTGTATGCTGTTCTACCAATATTAGTCATGTAAGTAGCGGTAATGGTATCTAATTAGTGTATGCTGTTCTACCAATATTAGTCATGTAAGTAGCGGTAATGGTATCTAATTAGTGTATGCTGTTCTACCAATATTAGTCATGTAGGTAGTGGTAATGGTATCTATTTAGTGTATGCTGTTCTACCAATATTAGTCATGTAAGTAGCGGTAATGGTATCTAATTAGTGTATGCTGTTCTACCAATATTAGTCATGTAAGTAGCGGTAATGGTATCTAATTAGTGTCTGCTGTTCTACCAATATTAGTCATGTAAGTAGCGGTAATGGTATCTAATTAGTGTATGCTGTTCTACCAATATCAGTCATGTAAGTAGCGGTAATGGTATCTAATTAGTATATGCTGTTCTACCAATATTAGTCATGTAGGTAGTGGTAATGGTATCTATTTAGTGTATGCTGTTCTACCAATATTAGTCATGTAAGTAGCGGTAATGGTATCTAATTAGTGTATGCTGTTCTACCAATATTAGTCATGTAAGTAGCGGTAATGGTATCTAATTAGTGTATGCTGGAATCGCCCGTGTCGTATACTGAATGGCTCATTGTCTTTGGCGACCTGAATACGTTTTTTGACAATGTTCATGTACTTTGGGGTTTTGGAATTCACTTATACCTTCATCGGGTGTAATGTAAGACATAACAAACTGATGTATACTACATTTATATTGCAAAGGAATCAATGGTGAGGAAACTCATTCGTAGAGATTAAAAATTGTAACCCGAAGATTAACTAGTTAATGTAATTAGCGATACTTGTTCATTTGACAAGTTCAGTAAACAATTCAAGTTTCAGAGATAGATTTGACCACTCCATTATTTGCGTGTTGGTTGCTTTGAATGACGCATGCGATCTTGTCGAGCTGAGTTCGTTTAAATGCAACCTTGAACGCCAAACTACTGGCACACTACGTCATTTATTCGTTATTTATCGAAATCCAACGTCTTATTCAAGTTTATTGGTTGATATTGGTTAGAGTGAGTGAGTGAGTTGGGGTTTAACGCCGCTTTCAAGAGTAAATCCAACCAATATGTCTGTTTTATAATAGTTTTAAATTCAAAAGACATTGTCAAGATACAAGATACAAGATACAAGATACAGGTTACCAGTACACCACACAGCTTACTCTGTACTTCGCCAAACATCAGAAACAAACTTAACTGAACAAACAAAACACTTCTGAACTTGAACCTCGTAATTGACAAACAATAGATTCAGTATGGCATGTGAGAGAGTAAATCTAAACTGCAATTAACAACAAAAATACACATACAGTTCCTAGAAATTATAATTATTTGCATTTAATATTCTAAAACGACAAATTAACTAAATCATACATTTGTTATCAACACCGCCACGTTGCTGGTGGTGAAATAGTTTTCTGTCAATGTGCTACTCGTCGCTCAAGTAATACCCTTTGTCGATATTCCATAAAGATAACCACTCCATCAGAAGTTGCATTTTGACAGAAAAACGGAACGTAAAGAAAATTGAAAAATGAGCAAAACGACGTCCGTCTATTACGGGCAGATAGAAGCCGTCTCCTTTCTATAACGGTGCAGCAAGAGGCGAGGGTGGAAGGTGACACGCCGGGAAGCAATTCTACACGATCTGCTCATGAAGTCGCCCTACTCACTCCCGGCCCGTATCGATCTCAACACCATTGCTCTCATTGCCATGGAAACCTAATCGAGACATTTTCGCCACCATTATACTTTGCATATTTTATTGGCTCGTTTCCATGGCAACTTAGTATATTTTCCAATAATGTAAAGCATCTAATTGAGGTATATTCCCACTCACGGCACGTAGTATTAGCTTGTTTCAGATCAATCACAATGAAAGTACGCACAGATACTCGTCCTGCTTGATTTACGTGTGTATCACTTTCTATGTGTACCTTTCAAAGTGGAGCAGGTTTCGCGATTAATCACATTAATAAGTGGGATGAGTACGTCATGAGAGCTGATGCATCTGGTCACGTGGGTAGATAGATAGATAGATAGATAGATCATCTTTATTTCTCTAAAACCATTGAAGAAATATATGCATGCAGCAGTAGATAGTCCATTAAATAATGTACAGTTTGGGGTTTTACATGTTATTTTAATCGAACATCACAGAATATATATTGATACATGTATATAAAAGGTTGTTCTAGCAACATATGTGGAAAATCGGTTCCATTCTCGAACGGTTACACTCGTGATTTTCATACATTGGATCCATAGATCAATATCGGTATTTTTAACATCGTCATTTGGTATACTTCCCAGTTAAAACTTAATAAGTACATTATCATCCACATTCCAAACACTTGCAAAGGTTGTTACATCCACGAGATCAACGAGAGAGTTAAATGGCCGCTCTCTGCTACATTCTACATCTGCTACATCCTACATCTGCTACATGGACAATACAACAATAAATGGTTAATGATGACATAAGCGTATAGATATTATAAAACGTTCTACCGGGTACACACATGAGCAAATCTATGAATAAATCACGTTTTCGCAAATCACAAATACATCACTAAACAATGTAGTAGTCTAATTCTTGTAATAAGCGAAGAAAAAATGCAAAAATACATCAATGCACTGTGAAAATGAAAAACGTTGAGTGAGGTTATAAACACGCAGTCCAGGTTGGTTAATCCTTCGACGATAAGTGGACAATCCTCTGGTATTTGAAATCAGATCGAATAGAACATTAACAGGACTCAAGTTCCATTTGAAATTTCAAAACGACTACAAAATACAAAAGAACGCAATATGCAACGCTTTTTTATCTAGTGGTGTACATGTACATGGTGTACGTCATCTTGATAGTGAAACTCATGTTAACACACACCGTGATGTATGTCATATCTTGATAGTGAAACTCATGTTAACACACACCGTGATGTATGTCATATCTTGATAGTGAAACTCATGTTAACACACACCGTGATGTATGTCATATCTTGATAGTGAAACTCATGTTAACACACACAGTGATGTATGTCATATCTTGAGAGCGAAACTCATGTTAACACACACCGTGATGTATGTCATATCTTGATAGTGAAACTCATGTTAACACACACCGTGATGTATGTCATATCTTGAGAGCGAAACTCATGTTAACACACACAGTGATGTATGTCATATCTTGATAGTGAAACTCATGTTAACACACACCGTGATGTATGTCATATCTTGAGAGCGAAACTCATGTTAACACACACCGTGATGTATGTCATATCTTGATAGTGAAACTCATGTTAACACACACAGTGATGTATGTCATATCTTGATAGTGAAACTCATGTTAACACACACCGTGATGTATGTCATATCTTGATAGTGAAACTCATGTTAACACACACAGTGATGTATGTCATATCTTGATAGTGAAACTCATGTTAACACACACCGTGATGTATGTCATATCTTGATAGTGAAACTCATGTTAACACACACAGTGATGTATGTCATATCTTGAGAGCGAAACTCATGTTAACACACACCGTGATGTATGTCATATCTTGATAGTGAAACTCATGTTAACATACACCGTGATGTATGTCATATATTGAGAGCGAAACTCATGTTAACACACACCGTGATGTCACGTTAACCATATAATGAAGCTTTACGAGTTTAAAGGGTATCACACATAACTGGTGTTCAATTACACGTGATTAATGGGTATCACACATAACTGGTATTCATTTACACGTGTTTAAAGGGTATCACACATAACTGGTGTTCAATTACACGTGAATACAGCTTATCACACATTACTGGTGTTCAATTACACGCGTTTACAGCTCATCACACATTACTGGTGTGATAAATAGACGAGTTGTCTAATATCGTATCACCTCAGCTAAGACAATGAATGATGTGAATACCGTTACAAGACAAAACTTTGTTTGAAACTCAGCAGATTGGACTGTGCGACACTTGGAGTGTGTATGTAGACTGGACACACACCTACTCTTCTACATCATGAAGGTCTTCGAGTGTGTATGTAGACTGGACACACACCTACTCTTCTACATCATGAAGGTGTTCGAGTGTGTATGTAGACTGGACACACACCTACTCTTCTACATCATGAAGGTGTTCCAGTGTGTATGTAGACTGGACACACACCTACTCTTCTACATCATGAAGGTCAGGGAGTGTGTATGTAGACTGGACACACACCTCCTCTTCTACATCATGAAGGTGTTTGAGTGTGTATGTAGACTGGACACACACCTCCTCTTCTACATCATGAAGGTGTTCGAATGTGTATGTAGACTGGACACACACCTACTCTTCTACATCATGAAGGTCTGGGAGTGTGCATGTAGACTGGACACACACCTACTCTTCTACATCATGAAGGTGTTCGAGTGTGTATGTAGACTGGACACACACCTACTCTTCTGCATCATGAAGGTGTGGGAATGTGTATGTAGACTGGATACACACCTTCTCTTCTACATCATGAAGGTGTTCGAGTGTGTATGTAGACTGGACACACACCTCCTCTTCTACATCATGAAGGTCTGGGAGTGTGTATGTAGACTGGACACACACCTGCTCTTCTACATCATGATGGTCTGGGAGTGTGTATGTAGACTGGACACACAACTCCTCTTCTACATCATGAAGGTGTGGGAGTGTGTATGTAGACTGGACACACACCTACTCTTCTACATCATGAAGGTGTTCGAGTGAGTATGTAGACTGGACACACACCTCCTCTTCTACATCATGAAGGTCTGGGAGTGTGTATGTAGACTGGACACACACCTACTCTTCTACATCATGAAGGTTTTGGAGTGTGTATGTAGACTGGACACACACCTACTCTTCTACATCATGAAGGTGTTCGAGTGTGTATGTAGACTGGACACACACCTACTCTTCTACATCATGAAGGTGTTCGAGTGTGTATGTAGACTGGACACACACCTACTCTTCTACATCATGAAGGTCAGGGAGTGTGTATGTAGACTGGACACACACCTACTCTTCTACATCATGAAGGTTTTGGAGTGTGTATGTAGACTGGACACACACCTACTCTTCTACATCATGAAGGTGTTCGAGTGTGTATGTGGACTGGACACACACCTACTCTTCTACATCATGAAGGTGTGGGAGTGTGTATGTAGACTGGACACACACCTCCTCTTCTACATCATGAAGGTCTGGGAGTGTGTATGTAGACTGGACACACACCTACTCTCCTACATCATGAAGGTGTTCGAGTGTGTATGTAGACTGGACACACACCTCCTCTTCTACATCATGAAGGTCTGGGAGTGTGTATGTAGACTGGACACACACCTATTCCTCTACATCATGAAGGTCAGGGAGTGTGTTTGTAGACTGGACACACACCTACTCTTCTACATCATGAAGGTCTGGGAGTGTGTATGTAGACTGGACACACACCTACTCTTCTACATCATGAAGGTGTTCGAGTGTGTATGTAGACTGGACACACACCTACTCTTCTACATCATGAAGGTGTTCGAGTGTGTATGTAGACTGGACACACACCTACTCTTCTACATCATGAAGGTGTGGGTGTGTGTATGTAGACTGGACACACACCTCCTCTCCTACGTCATGAAGGTGTTCGAGTGTGTATGTAGACTGGACACACACCTCCTCTTCTACATCATGAAGGTCAGGGAGTGTGTATGTAGACTGGACACACACCTCCTCTTCTACATCATGAAGGTGTGGGTGTGTGCATGTAGACTGGACACACACCTACTCTTCTACATCATGAAGGTGTTCGAGTGTGTATGTAGACTGGACACACACCTACTCTTCTACATCATGAAGTTGTTCGAGTGTGTATGTAGACTGGACACACACCTCCTCTTCTACATCATGAAGGTGTGGGAGTGTGTATGTAGACTGGACACACACCTCCTCTTCTACATCATGAAGGTGTTCGAGTGTGTATGTAGACTTGATACACACCTCCTCTTCTACATCATGAAGGTCTGGGAGTGTGTATGTAGACTGGACAGACACCTACTCTTCTACATCATGAAGGTGTTCGAGTGTGTATGTAGACTGGACACACACCTACTCTTCTACATCATGAAGGTGTGGGAGTGTGTATGTAGACTGGACACACAACTCCTCTTCTACATCATGAAGGTCTGGGAGTGTGTATGTAGACTGGACACACACCTACTCTTCTACATCATGAAGGTCTGGGAGTGTGTATGTAGACTGGACACACACCTACTCTTCTACACCATGAAGGTGTTCGAGTGTGTATGTAGACTGGACACACAACTCCTCTTCTACATCATGAAGGTCTGGGAGTGTGTATGTAGACTGGACAGACACCTACTCTTCTACATCATGAAGGTGTTCGAGTGTGTATGTAGACTGGACACACACCTACTCTTCTACACCATGAAGGTGTTCGAGTGTGTATGTAGACTGGACACACACCTACTCTTCTACACCATGAAGGTGTTCGAGTGTGTATGTAGACTGGACACACAACTCCTCTTCTACATCATGAAGGTCTGGGAGTGTGTATGTAGACTGGACAGACACCTACTCTTCTACATCATGAAGGTGTTCGAGTGTGTATGTAGACTGGACACACACCTACTCTTCTACACCATGAAGGTGTTCGAGTGTGTATGTAGACTGGACACACAACTCCTCTTCTACATCATGAAGGTCTGGGAGTGTGTATGTAGACTGGACACACACCTCCTCTTCTACATCATGAAGGTCTGGGAGTGTGTATGTAGACTGGACACACACCTACTCTTCTACATCATGAAGGTGTTCGAGTGTGTATGTAGACTGGACACACACCTACTCTTCTACATCATGAAGGTGTTCGAGTGTGTATGTAGACTGGACACACACCTACTCTTCTACATCATGAAGGTGTTCGAGTGTGTATGTAGACTGGACACACACCTACTCTTCTACATCATGAAGGTCTGGGAGTGTGTATGTAGACTGGACACACACCTACTCTTCTACATCATGAAGGTGTTCGAGTGTGTATGTAGACTGGACACACACCTACTCTTCTACATCATGAAGGTCAGGGAGTGTGTATGTAGACTGGACACACACCTCCTCTTCTACATCATGAAGGTCTGGGAGTGTGTATGTAGACTGGACACACACCTACTCTTCTACATCATGAAGGTTTTGGAGTGTGTATGTAGACTGGACACACACCTACTCTTCTACATCATGAAGGTCAGGGAGTGTGTATGTAGACTGGACACACACCTACTCTTCTACATCATGAAGGTTTTGGAGTGTGTATGTAGACTGGACACACACCTACTCTTCTACATCATGAAGGTGTTCGAGTGTGTATGTGGACTGGACACACACCTACTCTTCTACATCATGAAGGTGTGGGAGTGTGTATGTAGACTGGACACACACCTCCTCTTCTACATCATGAAGGTCTGGGAGTGTGTATGTAGACTGGACACACACCTACTCTCCTACATCATGAAGGTGTTCGAGTGTGTATGTAGACTGGACACACACCTCCTCTTCTACATCATGAAGGTCTGGGAGTGTGTATGTAGACTGGACACACACCTATTCCTCTACATCATGAAGGTCAGGGAGTGTGTTTGTAGACTGGACACACACCTACTCTTCTACATCATGAAGTTCTGGGAGTGTGTATGTAGACTGGACACACACCTACTCTTCTACATCATGAAGGTGTTCGAGTGTGTATGTAGACTGGACACACACCTACTCTTCTACATCATGAAGGTGTTCGAGTGTGTATGTAGACTGGACACACACCTACTCTTCTACATCATGAAGGTGTGGGTGTGTGTATGTAGACTGGACACACACCTCCTCTCCTACGTCATGAAGGTGTTCGAGTGTGTATGTAGACTGGACACACACCTCCTCTTCTACATCATGAAGGTCAGGGAGTGTGTATGTAGACTGGACACACACCTCCTCTTCTACATCATGAAGGTGTGGGTGTGTGCATGTAGACTGGACACACACCTACTCTTCTACATCATGAAGGTGTTCGAGTGTGTATGTAGACTGGACACACACCTACTCTTCTACATCATGAAGTTGTTCGAGTGTGTATGTAGACTGGACACACACCTCCTCTTCTACATCATGAAGGTGTGGGAGTGTGTATGTAGACTGGACACACACCTCCTCTTCTACATCATGAAGGTGTTCGAGTGTGTATGTAGACTTGATACACACCTCCTCTTCTACATCATGAAGGTGTGGGAGTGTGTATGTAGACTGGACACACAACTCCTCTTCTACATCATGAAGGTCTGGGAGTGTGTATGTAGACTGGACACACACCTACTCTTCTACATCATGAAGGTGTTCGAGTGTGTATGTAGACTTGATACACACCTCCTCTTCTACATCATGAAGGTGTGGGAGTGTGTATGTAGACTGGACACACAACTCCTCTTCTACATCATGAAGGTCAGGGAGTGTGTATGTAGACTGGACACACACCTACTCTTCTACACCATGAAGGTGTTCGAGTGTGTATGTAGACTGGACACACAACTCCTCTTCTACATCATGAAGGTCTGGGAGTGTGTATGTAGACTGGACAGACACCTACTCTTCTACATCATGAAGGTGTTCGAGTGTGTATGTAGACTGGACACACAACTCCTCTTCTACATCATGAAGGTGTTCGAGTGTGTATGTAGACTGGACACACACCTTCTCTTCTACATCATGAAGGTGTTCGAGTGTGTATGTAGACTGGACACACACCTACTCTTCTACATCATGAAGGTGTTCGAGTGTGTATGTAGACTGGACACACACCTACTCTTCTACATCATGAAGGTCTGGGAGTGTGTATGTAGACTGGACACACACCTACTCTTCTACATCATGAAGGTGTTCGAGTGTGTATGTAGACTGGACACACACCTACTCTTCTACATCATGAAGGTCAGGGAGTGTGTATGTAGACTGGACACACACCTACTCTTCTACATCATGAAGGTGTTCGAGTGTGTATGTAGACTGGACACACACCTCCTCTTCTACATCATGAAGGTGTGGGAGTGTGTATGTAGACTGGACACACACCTACTCTTCTACATCATGAAGGTTTTGGAGTGTGTATGTAGACTGGACACACACCTACTCTTCTACATCATGAAGGTGTTCGAGTGTGTATGTAGACTGGACACACACCTACTCTTCTACATCATGAAGGTGTGGGAGTGTGTATGTAGACTGGACACACACCTCCTCTTCTACATCATGAAGGTCTGGGAGTGTGTATGTAGACTGGACACACACCTACTCTTCTACATCATGAAGGTGTTCGAGTGTGTATGTAGACTGGACACACACCTCCTCTTCTACATCATGAAGGTCTGGGAGTGTGTATGTAGACTGGACACACACCTATTCTTCTTCATCATGAAGGTCAGGGAGTGTGTTTGTAGACTGGACACACACCTACTCTTCTACATCATGAAGGTCTGGGAGTGTGTATGTAGACTGGACACACACCTACTCTTCTACATCATGAAGGTGTGGGAGAGTGTATGTAGACTGGACACACACCTCCTCTTCTACATCATGAAGGTCTGGGAGTGTGTATGTAGACTGGACACACACCTACTCTTCTACATCATGAAGGTGTTCGAGTGTGTATGTAGACTGGACACACACCTCCTCTTCTACATCATGAAGGTCTGGGAGTGTGTATGTAGACTGGACACACACCTATTCTTCTTCATCATGAAGGTCAGGGAGTGTGTTTGTAGACTGGACACACACCTACTCTTCTACATCATGAAGGTCTGGGAGTGTGTATGTAGACTGGACACACACCTACTCTTCTACATCATGAAGGTGTGGGAGAGTTTGTATGTAGACTGGATACACACCTTCTCTTCTACATCATGAAGGTGTGGGAGTGTGTATGTAGACTGGACACACACCTACTCTTCTACATCATGAAGGTCTGGGAGTGTGTATGTAGACTGGACACACACCTACTCTTCTACATCATGAAGGTGTTCGAGTGTGTATGTAGACTGGACACACACCTACTCTTCTACATCATGAAGGTCTGGGAGTGTGTATGTAGACTGGACACACACCTACTCTTCTACATCATGAAGGTGTTCGAGTGTGTATGTAGACTGGACACACACCTCCTCTTCTACATCATGAAGGTCTGGGAGTGTGTATGTAGACTGGACACACACCTATTCTTCTACATCATGAAGGTCAGGGAGTGTGTTTGTAGACTGGACACACACCTACTCTTCTACATCATGAAGGTCTGGGAGTGTGTATGTAGACTGGACACACACCTACTCTTCTACATCATGAAGGTGTTCGAGTGTGTATGTAGACTGGACACACACCTACTCTTCTACATCATGAAGGTGTTCGAGTGTGTATGTAGACTGGACACACACCTACTCTTCTACATCATGAAGGTGTGGGTGTGTGTATGTAGACTGGACACACACCTCCTCTCCTACATCATGAAGGTGTTCGAGTGTGTATGTAGACTGGACACACACCTCCTCTTCTACATCATGAAGGTGTTCGAGTGTGTATATAGACTGGACACACAACTCCTCTTCTACATCATGAAGGTCTTCGAGTGTGTAGGTAGACTGGACACACAACTCCTCTTCTACATCATGAAGGTCTGGGAGTGTGTATGTAGACTGGACACACACCTACTCTTCTACACCATGAAGGTGTTCGAGTGTGTATGTAGACTGGACACACAACTCCTCTTCTACATCATGAAGGTGTTCGAGTGTGTATGTAGACTGGACACACACCTCCTCTTCTACATCATGAAGGTCTGGGAGTGTGTATGTAGACTGGACACACACCTACTCTTCTACATCATGAAGGTGTGGGAGTGTGTATGTAGACTTGACACACACCTACTCTTCTACATCATGAAGGTGTTCGAGTGTGTATGTAGACTGGACACACACCTACTCTTCTACATCATGAAGGTCAGGGAGTGTGTATGTAGACTGGACACACACCTACTCTTCTACATCATGAAGGTCTGGGACTGTGTATGTAGACTCGACACACACCTACTCTTCTACATCATGAAGGTGTTCGAGTGTGTATGTAGACTGGACACACAACTCCTCTTCTACATCATGAAGGTCAGGGAGTGTGTATGTAGACTCGACACACACCTACTCTTCTACATCATGAAGGTGTTCGAGTGTGTATGTAGACTGGACACACACCTACTCTTCTACATCATGAAGGTCAGGGAGTGTGTATGTAGACTGGACACACACCTACTCTTCTACATCATGAAGGTCTGGGACTGTGTATGTAGACTCGACACACACCTACTCTTCTACATCATGAAGGTGTTCGAGTGTGTATGTAGACTGGACACACACCTACTCTTCTACATCATGAAGGTCAGGGAGTGTGTATGTAGACTGGACACACACCTACTCTTCTACATCATGAAGGTGTTCGAGTGTGTATGTAGACTGGACACACACTTTCTCTTCTACATCATGAAGGTGTGGGAGTGTGTATGTAGACTGGACACACACCTCCTCTTCTACATCATGAAGGTGTGGGAGTGTGTATGTAGACTGGACACACACCTACTCTTCTACATCATGAAGGTGTTCGAGTGTGTATGTAGACTGGACACACACCTACTCTTCTACATCATGAAGGTCAGGGAGTGTGTATGTAGACTGGACACACACCTCCTCTTCTACATCATGAAGGTCAGGGAGTGTGTATGTAGACTGGACACACACCTACTCTTCTACATCATGAAGGTCAGGGAGTGTGTATGTAGACTGGATACACACCTTCTCTTCTACATCATGAAGGTCTTCGAGTGTGTATGTAGACTGGACACACAACTCCTCTTCTACATCATGAAGGTCTGGGAGTGTGTATGTAGACTGGACACACACCTACTCTTCTACATCATGAAGGTGTTCGAGTGTGTATGTAGACTGGACACACACCTACTCTTCTACATCATGAAGGTGTTCGAGTGTGTATGTAGACTGGACACACACCTCCTCTTCTACATCATGAAGGTCTGGGAGTGTGTATGTAGACTGGACACACACCTACTCTTCTACATCATGAAGGTCAGGGAGTGTGTATGTAGACTTGATACACACCTACTCTTCTACATCATGAAGGTGTTCGAGTGTGTATGTAGACTGGACACACACTTACTCTTCTACATCATGAAGGTGTGGGAGTGTGTATGTAGACTGGACACACACCTCCTCTTCTACATCATGAAGGTGTTCGAGTGTGTATGTAGACTGGACACACACCTACTCTTCTACATCATGAAGGTGTTCGAGTGTGTATGTAGACTGGACACACACCTACTCTTCTACATCAAGAAGGTCTGGGAGTGGGTATGTAGACTGGACACACACCTACTCTTCTACATCATGAAGGTGTTCGAGTGTGTATGTAGACTGGACACACACCTACTCTTCTACATCATGAAGGTCTGGGAGTGTGTATGTAGACTGGACACACACCTACTCTTCTACATCATGAAGGTGTTCGAGTGTGTATGTAGACTGGACACACACCTCCTCTTCTACATCATGAAGGTCTGGGAGTGTGTATGTAGACTGGACACACAACTCCTCTTCTACATCATGAAGGTGTTCAAGGGTGTATGTAGACTGGACACACACCTACTCTTCTACATCATGAAGGTGTGCGAATGTGTATGTAGACTGGACACACACCTACTCTTCTACATCATGAAGGTGTGGGAGTGTGTATGTAGACTGGACACACACCTACTCTTCTACATCATGAAGGTGTGGGAGTGTGTATGTAGACTGGACACACACCTACTCTTCTACATCATGAAGGTGTGGGAGTGTGTATGTAGACTGGACACACACCTACTCTTCTACATCATGAAGGTGTTCGAGTGTGTATGTAGACTGGACACACACCTACTCTTCTACATCATGAAGGTCAGGGAGTGTGTATGTAGACTTGATACACACCTACTCTTCTACATCATGAAGGTGTGGGAGTGTGTATGTATACTGGACACACACCTACTCTTCTACATCATGAAGGTCTTGGAGTGTGTATGTAGACTGGACACACACCTACTCTTCTACATCATGAAGGTGTTCGAGTGTGTATGTAGACTGGACACACACCTACTCTTCTACATCATGAATGTGTTCGAGTTTGTATGTAGACTGAACACACACCTTCTCTTCTACATCATGAAGGTGTTCGAGTGTGTATGTAGACTGGACACACACCTACTCTTCTACATCATGAAGGTCAGGGAGTGTGTATGTAGACTGGACACACACCTCCTCTTCTACATCATGAAGGTCAGGGAGTGTGTATGTAGACTGGACACACACCTTCTCTTCTACATCATGAAGGTGTGGGAGTGTGTATGTAGACTGGACACACACCTACTCTTCTACATTATGAAGGTCTGGGAGTGTGTATGTAGACTGGACACACACCTACTCTTCTACATCATGAAGGTGTTCGAGTGTGTATGTAGACTGGACACACACCTACTCTTCTACATCATGAAGGTCTGCGAATCTGTATGTAGGCTGGACACACACCTACTCTTCTACATCATGAAGGTGTGGGAGTGTGTATGTAGACTGGACACACACCTACTCTTCTACATCATGAAGGTCAGGGAGTGTGTATGTAGACTGGACACAAACCTCGTCTTCTACATCATGAAGGTGTTCAAGGGTGTATGTAGACTGGACACACACCTACTCTTCTACATCATGAAGGTGTGCGAATGTGTATGTAGACTGGACACACACCTACTCTTCTACATCATGAAGGTGTGGGAGTGTGTATGTAGACTGGACACACACCTACTCTTCTACATCATGAAGGTGTGGGAGTGTGTATGTAGACTGGACACACACCTACTCTTCTACATCATGAAGGTGTGGGAGTGTGTATGTAGACTGGACACACACCTACTCTTCTACATCATGAAGGTGTTCGAGTGTGTATGTAGACTGGACACACACCTACTCTTCTACATCATGAAGGTCAGGGAGTGTGTATGTAGACTTGATACACACCTACTCTTCTACATCATGAAGGTGTGGGAGTGTGTATGTATACTGGACACACACCTACTCTTCTACATCATGAAGGTCTTGGAGTGTGTATGTAGACTGGACACACACCTACTCTTCTACATCATGAAGGTGTTCGAGTGTGTATGTAGACTGGACACACACCTACTCTTCTACATCATGAATGTGTTCGAGTTTGTATGTAGACTGGACACACACCTTCTCTTCTACATCATGAAGGTGTTCGAGTGTGTATGTAGACTGGACACACACCTACTCTTCTACATCATGAAGGTCAGGGAGTGTGTATGTAGACTGGACACACACCTCCTCTTCTACATCATGAAGGTCAGGGAGTGTGTATGTAGACTGGACACACACCTTCTCTTCTACATCATGAAGGTGTGGGAGTGTGTATGTAGACTGGACACACACCTACTCTTCTACATCATGAAGGTCTGGGAGTGTGTATGTCGACTGGACACACACCTACTCTTCTACATCATGAAGGTGTTCGAGTGTGTATGTAGACTGGACACACACCTACTCTTCTACATCATGAAGGTCTGCGAATGTGTATGTAGGCTGGACACACACCTACTCTTCTACATCATGAAGGTGTGGGAGTGTGTATGTAGACTGGACACACACCTACTCTTCTACATCATGAAGGTCAGGGAGTGTGTATGTAGACTGGACACAAACCTCGTCTTCTACATCATGAAGGTGTTCGAGTGTGTATGTAGACTGGACACACACCTCCTCTTCTACATCATGAAGGTGTTCGAGTGTGTATGTAGACTGGACACACACCTCCTCTTCTACATCATGAAGGTCTGGGAGTGTGTATGTAGACTGGACACACACCTACTCTTCTACATCATGAAGGTGTGGGAGTGTGTATGTAGACTGGACACACACCTCCTCTTCTACATCATGAAGGTCTGGTAGTGTGTATGTAGACTGGACACACACCTCCTTTTCTACATCATGAAGGTGTTCGAGTGTGTATGTAGACTGGACACACACCTCCTCTTCTACATCATGAAGGTCAGGGAGTGTGTATGTGGACTGGACACACACCTCCTCTTCTACATCATGAAGGTCAGGGAGTGTGTATGTAGACTGGACACACACCTACTCTTCTACATCATGAAGGTCTTGGAGTGTGTATGGAGACTGGACACATACCTACTCTTCTACATCATGAAGGTGTTCGAGTGTGTATGTAGACTGGACACACACCTACTCTTCTACATCATGAAGGTCTGGGAGTGTGTATGTAGACTGGACACACGACTACTCTTCTACATCATGAAGGTGTTCGAGTGTGTATGTAGACTGGACACACACCTCCTCTTCTACATCATGAAGGTCTGGGAGTGTGTATGTAGACTGGACACACAACTCCTCTTCTACATCATGAAGGTGTTCAAGGGTGTATGTAGACTGGACACACACCTACTCTTCTACATCATGAAGGTGTGCGAATGTGTATGTAGACTGGACACACACCTACTCTTCTACATCATGAAGGTGTGGGAGTGTGTATGTAGACTGGACACACACCTACTCTTCTACATCATGAAGGTGTGGGAGTGTGTATGTAGACTGGACACACACCTACTCTTCTACATCATGAAGGTGTGGGAGTGTGTATGTAGACTGGACACACACCTACTCTTCTACATCATGAAGGTGTTCGAGTGTGTATGTAGACTGGACACACACCTACTCTTCTACATCATGAAGGTCAGGGAGTGTGTATGTAGACTTGATACACACCTACTCTTCTACATCATGAAGGTGTGGGAGTGTGTATGTATACTGGACACACACCTACTCTTCTACATCATGAAGGTCTTGGAGTGTGTATGTAGACTGGACACACACCAACTCTTCTACATCATGAAGGTGTTCGAGTGTGTATGTAGACTGGACACACACCTACTCTTCTACATCATGAATGTGTTCGAGTTTGTATGTAGACTGGACACACACCTTCTCTTCTACATCATGAAGGTGTTCGAGTGTGTATGTAGACTGGACACACACCTACTCTTCTACATCATGAAGGTCAGGGAGTGTGTATGTAGACTGGACACACACCTCCTCTTCTACATCATGAAGGTCAGGGAGTGTGTATGTAGACTGGACACACACCTTCTCTTCTACATCATGAAGGTGTGGGAGTGTGTATGTAGACTGGACACACACCTACTCTTCTACATCATGAAGGTATGGGAGTGTGTATGTAGACTGGACACACACCTACTCTTCTACATCATGAAGGTGTTCGAGTGTGTATGTAGACTGGACACACACCTACTCTTCTACATCATGAAGGTCTGCGAATGTGTATGTAGGCTGGACACACACCTACTCTTCTACATCATGAAGGTGTGGGAGTGTGTATGTAGACTGGACACACACCTACTCTTCTACATCATGAAGGTGTGGGAGTGTGTATGTAGACTGGACACACACCTACTCTTCTACATCATGAAGGTGTGGGAGTGTGTATGTAGACTGGACACACACCTACTCTTCTACATCATGAAGGTGTGGGAGTGTGTATGTAGACTGGACACACACCTACTCTTCTACATCATGAAGGTGTTCGAGTGTGTATGTAGACTGGACACACACCTACTCTTCTACATCATGAAGGTCAGGGAGTGTGTATGTAGACTTGATACACACCTACTCTTCTACATCATGAAGGTCTGGGAGTGTGTATGTAGACTGGACACACACCTCCTCTTCTACATCATGAAGGTCTGGGAGTGTGTATGTAGACTGGACACACACCTACTCTTCTACATCATGAAGGTGTTCGAGTGTGTATGTAGACTGGACACACACCTACTCTTCTACATCATGAAGGTGTTCGAGTGTGTATGTAGACTGGACACACACCTACTCTTCTATATCATGAAGGTGTTCGAGTGTGTATGTAGACTGGACACACACCTCCTCTTCTACATCATGAAGGTCAGGGAGTGTGTATGTGGACTGGACACACACCTACTCTTCTACATCATGAAGGTGTTCGAGTGTGTATGTGGACTGGACACACACCTACTCTTCTACATCATGAAGGTCTTCGAGTGTGTATGTCGACTGGACACACACCTACTCTTCTACATCATGAAGGTGTTCGAGTGTGTATGTAGACTGGATACACACCTACTCTTCTACATCATGCAGGTGTTCGAGTGTGTATGTAGACTGGACACACACCTACTCTTCTACATCATGAAGTTCTTGGAGTGTGTATGTAGACTGGACACACACCTACTCTTCTACATCATGAAGGTGTTCGAGTGTGTATGTAGACTGGACACACACCTACTCTTCTACATCATGAAGGTCTGGGAGTGTGTATGTAGACTGGACACACACCTACTCTTCTACATCATGAAGGTGTTCGAGTGTGTATGTAGACTGGACACACACCTACTCTTCTACATCATGAAGGTCTGCGAATGTGTATGTAGACTGGACACACACCTACTCTTCTACATCATGAAGGTCAGGGAGTGTGTATGTAGACTTGATACACACCTACTCTTCTACATCATGAAGGTCTGGGAGTGTGTATGTAGACTGGACACACACCTCCTCTTCTACATCATGAAGGTCTGGGAGTGTGTATGTAGACTGGACACACACCTACTCTTCTACATCATGAAGGTGTTCGAGTGTGTATGTAGACTGGACACACACCTACTCTTCTACATCATGAATGTGTTCGAGTGTGTATGTAGACTGGACACACACCTCCTCTTCTACATCATGAAGGTGTTCGAGTGTGTATGTAGACTGGACACACACCTCCTCTTCTACATCATGAAGGTCAGGGAGTGTGTATGTGGACTGGACACACACCTCCTCTTCTACATCATGAAGGTCAGGGAGTGTGTATGTAGACTGGACACACACCTCCTCTTCTACATCATGAAGGTCTGGTAGTGTGTATGTAGACTGGACACACACCTCCTTTTCTACATCATGAAGGTGTTCGAGTGTGTATGTAGACTGGACACACACCTCCTCTTCTACATCATGAAGGTCAGGGAGTGTGTATGTAGACTGGACACAAACCTCGTCTTCTACATCATGAAGGTGTTCGAGTGTGTATGTAGACTGGACACACACCTCCTCTTCTACATCATGAAGGTCTGGGAGTGTGTATGTAGACTGGACACACACCTACTCTTCTACATCATGAAGGTGTGGGAGTGTGTATGTAGACTGGACACACACCTCCTCTTCTACATCATGAAGGTCTGGTAGTGTGTATGTAGACTGGACACACACCTCCTTTTCTACATCATGAAGGTGTTCGAGTGTGTATGTAGACTGGACACACACCTCCTCTTCTACATCATGAAGGTCAGGGAGTGTGTATGTAGACTGGACACAAACCTCGTCTTCTACATCATGAAGGTGTTCGAGTGTGTATGTAGACTGGACACACACCTCCTCTTCTACATCATGAAGGTGTTCGAGTGTGTATGTAGACTGGACACACACCTCCTCTTCTACATCATGAAGGTCTGGGAGTGTGTATGTAGACTGGACACACACCTACTCTTCTACATCATGAAGGTGTGGGAGTGTGTATGTAGACTGGACACACACCTCCTCTCCTACATCATGAAGGTGTGGGTGTGTGTATGTAGACTGGACACACACCTCCTCTTCTACATCATGAAGGTCTGGTAGTGTGTATGTAGACTGGACACACACCTCCTTTTCTACATCATGAAGGTGTTCGAGTGTGTATGTAGACTGGACACACACCTCCTCTTCTACATCATGAAGGTCAGGGAGTGTGTATGTAGACTGGACACAAACCTCGTCTTCTACATCATGAAGGTGTTCGAGTGTGTATGTAGACTGGACACACACCTACTCTTCTACATCATGAAGGTCAGGGAGTGTGTATGTAGACTG
Source organism: Gibbula magus (assembly GCA_936450465.1). Classification (NCBI taxonomy): domain Eukaryota; kingdom Metazoa; phylum Mollusca; class Gastropoda; order Trochida; family Trochidae; genus Gibbula; species Gibbula magus. Next base: position 3,296,111 of record OW388292.1, on the reverse strand, counting down.
GACACACACCTCCTCTTCTACATCATGAAGGTGTTCGAGTGTGTATGTAGACTGGACACACACCTACTCTTCTACATCATGAAGGTCAGGGAGTGTGTATGTAGACTGGACACACACCTACTCTTCTACATCATGAAGGTCAGGGAGCGTGTATGTAGACTGGACACACACCTACTCTTCTACATCATGAAGGTCAGGGAGTGTGTATGTAGACTGGACACACACCTACTCTTCTACATCATGAAGGTCAGGGAGTGTGTATGTAGACTGGACACACACCTACTCTTCTACATCATGAAGGTCAGGGAGTGTGTATGTAGACTGGACACACACCTACTCTTCTACATCATGAAGGTCAGGGAGTGTGTATGTAGACTGGACACACACCTACTCTTCTACATCATGAAGGTCAGGGAGTGTGTATGTAGACTGGACACACACCTACTCTTCTACATCATGAAGGTCAGGGAGTGTGTATGTAGACTGGACACACACCTCCTCTTCTACATCATGAAGGTCAGGGAGTGTGTATGTAGACTGGACACACACCTACTCTTCTACATCATGAAGGTCAGGGAGTGTGTATGTAGACTGGACACACACCTCCTCTTCTACATCATGAAGGTCTTGGCCCTCTTCCTTGTTACTGCCCTCATGCTGGTCGGCACTTGTGAGTTCTTCATAGACTTTCTTTGACAAAGTATACTTTCTAGTTATGGTTTTTTCCTACAACATGGACCAAGAACACTATTAATTCTAAAAGACTTGATAACTTGATGTATACCTCAAGAACACTATCAATTCTAAAAGACTTGAAGATAACTTGATCTCTAGTAAACAAGAAAGTATCAAGTGAAAAGGAAAATTTGTGCCCCAAATCTTGATTTCCAAGTCACCGGGTTCATCACGCTTCATAACTCGATCTTCCCTCCTCGACAGCGAAACCCTTCTTCTGAAAGTCGAATACTTAGGGTCTGAAGTTATATGTATTTATTTAATAAATATAAGTTGTATATATATGGCGTATATATATCATTTACAAAATCATGTATGATGATATGATTATACTTTAAAACCAGGTTAATGTGAGACAAACTGGGCCAATAGGCCTACGCATCTAGTACGGAGTAGGAGATAATTCGATGACATTTCTTTCACGAAGCAGTTCCTTATTTTCCAAGTTACAATTTAAATAATAGCATTATGATACATATAATAAGATACGAATGAAGTCAGATTACTTCACCATTTGGCGTATAAATTTCAGAGAGTACCTCGCGATGTACATTGATGAGAAAATAATATACATAGATAAAAGAGAGCCGTCTGTCTGTCTCCATAACGTAGTGAGAAGGTGGCTTAAGATGATTCATCTGAGACTGTCAACATTCTGGTGATGCTTAAAGTGATTACTCCAGTCATACGCGACTGGGTATAGTCAGGAGGAATGTGTATGTCAAACATTAGAAGTAATATACTATTACCACCAAAGAAAACGATAACGATCGCAAGATGTGACTGAAGTGTTGTTCTGTTTGCAGCTGAGTGAAGATTAGGTATGCCCTATCAACCTCACACAACTATACAGTGAAGAGTAGGTATGTACTATCAACCTCACACAACTTTACAGTGAAGATTAGGTATGTACTATCAATCTCACACAACTATACAGTGAAGAGTAGGTATGTACTATCAACCTTACACAACTATGCATAGAAGAGTAGGTATGTACTATCAATCTCACACAACTATACAGTGAAGAATAGGTATGTACTATCAATCTCACACAACTATACAGTGAAGAGTAGGTATGTACTATCAACCTCACACAACTATACAGTGAAGAGTAGGTATGTACTATCAATCTCACACAACTATACAGTGAAGAATAGGTATGTACTATCAATCTCACACAACTATTCAGTGAAGAATAGGTATGTACTATCAACCTTACACAACTATGCAGTGAAGAGTAGGTATGAACTATAAACCTCACACAACTATACAGTGAAGAATAGGTATGTACTATAAACCTCACACAACTATACAGTGAAGAGTAGGTATGAACTATCAACCTCACACAACTATACAGTGAAGAATAGGTATGTACTATCAACCTCACACAACTATACAGTGAAGAATAGGTATGTACTATCAACCTCACACAACTATACAGTGAAGAATAGGTATGTACTATCAACCTTACACAACTATGCAGTGAAGAGTAGGTATGTACTATCAACCTCACACAACTATACAGTGAAGAATAGGTATGAACTATCAACCTCACACAACTATGCAGTGAAGAGTAGGTATGAACTATAAACCTCACACAACTATACAGTGAAGAGTAGGTATGAACTATAAACCTCAAACAACTATACAGTGAAGAGTAGGTATGAACTATAAACCTCACACAACTATACAGTGAAGAGTAGGTATGAACTATCAACCTCACACAACTATACAGTGAAGATTGGGTATGTACTATCAACCTCACACAACTATTCAGTGAAGAGTAGGTATGTACTATCAACCTTACACAACTATACAGTGAAGAGTAGGTATGTAATATCAACCTTACACAACTATGCAGTGAAGAGTAGGTATGAACTATAAACCTCACACAACTATACAGTGAAGAGTAGGTATGAACTATAAACCTCACACAACTATACAGTGAAGAATAGGTATGTACTATCAACCTCACACAACTATACAGTGAAGGGTAGGTATGAACTATAAACCTCACACAACTATACAGTGAAGAGTAGGTATGAACTATAAACCTCACACAACTATACAGTGAAGAGTAGGTATGTACTATCAACCTCACACAACTATACAGTGAAGAGTAGGTATGAACTATAAACCTCACACAACTATACAGTGAAGAGTAGGTATGAACTATAAACCTCACACAACTATACAGTGAGGAGTAGGTATGCACTATCAATCTCACATAACTATACAGTGAAGAGTAGGTATGAACTATAAACCTCACACAACTATACAGTGAAGAGTAGGTATGTACTGTTAACCTCACGCAGTGTATATATATACCGTTAATCTCTTTTCACAGAGGTAATTCGAGCCTGGGTGGAGAGAATGGACATTGTTGTGAGGGGTCAATATTCGGTGGGCTCACAGTAGGTGTTATAATCACTGACTTATAGTTGATGGAATATATGTTAAAATAAACAAGCATACTCGCAATGTACATAACAACAAAACCGGTTTAATATACCTTTAACCAGCATCACTAAGGTGCTTTTATTAATTATATATTTCATGTTCTGAATAATAGAACTCAAGCATAATGGAAAAATGTTAATTAATTTTGAGTAAAATTGAACTTTACCATTTTGACATGTTTTTAAAATTTCTAACATTGTTTTATGACATCCACATTTGTAACCATGGCAACCAGCTCATGCGTTGATTATTGGTTAGTTTTTTAAAATGTGCTGAACAGCTGACTCAACTCTGTCAATACAGAATGTATAATTAAATTTAACGGCACTTTCTGCTTCGATGAAACCGAGTAATTGTGATCAAATCGATGTTAAGATACGGGTGCCTGGAAGCTGACTGTAATCTGTTAAACAGAGGGAGTCACGTGACTGATCAGCTGGACGACACTGCATCAGGTAGATCACACACGTGGTTAGCAGGCCACGCCTTGCCGGTCTGTGTAATGTTCTTGTGATATTCACACGTGGTTAACAGGCCACGCCTTGCCGATCTGTGTTATGTTCTTGTGATATTCACAATTGGTTAACAGGCCACGCCTTGCCGATCTGTGTAATGTACTTCTGATGGTTAACAGGCCACGCCTTGCCGATCTGTGTAATGTTCTTCTGATGGTTAACAGGCCACGCCTTGTTGATCTGTGTAATGTTCTTCTGATGGTTAACAGGCCACGCTTTGCCGATCTGTGTATTGTTCATATGATATTCACAATTGGTTAACAGGCCACGCCGTGCCGATCTGTGTAATGTTCTTCTGATGGTTAACAGGCCACGCCTTGCGGATCTGTGTAATGTTCTTCTGATGGTTAACAGGCCACGCCTTGCCGATCTGTGTAATGTTCTTCTGATATTCACACGTGGTTAGCAGGCCACGCCTTGCCGATCTGTGTAATGTTCTTCTGATGGTTAACAGGCCACGCCTTGCCGATCTGTGTAATGTTCTTCTGATATTCACACGTGGTTGACAGGCCACGCCTTGCCGATCTATGTAATGATCTTCTGATGGTTAACAGGTCACGCCTTGCCGATCTGTGTAATGTTCTTCTGATGGTTAACAGGCCACGCCTTGCCGATCAGTGTAATGTTCTTCTGATGGTTAACAGGCCACGCCTTGCCGATCTGTGTAATGTTCTTCTGATATTCACACGTGGTTAGCAGGCCACGCCTTGCCGATCTGTGTAATGTTCTTCTGATGGTTAACAGGCCACGCCTTGCCGATCTGTGTAATGTTCTTCTGATGGTTAACAGGCCACGCCTTGCCGATCTGTGTAATGTTCTTCTGATATTCACACGTGGTTAGCAGGCCACGCCGTGCCGATCTGTGTAATGTTCTTCTGATGGTTAACAGGCCACGCCTTGCCGATCTGTGTAATGTTCTTCTGATGGTTAACAGGCCACGCCTTGCCGATCAGTGTAATGTTCTTCTGATGGTTAACAGGCCACGCCTTGCCGATCTGTGTAATGTTCTTCTGATATTCACACGTGGTTAGGAGGCCACGCCTTGCCGATCTGTGTAATGTTCTTCTGATGGTTAACATGCCACGCCTTGCCGATCTGTGTAATGTTCTTCTGATAGTTAACAGGCCACGCCGTGCCGATCTGTGTAATGTTCTTCTGATGGTTAACAGGCCACGCCTTGCCGATCAGTGTAATGTTCTTCTGATGGTTAACAGGCCAGGCCTTGCCGATCTGTGTAATGTTCTTCTGATGGTTAACAGGCCACGCCTTGCCGATCTGTGTAAATGTTCTTCTGATATTCACACGTGGTTAGCAGGCCACGCCTTGCCGATCTATGTAATGATCTTCTGATGGTTAACAGGCCACGCCTTGCCGATCTGTGTAATGTTCTTCTGATATTCACACGTGGTTAACAGGCCACGCCTTGCCGATCTATGTAATGATCTTCTGATGGTTAACAGGCCACGCCTTGCCGGTCAGTGTAATGTTCTTCTGATGGTTAACAGGCCACGCCTTGCCGATCTGTGTAATGTTCTTCTGATATTCACACGTGGTTAGCAGGCCACGCCTTGCCGATCTATGTAATGATCTTCTGATGGTTAACAGGCCACGCCTTGCCGATCTGTGTAATGTTCTTCTGATGGTTAACAGGCCACGCCTTGCCGATCTGTGTAATGTTCTTCTGATATTCACACGTGGTTAACAGGCCACGCCTTGCGGATCTGTGTAATGTTCTTCTGATGGTTAACAGGCCACGCCTTGCCGATCTGTGTAATGTTCTTCTGATATTCACACGTGGTTAGCAGGCCACGCCTTGCCGATCTGTGTAATGTTCTTCTGATGGTTAACAGGCCACCCCTTGCCGATCTGTGTAAATGTTCTTCTGATATTCACACGTGGTTAGCAGGCCACGCCTTGCCGATCTATGTAATGATCTTCTGATGGTTAACAGGCCACGCCTTGCCGATCTGTGTAATGTTCTTCTGATATTCACACGTGGTTAACAGGCCACGCCTTGCCGATCTGTGTAATGTTCTTCTGATGGTTAACAGGCCACGCCTTGCCGATCTGTGTAATGTTCTTCTGATGGTTAACAGGCCACGCCTTGCCGATCAGTGTAATGTTCTTCTGATGGTTAACAGGCCACGCCTTGCCGATCTGTGTAATGTTCTTCTGATATTCACACGTGGTTAGCAGGCCACGCCTTGCCGATCTGTGTAATGATCTTCTGATGGTTAACAGGCCACGCCTTGCCGATCTGTGTAAATGTTCTTCTGATATTCACACGTGGTTAGCAGGCAACGCCTTGCCGATCAGTGTAATGTTCTTCTGATGGTTAACAGGCCACGCCTTGCCGATCTGTGTAAATGTTCTTCTGATATTCACACGTGGTTAGCAGGCCACGCCTTGCCGATCTGTGTAATGATCTTCTGATGGTTAACAGGCCACGCCTTGCCGATCTGTGTAATGATCTTCTGATGGTTAACAGGCCACGCCTTGCCGATCTGTGTAAATGTTCTTCTGATGGTTAACAGGCCACGCCTTGCCGATCTGTGTAAATGTTCTTCTGATATTCACACGTGGTTAGCAGGCCACGCCTTGCCGATCTGTGTAATGATCTTCTGATGGTTAACAGGCCACGCCTTGCCGATCTGTGTAAATGTTCTTCTGATATTCACACGTGGTTAGCAGGCCACGCCTTGCCGATCTATGTAATGATCTTCTGATGGTTAACAGGCCACGCCTTGCCGATCTGTGTAATGTTCTTCTGATATTCACACGTGGTTGACAGGCCACGCCTTGCCGATCAGTGTAATGTTCTTCTGATGGTTAACAGGCCACGCCTTGCCGATCTGTGTAATGTTCTTCTGATATTCACACGTGGTTAGCAGGCCACGCCTTGCCGATCTATGTAATGTTCTTCTGATGGTTAACAGGCCACGCCTTGCCGATCAGTGTAATGTTCTTCTGATGGTTAACAGGCCACGCCTTGCCGATCTGTGTAATGTTCTTCTGATATTCACACGTGGTTAGCAGGCCACGCCTTGCCGATCTGTGTAATGATCTTCTGATGGTTAACAGGCCACGCCTTGTCGATCTGTGTAATGTTCTTCTGATATTCACACGTGGTTGACAGGCCACGCCTTGCCGATCAGTGTAATGTTCTTCTGATGGTTAACAGGCCACGCCTTGCCGATCTGTGTAATGTTCTTCTGATGGTTAACAGGCCACGCCTTGCCGACCTGTGTAATGTTCTTCTGATGGTTAACAGGCCACGCCTTGCCGATCTGTGTAAATGTTCTTCTGATATTCACACGTGGTTAACAGGCCACGCCTTGCCGATCTGTGTAATGATCTTCTGATGGTTAACAGGCCACGCCTTGCCGATCTGTGTAATGTTCTTCTGATATTCACACGTGGTTGACAGGCCACGCCTTGCCGATCAGTGTAATGTTCTTCTGATGGTTAACAGGCCACGCCTTGCCGATCAGTGTAATGTTCTTCTGATATTCACACCTGGTTACAAGTAATCATAGTTGATGCTGCTCTAGGACGCAATTAGAAGCAAAGCACTTTGATGATGAAGACGATCTCATGCTAGACAAAGTGAGTCTCGCCCAACATTGATCATCACTGATAGTATGGATTCTACCAGAGTATAGCAGTAGCACAAATACATATTCTACCCGAGTATAGTAGTAGTACAAAAACAGAAACTACCCGAGTATAGTAGTAGTAAAAATACAGATTCTACCCGAGTATAGTAGTGGTATTACAAAAACAGATTCTACCCGAGTATAGTAGTAGTACAAAAACAGATTCTACCCGAGTATAGTAGTAGTAAAAATACAGATTCTACCCGAGTATAGTAGTGGTAGTACAAATATAAAATCTACCCGAGTATAGCAGTAGCACAAATACAGATTCTACCCGAGTATAGTAGTAGTAAAAATACAGATTCTACCCGAGTATAGCAGAAGCACAAAAACAGATTCTACCCGAGTATAGTAGAGGTAGTACAAATATAAAATCTACCCGAGTATAGCAGTAGCACAAATACAGATTCTACCCGAGTATAGTAGTAGTAAAAATACAGATTCTACCCGAGTATAGTAGTGGTAGTACAAATACAGATTCTACCCGAGTATAGCAGTAGTACAAATATAGATTCTACCCGAGTATAGTAGTAGTACAAATACAGATTCTACCCGAGTATAGTAGTGGTAGTACAAATATAGATTCTACCCGAGTATAGCAGTAGTACAAATACAGATTCTACCCGAGTATAGTAGTGGTAGTACAAATACAGATTCTACCCGAGTATAGTAGTGGTAGTACAAATATAGATTCTACCCGAGTATAGTAGTGGTAGTACAAATACAGATTCTACCCGAGTATAGCAGTAGCACAAATACAGATTCTACCCGAGTATAGTAGTGGTAGTACAAATATAGATTCTACCCGAGTATAGCATTAGTACAAATATAGATTCTACCCGAGTATAGCAGTAGTACAAATACAGATTCTACCCGAGTATAGTAGTGGTAGTACAAATATAGATTCTACCCGAGTATAGCATTAGTACAAATATAGATTCTACCCGAGTATAGCAGTAGCACAAATACAGATTCTACCCGAGTATAGTAGTAGCACAAATACAGATTCTACCCGAGTATAGCAGTAGTACAAATACAGATTCTACCCGAGTATAGTAGTGGTAGTACAAATATAGATTCTACCCGAGTATAGCAGTAGCACAAATACAGATTCTACCCGAGTATAGCAGTAGTACAAATACAGATTCTACCCGAGTATAGCAGTAGCACAAATACAGATTCTACCCGAGTATAGCAGTAGCACAAATATAGATTCTACCCGAGTATAGCAGTAGCACAAATACAGATTCTACCCGAGTATAGCAGTAGCACAAATACAGATTCTACCCGAGTATAGCAGTAGCACAAATACAGATTCTACCCGAGTATAGCAGTAGCACAAATACAGATTCTACCCGAGTATAGCAGTAGTACAAATACAGATTCTACCCGAGTATAGTAGTGGTACAAATACAGATTATACCCGAGTATAGTAGTAGTACAAATACAGATTCTACCCGAGTATAGCAGTAGCACAAATATAGATTCTACCCGAGTATAGCAGTAGTACAAATACAGATTCTACCCGAGTATAGTAGTAGTACAAATACAGATTCTACCCGAGTATAGTAGTGGCAGTACAAATATAGATTCTACCCGAGTATAACAGTAGTACAAATACAGATTCTACCCGAGTATAGCAGTAGTACAAATACAGATTCTACCCGAGTATAGTAGTGGTAGTACAAATATAGATTCTACCCGAGTATAGCAGTAGTACAAAAACAGATTCTACCCGAGTATAGTAGTAGCACAAATACAGATTCTACCCGAGTATAGCAGTAGCACAAATATAGATTCTACCCGAGTATAGCAGTAGTACAAACATCATATTCTACCCGAGTATAGCAGTAGCACAAATATAGATTCTACCCGAGTATAGCAGTAGTACAAATATAGATTCTACCCGAGTATAGTAGTGGTAGCACAAATATAGATTCTACCCGAGTATAGTAGTGGTAGTACAAATATAGATTCTACCCGAGTATAGCAGTAGCACAAATATAGATTCTACCCGAGTATAGTAGTGGTAGTACAAATATAGATTCTACCCGAGTATAGTAGTGGTAGCACAAATATAGATTCTACCCGAGTATAGCAGTAGTACAAACATCATATTCTACCCGAGTATAGCAGTAGTACAAACATCATATTCTACCCAAATATAGCAGTAGTACAAATACAGATTCTACCCGAGTATAGTAGTAGCACAAATATAGATTCTACCCGAGTATAGCAGTAGTACAAATATAGATTCTACCCGAGTATAGTAGTGGTAGCACAAATATAGATTCTACCCGAGTATAGTAGTGGTAGTACAAATATAGATTCTACCCGAGTATAGTAGTGGTAGTACAAATATAGATTCTACCCGAGTATAGCAGTAGTACAAATATAGATTCTACCCGAGTATAGTAGTGGTAGCACAAATATAGATTCTACCCGAGTATAGTAGTGGTAGTACAAATATAGATTCTACCCGAGTATAGCAGTAGCACAAATATAGATTCTACCCGAGTATAGTAGTGGTAGTACAAATATAGATTCTACCCGAGTATAGTAGTGGTAGCACAAATATAGATTCTACCCGAGTATAGCAGTAGTACAAACATCATATTCTACCCGAGTATAGCAGTAGTACAAACATCATATTCTACCCAAATATAGCAGTAGTACAAATACAGATTCTACCCGAGTATAGTAGTAGCACAAATATAGATTCTACCCGAGTATAGCAGTAGTACAAATATAGATTCTACCCGAGTATAGTAGTGGTAGCACAAATATAGATTCTACCCGAGTATAGTAGTGGTAGTACAAATATAGATTCTACCCGAGTATAGTAGTGGTAGTACAAATATAGATTCTACCCGAGTATAGTAGTGGTAGCACAAATATAGATTCTACCCGAGTATAGCAGTAGTACAAACATCATATTCTACCCGAGTATTGCAGTAGTACAAACATCATATTCTACCCGAGTATAGCAGTAGTACAAACATCATATTCTACCCGAGTATAGCAGTAGTACAAACATCATATTCTACCCAAATATAGCAGTAGTACAAATATAGATTCTACCCGAGTATAGCAGTAGTACAAACATCATATTCTACCCGAGTATAGCAGTAGTACAAACATCATATTCTACCCGAGTATAGCAGTAGTACAAACATCATATTCTACCCGAGTATAGCAGTAATACAAACATCATATTCTACCCAAATATAGCAGTAGTACAAATATAGATTCTACCTATTTCTGCAATGTAACTCTTAATTACAAGGTAACTTCACACTTCATGTCAGGATGTAATTACATACCTTATTGTCTCTCTAATGTGCGTCAATCCAGAGCACTGTACCTGGCTTATACGATAGCAAGTTATGATCTGTATATATATAGTAGACCATGCATAACCAGAGTAGGACTATCTTGTGAAAGAAATGGTTTATGAACCAATTATACCAATAATGTTCCAATTCCATGAGCGTCATATGACTTGACGTTATGATAACGACGACGATGAACGTGCTGAAGTTATATTATCCTGAGTTCACTTGTTGAGGTGCTTCCGTCCGCTACTTGCGACCATCAACTGTCAGGCGAGAGAAACGATACCTAAAAAATGCCAGATTTTTTAAAGAGCCATCAAGGATGTTAGTGTTTCAAATTAAAAATACTTTTTGAAAAATATACTTAAAACGTCATTCGTCAGAGAAATCTTTTATCTACAACATGTAAAATAATTTTCATATCACGACAATGTATTGCAATTTGGTTTCAAAGAGAAGTACACTACGACTAGCGCGCACTAAGGGTATCTGACGTCGTAATAAACAGAATCCCCTTTTTTGCCTAATGCGTACTACACAAACAGCGCTTCCGAAGTGTGAAGGCTCGTCTCTAGCGCAAGTCCCCATAACAACCCATGTGCTGCACGTGCTGCACGTGTCTCTCTTGCAAGTTACCCTCGTCACACATTACTGAAATTGACGATTGCTTTACAAACAATGTTTCTAAATGTCCTTAGAATATACACATTATTTCCTGTTTAATGTACTTTTTATTGAGATAAGACCAGCAAATTATGACAAAGTTTTACTCTCATTAATTATAAAATTCAAGACAAATACCTAGTTGGGTAAAACAATTATTCCAATATCTGTAGCAAATATACACAGTAAAAAACGTTAAGCACCCCCCAATTAAAAGTTGTATACCATTTTGGATTTTATGATCATGTTATTCAATTCGATAGACAGGCCAAATATGGTATTCTGGATGGGAACTGGTGTGGTTTCTGTTATGGAACGGTTCTCACGAACGGAGCTATTGGCATGCATATCATGAAACCCATGATTTCAGCAAAATGCAGTTTCACCCTTCGACTTACCATGGCTAAATAAACGCCTTTTACGGCTTAAATGTCAGTTCAATACACAAAATTCATGAACAATGCCACGAAGGAGATTGTCCGAGGCTACGAGATGGCAAATTTTTGGACAGCATTTAGCAGGTTTCTCGTACAAGGAAATTGGGAGAAGAACTGGTTACCACTATTCGGTCATCAGTCGTTTAGTGAGGAAACATGCCCAAACTAACCATGTTCTCGATCGACCACGTTCTGGAAGGCCCCGAGCTACCACATTGCAAGAGGACAGGAACCTATTGCGTCATCAACGACGTCAACCGTTTGCGTCAAGTACTGTCTTGAAACAAGCCTGGCTACCCTATAGACGTATCAGCAATCAGACGGTGAGGAACCGCCTCAAAGCAGCAGGTTTAAGGTCTCGACGTGTCATCAGACGTCCAAACCTTACTAATCGTCATAAACGGGATCGTAGGATGTGGTGTGGTGACCGGTTGCGTTGGAACCTGAGGTCATGGAGACGTATCCACTGGTCAGGCGAAAGTCGCTTACGCTCCAGCAAGTTGGATTTGGTGACACTACAAGGCACACTTACCGGCGCCCGCTACATTGCAGAAGTGTTGGATCCAGTTGTGATTGACCATTTTGATGATCACAGACTTGCAACTCGACCCCTGTTCATGGATGATAACGCTCGGCCTCACCGTTCACGAGCTGTGACTCAACATCTGGAGAACAATGCTGTTTCTCGTATCCCCTGGCCAGCATTGTCTCCAGATTTGAATCCCATCGAGCATGTCTGGGACATGATTGGTCGACGTCTACAGAGAAGGAACTCTGCTCCACACAATCTAAGACAACTGGAGGCCGCACTTCACGATGAGTGGCAGCAAATCCCCATGGAAGAATTAAAGAACGTTGTCAGGGGTATGCCCAGAAGACTGGCAGCAGTACTTCAGGCACGCGGTGGCAGAACACGATATTGACACTAAATCGTTCCTAAGACAATGGCACGGGTTATTCAGTATGATTTCTTCATCATGTTCAGCCGTCAAACTTGAAATGACAATACATTTACGAGTCTGTGTTTTTCACCATTTTCCAGTCAATTTTTGTTTCCTGTTTTTGGTCATTTGAAATCTCTGAAGATTACACAAAAATGTCAACGAATAAAACAATTAATTACACTTGCTCCTGAAATTCGTTTTTCCCCTGTGGGATGTTTAGTTTTGCTATAATGGGTCTCTGAAACATACCCCTATCAAAAAAAAAGGGGGTGCTTAACTTTTTTTTACTGTGTTTACAGAATTAAGTGAAATTGTAAATAAATAACCGCCAAAAATATATATATTCAGATTTCTTTCATTGTTCATATTTTTGTAATTATTTCGTGTCTTTGTTTACTGTATGTGAGCTGGACCATAATGCTTTGCGCTTGAAAATAATAGACTGGATCTATATTTAGACTGGAACACACCTTTACTAATTAATGCAATTTCTCGGCTTATTTTAAGTTGAAAAAAATTGGGGAAAATGAAGTGTATTTATTTGACGGAGATAGATTTTTGGAAAATTTTCGATATGTTCATCAACATCCTTGAGGACTCTTTAATTCCTGACTGCTGTCTATACAACTGAAACATAGCTACACCATGTCTCCATATCAAACTACAAACACAATATCAATTTCAGAAACATTATGCGTTCATGTATCGGAAAGAGAGGCCTTTGAAAGTGATCGTCGTGTTTTTTATTGCTTTATTGTTTTATGTAATGGAGAATGCATGAGGAGCCGTTGATTCGTTAAAAATATTCAACGAGCCCCGAAGGGGCGAGTTGATTATTTTTAACGAATCCACAGCTCCGAATGCATTCTCCATCTTAATCCATGTATGACGTCAAGAAACATGCATTTGTGATTATTTTGCGTTTGAAACAATAAAATTTCAATTTTGAGACACCAAAATCAATTATTTTGTAAATTTCGGTGCTCATTCATCGGATATGGTTCAATAGCTACGACCCTCATGAAATGGATTCTTCCACGCACGGAAAAGCTGCTTGATTGGTTTTATAGTTATGAATGCGATCGCAATCAATCAGTTTTTGTTCATGGGGCGTTATCTAAGCCAATAGTGTTGAAGGCAGGAGTTCCCCGGGGATCACTTTTAGGCCCCTTTTTCTTCATTGTGTATGTAAATGAGATAGCAGATAAATTATATTGTATTACCCAGCTTTTCGCCGATGATACTTCGCTTTGGACCATATCAAAGGAAAAACGATTGATGGAAAGAGTTATGAATGAAAATCTAGAACTTTTAAGCAATTGGGCAAACGACTGGTTAATTTCTTATAATCCCGAGAAAACAGAGGCTATGCTATTTACATTGAAAGATAACGATCAAGACGTTAACTTGAAATTTGACGGCTGCGGTATTAAAACAGTTAATTGGCATAAGCATTTGGGTTTAACATTTTTATCTAATGGGAGTTGGCACCATCATATTGAGCACATTGTTAACACGACCTCTAAAATGATAGGAGCATTTCGGAAATAAAAGTTTCTACTTAATAGAACAACACTATCTAAAGTTTTTACTGTTTAAGCTTATTTTATAAAATACAGAAACTCCTTGCGCCAGTTTTTCTTCAGGAGTTACTCCCGCCTTTAGTGGGCAACATGACACGATATGGATTAAGAAATTTCAATAATTATTGGCAACCTTATACACGACACAAGTACTCAAAATCATCTTTTATTCAATCATCAATTAAGTTATGGAACAACATTCCTTTAGCAATTATAAGAGACTGTGATTCAGTTGCCTCATTTAAATCCAATATTCAAGTCAAAGTAAAATAAAAGTAAAATAAGTGTACGAAATAATGCATGTTGTCAATGTGGCCACAACTGTGGAAATGTATTTCATTGCTTCCTTGAATGTCCTTTGTATATTACTTAAAGACAAAATATGTTTATTTCATTCGATAATATTGTCAGAAACAGAGCTTTAATTAACATTAGTCTTCTTTTACATGGCAATGCAGGTCTCTCTATTTGTGAAAATCAGAATCTTTTCAAATTTGTACATATTTACATTTCTCAAACTAACCGTTTTCTCAGACTTCTTTTGTACATATCCTGACTGCCTGTCCGTCTCTTGTTGCATATTTTTGTGAGAAGAATCATGTAATTATCTGGAGAGGGCTTTTCTAAGTTGGATAACTTGTGCCCAATCCATTTCTTGAATGAATAAAATATGTTTCAATCAAAAACCCAAAGTGTGTTAAAGTAAATATATCATAACCTGATGAATGAAATTCAAAATCGATTTATCCGGTACGGCAGCAGTATTTTGTTTGGTTTGGTTGGAAAGTTGTTATGCTTTCTTTTGCCCGGCAGCACACACACACACATGTCCATATATATCGTTGTTTTGTTGTTTTGTTACCTCTGACATTGAATGTTGCGAACGTTTTAAAGGTGATTTACAACTGACAAATAACTATGAGAGTGTTCCTCTTCACTGGCTCACACCTAGAACGATGTTTGTTCTTCAGTCTGAGCGCTGACTGCATACATTGTATATGTGTGGCAAGAAAGTGAGTTTATTAAGCACGTTATTGGTACATCCGCTGTGATAAGACTCGGGTACACACAGAAGGGATATTCCGCGTCACGAGGTACATCCCTGACAAACATGCGGGTCATTCATGTCCGGACCTCTGACCTCTGCCTCCCTTTCAGTAGGTCGGAACACCGGCGTGCATAGTTAGTGGGTCAGATACATATATATACTTACTTACTTACTTACTGATAGTGTATATACATTAAGGGTGCTTATAAATAACAATGACGATTCGTGTGGCTTCCGGGTTAGACATTGATTTGCGAGGTTGGATTAGCGACTATATAGGTGTTTTGACAAAGTTTGCACTTTGAATATATATACTGTTTATATAATACATATATTGGTAGGTTAAATTAACTACCTGAATAACCTGAATCGATTAATCTTTACTAACTACTGCAAAAGGCCGCAGGCCTGTTGTACATTCAAAGTTTACATGGGTAGTTTGCCATTTACATATTCATTCTATAAATAAAATCTGTTAATTTCATAGCGAAACATACATGTGTGTACGTTGCTAAATTCGAAATAACAACAATAAGTCTATATCTGATACCAGTGATATTAATTTTCTTTCACTAGAACCTTTTTCGTATGTACGACTTTAGGCATTTTATTCATAATAATTATGTCGTATGAATATTTGACACTCAAAATTTCCATTTTAAAGATATGATATTAAATTTAATCTTTTATCTGCGGACTGGATGACAAACTAGTTTGGTTCTTTCAACAAAATACTCAAATTATCTTGATGATCATTTTCAAAACTTTTTATTTCAAACAAATAAAGTGATACAAATCCAAATTCACCAACACGCACCTTGCTACTCTAATCTATTAGTATGTTTGATACCTCGCGGTGTTAGGCGGTACCAGCAGGTACCCGTGGTATAAGGGAGATATCAGCGCTATTTGCAGCTGCTCTAAGAGAGTTATCCCGTGTTGAAACATACAGTGAGAGCTGTTGGTCATATAACAGGTATTTCTATTACTCGCGTTTGTTTTACGAGACAAGGTCCTAGGCACAATATCAAAGAGATAAGAGTCTGATAACCGGTAGTTACATTTCCAGCAATGTAACAAACCTGTATTTATTGTTCCCGAATTAATGAATATTTAGTACTCATTTTCTCGCCAAGAGAAATTAATGAAACGATACCACCCAAAAAGAAAAGATACTTATTTTCACGAGTGGTGACAACGACTGATACAAAGTAACATCGTGTCACTCGAACCATATTATTTTAAGATATTTTTTTATCTATTTTTTTTTTTTGTTCATGGATATTATGATTTATAGAGACACGTGTATCACGATGGTAATCATTGACCTATATATAAATAGAGACACGTGTATCACGATGGTAATCATTGACTTATATATAAATAGAGACACGTGTATCACGATGGTAATCATTGACTTATATATAAATAGAGACACGTGTATCACGATGGTAATCATTGACTTATATATAAATAGAGACACGTGTATCACGATGGTAATCATTGACTTATATATACATAGAGACACGTGTATCACGATGGTAATCATTGACTTATATATACACAGAGACACGTGTATCACGATGGTTATCATTGACTTATATAAATAGAGACACGTGTATCACGATGGTAATCATTGACTTATATATAAATAGAGACACGTGTATCACGATGGTAATCATTGACTTATATATAAAAAGAGACACGTGTATCACGATGGTAATCATTGATTTATATAAACATAGAGACACGTGTATCACGATGGTAATCATTGACTTATATAAACATTGAGACACGTGTATCACGATGGTAATCATTGACTAATATATACACAGAGACACGTGTATCACGATGGTAATCATTGACTTATATATAAATAGAGACACGTGTATCACGATGGTAATCATTGACTTATATATACACAGAGACACGTGTATCACCAGCGACTTGTATACAGTGTTGTCTCTCTGTCATCGCGTTAACATTTTTGAAAAACGAAACAACATTAATTTTCTGCATATTGTCATTTAGAAACAAAATTATGGGATAAATATTATATATCATTAAATATATTTATTGTTTTTCATGAAATATTGATAAATAGAAAACAAATCGCGATTAAAAGTATTGCATGGTTTTTACCGGTACGTACTAGAGTAGTTATAAATAAACCACTCTTCAAATCGGGTTTCGCATGACTTTACAAAATGATTTTATGAGCGCTTCT
This sequence comes from Gibbula magus, assembly GCA_936450465.1. Classification (NCBI taxonomy): domain Eukaryota; kingdom Metazoa; phylum Mollusca; class Gastropoda; order Trochida; family Trochidae; genus Gibbula; species Gibbula magus. Next base: position 3,278,508 of record OW388292.1, on the reverse strand, counting down.
TCGGCATACGCTTGTTTCGCTTTAAACCGCGTTTAACACGGGATTTAACTAAGGTATTTGACTTATGAATTTGAAGATAATTTGTGCTTGAGGAGGAGAAAATCAGATGGCGGCGGGGTCACCAACTAGGAACTATTTCACTTGTGTTTGAGGAGGAGAAAGTCAGATGGCGGCGGGGTCACCAACTAGGAACTATTTCACTTGTGTTTGAGGAGGAGAAAATCAGATGGCGGCGGGGTCACAAACTAGGAACTATTTCACTTGTGTTTCAGGAGGAAGGCGACCTCGTCCATGTTGGTGAGTCCCTGACGGCGCCACCTGTCGGACATAACGCTCTGTCTGTCTCCTGACTCCACCCTGAACACTGAACCTGGAGGAAGGAGGCGGAATCAACACAGGCAATCAACAGCATATATACCGACAGAAAAACAGAAATTACTTTGCGATGCAGAGAGTAATTATAATGCATACTTCTCTAATACGAATATTACAAAGAGCTCAAACTGCAGGCAGGAAGTAAATGGCAGACATTGCCAATATTAGTAAGTTTAACGCGGCTGTCTATGTAACCACCTGGACAGGTACAGTGTTATATGTTGGATCACATTGTCTCTCAGGATGTGGGTTCCAACATCTATAATGGACTCCTCCCGACTTATTGACAACACTTTGTGCTATTCCAGACAAAGCAATCCCACACACATGTACAAATTGTTCATCATCTGAATGAAAGTGACATGCATTTTAAAAGTACAACTACGTACGAGGTGTGTTGCTATTTACAGCCCACTTAGTTCGTTACCATTGGATCCATACCTTTGTTCTTTCAGTAGATGTGTCAGACCTTAACCTCATACTTTTATTTCGTACTTTACCCAATACACTTCTCAATACACCTTCACTTTTCTAAATACACCTACATGTTCTCAATACATCTTCACAGTCACACAAGGCTTTACACGTTACAAAGAATAAAATGTTTTGTCTTCAATCTGAATAGATTTTAAAATATCTCAAATATTCTAAATGATTTTTTTGTTATTAAAGAGTCGGGAATCGAACATGCAACCCTTCGTTTATTAACGCAGCGCTTTTATCCATTAGGCTAACGAGGGCTGTAAGAATCTCTAAGATTATAAGAACGCTGCTTTCTCCACTTGACGGGAAAATCTTGATATGCACATGGGGATCGTGCTGACATCCTAGCCCTCGAGCCTAAATGCGCGTGCATTCACGAGAATAACATAACAACGCGTACGCATTGAACGTAAAGCGGCGGTTACAACCCGCCGTACTTGCAAGTACGTGCTGTCTAAGTGCAAAAACGTGGGTAAAATAGTGGTAGCCGTACGTTGTAAGTACCGACACCGTACGGATTTGGGAGCACTCAGACACGCCGTAGCGGTTTCAGTGCATGCAGAACTTTCCCTGCGTGCAAGCTGCGTGCGACTGCGTATTTTTGACAAGTACGACTTCCGTGCTTGCACTCTACGGACACTGTGCGCACAACGCACGGACTCTGCGTGTTTTAAGTTTTTCACATGGACACATACTCCACGGACGACACACTTAGCACGTGCGTGCTCCGCATGTTGCAACTGCGTTGTCAGTGCGTCGTCCGTGCTTACTCGGCACTTCCCCAGTTCAACTGACAAATAAGCATACAACACTCATGTTGCCAGTGCCGAGTAAGCACTTACTCCGCAAGTTCAACGTACGTTGTGCGCACCTTTTGCTATTACAGCATCAGAAGCGGGAGTCTCTGAGTTGAATGGGCGTCATCTTGAGGCAGCAGCACTGAGAGAGAACCTCTGAAGGTCGCCCTATACCCCTACCCCCTTGGTGCCTGAAATCGGGTTGAAAAACTTAAGTTCATTGCACTTGCACGCACTTACACCGTGCGTGTAAGTCAGGACATCGTGCGTGTGCAGCACATGTAAGTACGGCACCCGTACGATAACGTGACAATCGTACGTCACACGCAAGGTGTAAGTACGTTGTAAGCACTTACAACGCACTTACGACGTGCGCAACGTACGATGCACGTAGCAGATCACGGCAAGGCATTTCGTGCGGGAAACGTACTTACACCTAGCGTGGGACGTGCGTTGATTTTGCTCCCTCCCTGCGTTTCTCACTTCCTCCCCACGGTTTTCAGAAACGTGGCCTCCCAAAAAAAAGTACGGACAAAAAAACGCACGGTGGGTTGGGACCGAGGCTTAAGTGTATACCAAGTGTCAAACGTGCAATCTACAACGATCAAATCGCGTAGCATGATAAATATAGTTTCGCCCATGCCAAGGTTTTGAAAACTTTAAAAATATACAATATCGGTAATGTATGACAGTTTATTAACTCGACTAAAGGGAGGTGTAAGTAGTTTATATCTATACTTTTCGGAGTGTATATGAGCTGATACACCTACAGATTGCCTTGGAGGCCTTCAGCGACGCAAGCGCCATGGAAAGACCCTCTCGTAAATCTATAATATCAGCTCATACACTCGGAAAAATAAAGGTATAACTATCACATATACTGACTTACCGAACATGCTTTCTATGATTTCCTGTGTGATCATGTGAGGCGGTGCTAGAAACATGTATAAGTGAAATTAGTATTGAAAAGACAGTATTAGAAATATAACAATTTCAATATAAATTAATAAACATTATTACGCACTATAGTTTAACTTGATTAGTTCATTACATGAAGCAATCAAATTATTAATTGTACGTTTTTGAGTAAACGTCATTATTTATACTCACCGTTGATAACTCACCGTAGCCAATTGAGTTCCTCTCAATTAATCACTCGACCAGATATAACACTGAAGATTAAAGAGAGTTACGTCCCCCACATTCGTTCCCCACTAGATGGCTTATACCCAGTGACGTCATTCCTTCCTCCTGGAGCCTGGACGCAGGCAGCTCTCTGACTCGCAGGACTCGTGACTGGAAGGACCGCAAGGACCGCAAGCTACAGCTAGCCGGATATGCGTAAGATCCAAGGCTAGGAGGCTCACATTAACACTAAGGGTTCAACGACCCCCGCCCCTTAGGGGTCGGCAGTAACAGACCATAGGGGTCGCGGACTAACTAGCAAAAACACGACAACAACCAAATAAAAATGCGATGCGAAGTTTATTGATAAGCGCTCTTTTAAGAAAGGGGAACCAACGCCTTAACATGACGATGGGAAACCCCTGGACGGGTGCCACGAGGAGGTCCACTGCTGGGCGAAAACCTGAGGCCACAATCTCGACAGGCCTCCAGATCTTCGGTAGACACGTCGCGAAGGTAGTGGTTAGCAAGCACCATACCGGACTTCGAAAAGCAGCCCGCCATAAGAAATGTTACTATGAAGGGCCATAGTTGCTGATCCCGTGAGGGTTAGAGCGAGCAGGCGGAGGGAGTCCAGGACTGCCAACCTAAGATACACCCCCAGCTGTCTTTTGTCTATCTCCTTGACGCTTGTTTTCGGATGAGGCAAAAAGAGCCGGCGCCTGCCCTGGCGTGGGTCGAGTTAGCGCCACATAGATGCGCAGGGCCCGAACCGGACAGAGGAAGTGATTCTCCTCATCCGAGGGGTCGATCGTTGAGGAGATAGACTGGATCTTGAATGTCCTGTTGCGCTCGTCGGCAGCCTGGTTCTTACATATAAAATCCCAGACTAAGCCTAGCATTACCATGCCCCCGTCCCTCACCACAAAGCGTAACAAGTTTGCCTGCAAGGCGTGCAACTCTGAGATCCTGGAAGCCATGCCTACCAGGAAAGCTGTCTTCACCAAGAGGCAAGGATGGTCGTCTCGGCCAGCGGTTTGTAAAAGTAAACAGCCACGGAGCCGATGATATACAGAACGGTAGAACGTGAATATGGAACCCCCGCTCCAGAACCTTGCATATACATACTCGTCTAAGCCCAACTGACGCCATTTAAGCACGAATCGGGAGAGCACATCCCAAGCGTTTACATCCGGTAACGGAAGATCCGGAAGGTGCCATGAGTCAAGACTTCCTAGGGGTGACCCCGTAAGCTCGCCCATTCCCTCGCTGTTGTTGCTGACTGTTGGTCCGTCAGCTCCCTATCCACCGCGGGGGGAGTCACACTCTGTTGCGTCATCTGACGAGATCCGATGCTGGGGAGCAAATCAGGAAATAGATGCGAGAGCCAGACACGGTCTGTCTGCCCTTGCGTGAGTTGCGCAACTCTCCCTACGACTTCCTTAAGGGCGCATGGTACGCTTTGTGCTGCACCGGCATGAGAAACAGGCACTCCGCGCAGCTGTTATCCTCCGCACACACCGTGCGGCAAAGGCGACAATAGGCGTAGAGAGATGACTTCCATATCCTGCAACGCCCACAAACCCAGAGTAGGGAAACGCAATATCAGACAAGACCAATGTCAAGTCCACTAACTGACGCGAGAGTGTAAGTCAACCGACATAACAAAGCAGCAGGCCAGACGACGGCCCCTGTCCGTATGCAATCAGACGACGTCGTCAGCAGATGACGCTGGAGCCACGAAACACTGGTAAAGTCAGAACGACGACGTCACCTACGTACAAATGACAAAACGTCTAAACGTTGTAGCCTAAGTCTAAGGTTCGAATGCCAACAACGCACCTGTCCGCCCAGGTGACGAGAGCCTGACACCAACTAGACAGCGTCATCTCGAGAAGGCGTCGTTTCGTTTCGCCTAAACAGAATATATAAACCAAGGTCGAGGGTTATTTAATAATTATCACATTAAGTTAACGAACTCTGAGAGCTGCATGAAACGCGCCTATGCTGTCTCGCAATAGATTAAGGAATGACGTCACTGGGTAAGCCACCTAGCGGGGAGCGAGAGTGGGGGAGGTAACTCTCTTTATTCTTCAGTGTTATAGGCCTCAGATCACAGTTAATTTGACCTGGAACTGGTAAGGGAGAGGAGGAAATGATGAAATAATAGGGTGTTCTGGGATATGTTTTTTTCTAGATTTGTTTACTTTGGAGACATGTGTTTCCGGATTTCATGGAGAGGTAAGATTTGGTCCTTTCAGCTGTAATTTGGAGTGAATATTTTTGGATTGGTGTGGGGCCATAGATTGTGCATATTTTGGGCAGTTTCATGTGTTTTCTCTGGCATGCCAGTGTTTATTTACATTTTTCATTCATATTTCAAAATCGGCCTGGTCAACACCATGTTTAGTCTGCGATTTTGTAGTGTCGAGAGTATGTATTTTCATTTCAAAACAAGTCCCCCAGTCCCGCAATGTCAGGTAGCTTTGCAGCGACCCATATCACTAATGATAAATGCACTGGAAATTAATTGTGGACTGAGGCCTTATATCTTGTCGAGTGATTAATTGAGAGGAACTCAATTGGCTACGGTGAGTTATCAACTAGAGTATGTAAATTAGAATTTATTTTTTAAACATTTAACTAATGTCTTCAGAATATTGCATTACACTTGTTACGGGAGTTTGCTGTCTACTCAGAAACAAAACTCACGTGACATGACAGTATGGTCGAACTGGAAGGTAACAAAAAGGAGTTGACAGTCGTCTGAGAGCAGCGGTAGGATCGTGTCGGCAAACCTGTCACATAAACGTTCTACACAAGACATTTCGTAATCTTTTTGTAAAAGGACGATACATCGATTGCTATAGAAAATAATTACAAACGAGGTAGAGAGGATTGGAGATATGTGCTACTCCTTGTCGAATACCACGTACCCTACATTATGTGGAGTGAAGTAGAATATATAAATTCGTTAATGTGTGATTTAGTTCAAAAGGTATACATGTTGTTCGACAAAAACATCTGCTTATCATATTTTCTTATTAATGAAAGTGTATGATGAAATTATGAATTCAGAATCCATCCCTCCAAACCTCTTTTGCCGTAAGAATTTTAAATCTGTTATGATAAATATGTATTTCAAATCTGTATGAGATTCATTAAAAATAATTTACTGCACGGTAATATTCTATTTTCGCACTTCACGCAATACAGATACAAAAGTATAGACACGTGGTCTGTCTATTGTAGTTCACCGATGACGTTGTTCGCAGGTCCAATACTTTTAGTCATTGTGGACATTCTTGTACCTGAACTTGTGTTCAGCATAGAACAAGTGCTGATCGCCTCTGACTGTACCAATGAAAGTAACCCGAAACTAATAATAACAGTGCATATTTATAAAGCGCAAATATCCCTTGTCGAAAACATGGACCTTTGCATTCGCCATTTTGATACTGCCGAAATTTCAAGTTTTAATTTATACCATTTGAAATAGAATAAATAAACTCAGTGTCAAAACCATGCTAATAAACTAAAATATCGCATCTGTTTATCTCTTGTAATGACAAGTATTCCTGTTACAAGTATAGCATCTGCTATGGCATAGCATGACATCGCCTTGTTTTAAAAGTTACTATAAAGTATAAAGGAATACATAAAGTTATAAGAACAGAGCGCGCACAGCAGTTATGAGATTGACCCTCTCCCGACCATACTACAACAGAGTCTATTTTACGCTAAACTAAACTAAAATTACGCTTTCCAGGGCCGACACCATTATTAAATGTGTTTTCCCTGAGTAGAAAGACATGCTCAGTGAAAATGCGGATTATTTATCACAAAAAAACTTAATCTTTGCACAATTTGTAAATATTGATAAGCAAATCAACAATATTAACAACCGTTTGCGTCAGAGGTTCACTAGGAAATGTTGCGTGCACAGTGGACTTGCGTCAGAGGTTCACTAGGAAATGTTGCGTGCACAGTGGACTTGCGTCAGAGGTTCACTAGGAAATGTTGCGTGCACAGTGGACTTGCGTCAGAGGTTCACTAGGAAATTGTGCGTGCACAGTGGACTTGCGTCAGAGGTTCACTAGGAAATGTTGCGTGCAGTGGACTTGCGTCAGAGGTTCACTAGGAAATGTTGCGTGCACAGTGGACTTGCGTCAGAGGTTCACTAGGAAATGTTGCGTGCACAGTGGACTTGCGTCAGAGGTTCACTAGGAAATGTTGCGTGCACAGTGGACTTGCGTCAGAGGTTCACTAGGAAATTGTGCGTGCACAGTGGACTTGCGTCAGAGGTTCACTAGGAAATGTTGCGTGCACAGTGGACTTGCGTCAGAGGTTCACTAGGAAATGTTGCGTGCACAGTGGACTTGCGTCAGAGGTTCACTAGGAAATGTTGCGTGCACAGTGGACTTGCGTCAGAGGTTCACTAGGAAATGTTGCGTGCACAGTGGACTTGCGTCAGAGGTTCACTAGGAAATGTTGCGTGCACAGTGGACTTGCGTCAGAGGTTCACTAGGAAATGTTGCGTGCACAGTGGACTTGCGTCAGAGGTTCACTAGGAAATGTTGCGTGCACAGTGGACTTGCGTCAGAGGTTCACTAGGAAATGTTGCGTGCACAGTGGACTTGCGTCAGAGGTTCACTAGGAAATGTTGCGTGCACAGTGGACTTGCGTCAGAGGTTCACTAGGAAATGTTGCGTGCACAGTGGACTTGCGTCAGAGGTTCACTAGGAAATGTTGCGTGCACAGTGGACTTGCGTCAGAGGTTCACTAGGAAATGTTGCGTGCACAGTGGACTTGCGTCAGAGGTTCACTAGACAATGTTGCGTGCAGTGGACTTGCGTCAGAGGTTCACTAGGAAATGTTGCGTGCACAGTGGACTTGCGTCAGAGGTTCACTAGGAAATGTTGCGTGCACAGTGGACTAGCGTCAGAGGATCACTAGGAAATGTTGCGTGCACAGTGGACTTGCGTCAGAGGTTCACTAGGAAATGTTGCGTGCACAGTGGACTTGCGTCAGAGGTTCACTTGGCATTGTTGCGTGCAGTGGACTTGCGTCAGAGGTTCACTAGGAAATGTTGCGTGCACAGTGGACTTGCGTCAGAGGTTCACTAGGAAATGTTGCGTGCACAGTGGACTTGCGTCAGAGGTTCACTAGGAAATGTTGCGTGCACAGTGGACTTGCGTCAGAGGTTCACTAGGAAATGTTGCGTGCACAGTGGACTTGCGTCAGAGGTTCACTAGGCAATGTTGCGTGCAGTGGACTTGCGTCAGAGGTTCACTAGGAAATGTTGCGTGCACAGTGGACTTGCGTCAGAGGTTCACTAGGAAATGTTGCGTGCACAGTGGACTTGCGTCAGAGGTTCACTAGGAAATGTTGCGTGCACAGTGGACTTGCGTCAGAGGTTCACTAGGCAATGTTGCGTGCAGTGGACTTGCGTCAGAGGTTCACTAGGAAATGTTGCGTGCACAGTGGACCTGCGTCAGAGGTTCACTAGGAAATGTTGCGTGCACAGTGGACCTGCGTCAGAGGTTCACTAGGAAATGTTGCGTGCACAGTGGACCTGCGTCAGAGGTTCACTAGGAAATGTTGCGTGCACAGTGGACTTGCGTCAGAGGTTCACTAGGCAATGTTGCGTGCAGTGGACTTGCGTCAGAGGTTCACTAGGCAATGTTGCCTGCAGTGGACTTGCGTCAGAGGTTCACTAGGAAATGTTGCGTGCACAGTGGACTTGCGTCAGAGGTTCACTAGGAAATGTTGCGTGCACAGTGGACTTGCGTCAGAGGTTCACTAGGAAATGTTGCGTGCACAGTGGACTTGCGTCAGAGGTTCACTAGGCAATGTTGCGTGCAGTGGACTTGCGTCAGAGGTTCACTAGGAAATGTTGCGTGCACAGTGGACTTGCGTCAGAGGTTCACTAGGAAATGTTGCGTGCACAGTGGACTTGCGTCAGAGGTTCACTAGGAAATGTTGCGTGCACAGTGGACTTGCGTCAGAGTTTCACTAGGAAATGTTGCGTGCACAGTGGACTTGCGTCAGAGGTTCACTAGGCAATGTTGCGTGCAGTGGACTTGCGTCAGAGGTTCACTAGGAAATGTTGCGTGCACAGTGGACTTGCGTCAGAGGTTCACTAGGAAATGTTGCGTGCACAGTGGACTTGCGTCAGAGGTTCACTAGGCAATGTTGCGTGCAGTGGACTTGCGTCAGAGGTTCACTAGGAAATGTTGCGTGCACAGTGGACCTGCCTCAGAGGTTCACTAGGAAATGTTGCGTGCACAGTGGACCTGCGTCAGAGGTTCACTAGGAAATGTTGCGTGCACAGTGGACCTGCGTCAGAGGTTCACTAGGAAATGTTGCGTGCACAGTGGACTTGCGTCAGAGGTTCACTAGGCAATGTTGCGTGCAGTGGACTTGCGTCAGAGGTTCACTAGGAAATGTTGCGTGCAGTGGACTTGCGTCAGAGGTTCACTAGGAAATGTTGCGTGCACAGTGGACCTGCGTCAGAGGTTCACTAGGAAATGTTGCGTGCACAGTGGACCTGCGTCAGAGGTTCACTAGGCAATGTTGCGTGCACAGTGGACCTGCGTCAGAGGTTCACTAGGAAATGTTGCGTGCACAGTGGACTTGCGTCAGAGGTTCACTAGGCAATGTTGCGTGCAGTGGACTTGCGTCAGAGGTTCACTAGGAAATGTTGCGTGCACAGTGGACCTGCGTCAGAGGTTCACTAGGAAATGTTGCGTGCACAGTGGACCTGCGTCAGAGGTTTACTAGGAAATGTTGCGTGCACAGTGGACTTGCGTCAGAGGTTCACTAGGAAATGTTGCGTGCACAGTGGACCTGCGTCAGAGGTTCACTAGGAAATGTTGCGTGCAGTGGACTTGCGTCAGAGGTTCACTAGGAAATGTTGCGTGCACAGTGGACCTGCGTCAGAGGTTCACTAGGAAATGTTGCGTGCACAGTGGACCTGCGTCAGAGGTTCACTAGGAAATGTTGCGTGCACAGTGGACCTGCGTCAGAGGTTCACTAGGAAATGTTGCGTGCACAGTGGACTTGCGTCAGAGGTTCACTAGGCAATGTTGCGTGCAGTGGACTTGCGTCAGAGGTTCACTAGGCAATGTTGCGTGCAGTGGACTTGCGTCAGAGGTTCACTAGGAAATGTTGCGTGCAGTGGACTTGCGTCAGAGGTTCACTAGGAAATGTTGCGTGCACAGTGGACCTGCGTCAGAGGTTCACTAGGAAATGTTGCGTGCACAGTGGACCTGCGTCAGAGGTTCACTAGGCAATGTTGCGTGCACAGTGGACCTGCGTCAGAGGTTCACTAGGAAATGTTGCGTGCACAGTGGACTTGCGTCAGAGGTTCACTAGGCAATGTTGCGTGCAGTGGACTTGCGTCAGAGGTTCACTAGGAAATGTTGCGTGCACAGTGGACCTGCGTCAGAGGTTCACTAGGAAATGTTGCGTGCACAGTGGACCTGCGTCAGAGGTTTACTAGGAAATGTTGCGTGCACAGTGGACCTGCGTCAGAGGTTCACTAGGAAATGTTGCGTGCACAGTGGACTTGCGTCAGAGGTTCACTAGGAAATGTTGCGTGCACAGTGGACTTGCGTCAGAGGTTCACTAGGAAATGTTGCGTGCACAGTGGACTTGCGTCAGAGGTTCACTAGGAAATGTTGCGTGCACAGTGGACTTGCGTCAGAGGTTCACTAGGAAATGTTGCGTGCACAGTGGACTTGCGTCAGAGGTTCACTAGGAAATGTTGCGTGCACAGTGGACTTGCGTCAGAGGTTCACTAGGAAATGTTGCGTGCACAGTGGACTTGCGTCAGAGGTTCACTAGGAAATTGTGCGTGCACAGTGGACTTGCGTCAGAGGTTCACTAGGAAATGTTGCGTGCACAGGGGACTTGCGTCAGAGGTTCACTAGGAAATTGTGCGTGCACAGTGGACTTGCGTCAGAGGTTCACTAGGAAATGTTGCGTGCACAGTGGACTTGCGTCAGAGGTTCACTAGGAAATGTTGCGTGCACAGTGGACTTGCGTCAGAGGTTCACTAGGAAATGTTGCGTGCACAGTGGACTTGCGTCAGAGGTTCTCTAGGAAATGTTGCGTGCACAGTGGACTTGCGTCAGAGGTTCACTAGGAAATGTTGCGTGCACAGTGGACTTGCGTCAGAGGTTCACTAGGAAATGTTGCGTGCACAGGGGACTTGCGTCAGAGGTTCACTAGGAAATGTTGCGTGCACAGTGGACTTGCGTCAGAGGTTCACTAGGAAATGTTGCGTGCACAGTGGACTTGCGTCAGAGGTTCACTAGGAAATGTTGCGTGCACAGGGGACTTGCGTCAGAGGTTCACTAGGAAATTGTGCGTGCACAGTGGACTTGCGTCAGAGGTTCACTAGGAAATGTTGCGTGCACAGTGGACTTGCGTCAGAGGTTCACTAGGAAATGTTGTGTGCACAGGGGAATCACCTGCTCCTCTCGCTCGGGTTGATCACCACCAGAGATCCGCGGTCCCAAACCACGTTGAAATTTCTTTCCAGAGAGCTGAAACAAAGGTCCCGAACATAGAAATTAGTCGGCAAGATTTCTGAAACGTAATATTTCAATCGTTTCCCATCATGTAGGTTGTTGTGATGTTTGAGAGGGTGTCTAGACGTTGATAGCAGCGATAGAGATTCATCTGTCCAATGAACAACCTCTTTATATACAGTAAATGACATTTATCTATATATCCATATTGAACAAGTAAACAATTTTGCTTTAAAACAAAATAGCGTAACTCCTTACCGTCAAGTCGCTTTACTAAAAACAAAGAAAATGTTTAAACATGACAATGTGTCAAATCAGTAATAAATAGGATCGTAATGAATAAAAGTTGTCAGGTAATAAGATCGTATCGGAAAGAGTCACATGAGTTAACGTTTCCATAAGATATGAACAATTCCACTTTCTTACCTGTTAAAATCAAACATGTCACACCTGTAGATGCGAATCGTGTCGTCAATGCTCTGAAAATACAACATCAAACCTGGAGAAAGGTCAGAAGTAGGTTATACTTGAAAGCTTTACAACTGACATAATTCGTAGTATCAGAAGGTCTAATGGTCAAAATGAAATGTTTACAAAGTGGAAACAAGCTAGATAACGTAGCGGTACTGTTTCAGATAGGGAGAATGTGGTGGAGAGATAGAGAGATCGGGATACCGCTACGATCACTAGGTGACGGACAACTATATATTTACCTGGCAATACAAATTGTATCTGACTCCAAAAATTGTTTTGAAGCAAACTATGATTTTAGGTTTGATGTATTATTTACAATACAATGTCAGTTGGTGTCATAGCAAACTATGATTTTAGGTTTGATGTATTATTTACAATACAATGTCAGTTGGTGTCATAGCAAACTATGATTTTAGGTTTTATGTATTATTTACAATACAATGTCAGTTGGTGTCGTACGTTGTAGGCTACCATGTTTAATGTATTGGTTTGAGACACAACCGGATACTGCAATGCATCCCGGTAAATCAAGGCATAATTCCACTTAACTAACGTAACTTAACTAAACTTAACATAACTCTTTCTAGAAGTTAGGGTGATGAAGATTGAAAACACTATTTATGGATATACAACTTCTGTATTCTGAACAGGCGATCTTTCGACCAAGGTCCTTGTCCTAATGTACTTTTCATGCTATTGGTGTTATGTATATATTAGACAAATCAATCATGTACTTGTTTACCAACGACATTAGAAGCTATATATCGTAACGTGGCCTGAGTGGAATAAAGATGGTGTGTATCCATAAATACTGTATTCAAAGGTGGCAGGTAATACTGGAGGTGGCAGGTAATACTGAAGGTGGCAGGTAATACTGAAGGTGGCAGGTAATACTGAAGGTGGTAATACTGAAGGTGGCAGGTAATACTGAAGGTGGCAGGTAATACTGAAGGTGGCAGGTAATACTGAAGGTGGCATATAATACTGAAGGTGGCATATAATACTGAAGATCGCAGGTAATACTGAAGATCGCAGGTAATACTGAAGGTGGCAGGTAATACTGAAGGTGGCAGGTAATACTGAAGGTGGCAGGTATTACTGAAGGTGGAAGGTAACACTGAAGGTGGCAGGTAATACTGAAGGTGGCAGGTAATACTGAAGGTGGCAAGTAATACTGAAGATGGCAGGTAATACTGAAGATGGCAGGTAATACTGAAGGTGGCAGGTAATACTGAAGGTGGCAGGTAATACTGAAGATGGCAGGTAATACTGAAGGTGGCAGGTAATACTGAAGGTGGCAGGTAATACTGAAGGTGGCAGGTAATACTGAAGATGGCAGGTAATACTGAAGGTGGCAGGTAATACTGAAGGTGGCATTTTATACTGAAGGTGGCAGGTAATACTGAAGATGGCATGTAATACTGAAGATGGCAGGTAATACTGAAGATGGCAGGTAATACTGAAGGTGGCAGGTAATACTGAAGGTGGCAGGTAATACTGAAGGTCGTAATGAGAGACTGAGTACGAGTCCTCTGAGAGCGAGTGAGACTGGTTCCCATACCCTATAGAGATCTCCCTCAACTCCGGATAGGGTCTGCTTGCTGTACTCCACTCCCTGTTCTGAGAAGAACTCCTCGACTGCTTGCTCCACTCCCTCCACACCAACCACTGTGTGGCCTGCATCGGATAGCCTGGATATGAAAACTTTTATTCGAAAATTTGAATATTCAAAACTTGACCCCTTGTCTATTTGATTATGCCAATTTTCATAAACTTACACCATCTCAGGATCCGTTTGAGAACGAGTTTTACTCATGGATATATCATAATGCATTGTCATTGTTTGTGATGAAATTTTATTGACGTTACAATGATCGTCAATTTATATGATATACCGATTTTTGTATAAATGAGACATACATTCTCAAACATAAATCTACAGTCTCGTCTACTCACCACTTCATATTCACTGACATCCCACACATCTCAACCATAATCTTCAGTCTCGCATGCTAACCACTTCATATTCACTGACATCCCACACAGCTTAACCATAATCTTCAGTCTCGCGTGCTCACCACTTCATATTCACTGACATCCCACACATCTCAACCATAATCTTCAGTCTCGTCAACTCACCACTTCATATTCGCTGACATCCCACACAGCTCAACCAGAATCTTCAGTCTCGTCAACTCACAACTTCATATTCACTGACATCCCACACATCTCAACCAGAATCTTCAGTCTCGTCAACTCACCACTTCATATTCACTGACATCCCACACAGCTCAACCAGAATCTTCAGTCTCGTCAACTCACCACTTCATATTCACTGACATCCCACACATCTCAACCAGAATCTTCAGTCTCGTCAACTCACCACTTCATATTCACTGTCATCCCACACATCTCAACCAGAATCTTCAGTCTCGTCAACTCACCACTTCATATTCACTGACATCCCACACAGCTCAACCACAATCTTCAGTCTCGTGTGCTCACCACTTCATATTCACTGACATACAACACAGCTCAACCACAATCTTCAGTCTCGTCAACTCACCACTTCATATTCACTGACATCCCACACAGCTCAACAATAATTTTCAGTCTCGCGTGCTCACCACTTCACATCCACTGACATCCCACACAGCTCAACCACAATCTTCAGTCTCGCCTGCTCACCACTTCATATTCACTGACATCCCACACAGCTCAACAATAATCTTCAGTCTCGCGTGCTCACCACTTCATATTCACTGACATCCCACACAGCTCAACAATAATCTTCAGTCTCGCGTGCTCACCACTTCATATTCACTGACATCCCACACAGCTCAACAATAATTTTCAGTCTCGCGTGCTCACCACTTCATATTCACTGACATCCCACACAGCTCAACAATAATTTTCAGTCTCGCGTGCTCACCACTTCATATTCACTGACACCCCACACAGCTCAACCATAATCTTCAGTCTCGTCAACTCACCACTTCACATCCACTGACATCCCACACAGCTCAACCACAATCTTCAGTCTCGCGTGCTCACCACTTCATATTCACTGACATCCCACACAGCTCAACCATAATCTTCAGTCTCGCGTGCTCACCACTTCATATTCACTGACATCCCACACAGCTCAACCATAATCTTCAGTCTCGCGTGCTCACCACTTCACATCAACTGACATCCCACACAGCTCAACCAGAATCTTCAGTCTCGTCAACTCACCACTTCATATTCACTGACATCCCACACATCTCAACCAGAATCTTCAGTCTCGTCAACTCACCACTTCATATTCACTGACATCCCACACAGCTCAACCACAATCTTCAGTCTCGTGTGCTCACCACTTCATATTCACTGACATACAACACTCACTGACATCCCACACAGCTCAACAATAATTTTCAGTCTCGCGTGCTCACCACTTCATATTCACTGACATCCCACACAGCTCAACAATAATTTTCAGTCTCGCGTGCTCACCACTTCATATTCACTGACATCCCACACAGCTCAACAATAATTTTCAGTCTCGCGTGCTCACCACTTCATATTCACTGACATCCCACACAGCTCAACCATAATCTTCAGTCTCGCGTGCTCACCACTGCATATTCACTGACATCCCACACATCTCAACCAGAATCTCCAGTCTTGTCTACTCACACTTCATAGTCACTGACATCCCACACAGCTCAACCACAATCGTCAGTCTCGCGTGCTCACCACTTCATATTCACTGACATCCCACACAGCTCAACCAGAATCTCCAGTCTTGTCTACTCACACTTCATATTCACTGACATCCCACACATCTCAACCATAATATTCAGTCTTGTCTACTCACCACTTCATGTCCACTGACTTCCCACACAAAGGAACCAGAATCTTCAGTCTGGTCCTTCCACAGAGG
This sequence comes from Gibbula magus, assembly GCA_936450465.1. Classification (NCBI taxonomy): domain Eukaryota; kingdom Metazoa; phylum Mollusca; class Gastropoda; order Trochida; family Trochidae; genus Gibbula; species Gibbula magus. The sequence goes on along the minus strand of OW388292.1, from coordinate 3,262,789 downwards.
AGTTGGTCTATGTGCTTCTCTAGCAGGCTGGATGTAGTAGAAGTAACAATATATATTGTACAGCAGCTTTAATATTCAGATTATCAAATGTATATGGAAATTATTGAATCCAAATTTATATGTAGAACAATTGAGCACTGAGATATGTCGAACACTTGTAGCACAAAGATGTGTCGAACAATTGTAGCATGAAGATATATCGAACAATCGTAGCACTAAATATGTCGAACAATTGACCACTGAGATATGTCGAACAATTGAGCACTGAGATATGTCGAACAGTTGACCACTGAGATATGTCGAACAATTGACCACTGCGAAATGACGAACAGTTTACCAATGAGATATGTGGAACAATTGACCACTGATATATGTCAAACAATTGACCACTGCGATATGTCGAACAGTTGACCACTGAGATATGTCGAACAATTGACCACTGCGATATGTCGAACAGTTGACCACTGAGATAGTCAAACAATTGACCACTGAGATATGTCGAACAATTGACCACTGATATATGTCAAACAATTGACCACTGATATATGTCGAACAATTGACCACTGAGATATGTCAAACAATTGACCACTGAGATATGTCAAACAGTTGACCACTGAGATATGTCGAACAATTGACCACTGAGATATGTCGAACAATTGACCACTGCGATATGTCGAACAATTGACCACTGAGATAGTCAAACAATTGACCACTGAGATAGTCAAACAATTGACCACTGAGATATGTCGAACAATTGACCACTGCGATATGTCGAACAATTGACCACTGAGATAGTCAAACAATTGACCACTGAGATAGTCAAACAATTGACCACTGAGATATGTCGAACAATTGACCACTGCGATATGTCGAACAATTGACCACTGCGATATGTCGAACAATTGACCACTGAGATATGTCGAACAATTGACCACTGAGATTGTCAAACAATTGACCACTGCGATATGTCGAACAGTTGACCACTGCGATATGTCGAACAGTTGACCACTGAGATAGTCAAACAGTTGACCACTGCGATATGTCGAACAGTTGACCACTGAGATAGTCAAACAATTGACCACTGCGATATGTCGAACAATTGACCACTGAGATAGTCGAACAATTGACCACTGAGATAGTCAAACAATTGACCACTGAGATATGTCGAACAATTGACCACTGCGATATGTCGAACAATTGACCACTGCGATATGTCAAACAATTGACCACTGAGATATGTCGAACAATTGACCACTGAGATAGTCAAACAATTGACCACTGCGATATGTCGAACAGTTGACCACTGCGATATGTTGAACAGTTGACCACTGCGATATGTCGAACAGTTGACCACTGAGATAGTCAAACAATTGACCACTGCGATATGTCGAACAGTTGACCACTGCGATATGTCGAACAGTTGACCACTGCGATATGTCGAACAGTTGACCACTGCGATATGTCGAACAATTGACCACTGCGATATGTCGAACAGTTGACCACTGCGATATGTCGAACAGTTGACCACTGCGATATGTCGAACAGTTGACCACTGCGATATGTCGAACAGTTGACCACTGAGATAGTCAAACAATTGACCACTGCGATATGTCGAACAGTTGACCACTGCGATATGTCGAACAATTGACCACTGAGATAGTCAAACAATTGACCACTGCGATATGTCGAACAGTTGACCACTGCGATATGTCGAACAGTTGACCACTGCGATATGTCGAACAGTTGACCACTGAGATAGTCAAACAATTGACCACTGCGATATGTCGAACAGTTGACCACTGCGATATGTCGAACAATTGACCACTGAGATAGTCAAACAATTGACCACTGCGATATGTCGAACAGTTGACCACTGCGATATGTCGAACAGTTGACCACTGAGATAGTCAAACAATTGACCACTGCGATATGTCGAACATTTGACCACTGCGATATGTCGAACAATTGACCACTGCGATATGTCGAACAGTTGACCACTGAGATAGTCAAACAATTGACCACTGCGATATGTCGAACAGTTGACCACTGCGATATGTCGAACAGTTGACCACTGCGATATGTCGAACAATTGACCACTGAGATATGTCGAACAATTGACCACTGAGATTGTCAAACAATTGACCACTGCGATATGTCGAACAGTTGACCACTGCGATATGTCGAACAGTTGACCACTGAGATAGTCAAACAATTGACCACTGAGATATGTCAAACAATTGACCACTGAGATAGTCAAACAATTGACCACTGAGATAGTCAAACAATTGACCACTGAGATATGTCGAACAATTGACCACTGCGATATGTCGAACAATTGACCACTGCGATATGTCGAACAATTGACCACTGAGATATGTCGAACAATTGACCACTGAGATAGTCAAACAATTGACCACTGCGATATGTCGAACAGTTGACCACTGCGATATGTCGAACAGTTGACCACTGCGATATGTCGAACAATTGACCACTGAGATATGTCGAACAATTGACCACTGAGATTGTCAAACAATTGACCACTGCGATATGTCGAACAGTTGACCACTGCGATATGTCGAACAGTTGACCACTGAGATAGTCAAACAATTGATCACTGAGATATGTCAAACAATTGACCACTGAGATAGTCAAACAATTGACCACTGAGATAGTCAAACAATTGACCACTGTGATATGTCGAACAATTGACCACTGCGATATGTCGAACAATTGACCACTGCGATATGTCGAACAATTGACCACTGAGATATGTCGAACAATTGACCACTGAGATAGTCAAACAATTGACCACTGCGATATGTCGAACAGTTGACCACTGCGATATGTCGAACAGTTGACCACTGCGATATGTTGAACAGTTGACCACTGAGATAGTCAAACAATTGACCACTGCGATATGTCGAACAGTTGACCACTGCGATATGTCGAACAGTTGACCACTGCGATATGTCGAACAGTTGACCACTGCGATATGTCGAACAGTTGACCACTGAGATAGTCAAACAATTGACCACTGCGATATGTCGAACAGTTGACCACTGCGATATGTCGAACAATTGACCACTGAGATAGTCAAATAGTTTACCACTGCGATGTGTCGAACAGTTGACCACTGCGATATGTCGAACAGTTGACCACTGCGATATGTCGAACAGTTGACCACTGAGATAGTCAAACAATTGACCACTGCGATATGTCGAACAGTTGACCACTGCGATATGTCGAACAGTTGACCACTGAGATAGTCAAACAATTGACCACTGCGATATGTCGAACAGTTGACCACTGCGATAGTCAAACAATTGACCACTGCGATATGTCGAACAGTTGACCACTGCGATATGTCGAACAGTTGACCACTGAGATAGTCAAACAATTGACCACTGCGATATGTTGAACAGTTGACCACTGCGATATGTCGAACAGTTGACCACTGCGATATGTCGAACAGTTGACCACTGAGATAGTCAAACAATTGACCACTGCGATATGTCGAACAATTGACCACTGAGATATGTCGAACAGTTGACCACTGAGATATGTCAAACAACCGTAGCACATAGGTATGTCAAACAATTAAATGTTGAGCAATCGTAGGGGTAAGATATATCGAGCAATCGTAGCAGTAAGATATATAGAGCAATCGTAGCAGTAAGATATATCGAGCAATCGTAGCAGTAAGATATATCGAGTAATCGTAGGGGTAAGATATATCGAGCAATCATAGCAGTAAGATATATAGAGCAATCGTAGCAGTAAGATATATCGAGCAATCGTAGCAGTAAGATATATCGAGTAATCGTAGCAGTAAGATATATCGAGTAATCGTAGCAGTAAGATATATCAAGTAATCGTAGCAGTAAGATATATCGAGTAATCGTAGCAGTAAGATATATCGAGTAATCGTAGCAGTAAGATATATCGAGTAATCGTAGGGGTAAGATATATCGAGTAATCGTAGGGGTAAGATATATCGAGCAATCGTAGCAGTAAGATATATCGAGTAATCGTAGCAGTAAGATATATCAAGTAATCGTAGCAGTAAGATATATCGAGTAATCGTAGCAGTAAGATATATCAAGTAATCGTAGCAGTAAGATATATCAAGTAATCGTAGCAGTAAGATATATCGAGTAATCGTAGCAGTAAGATATATCGAGTAATCGTAGGGGTAAGATATATCGAGTAATCGTAGCAGTAAGATATATCGAGTAATCGTAGCGGTAAGATATATCGAGTAATCGTAGCGGTAAGATATATCGAGTAATCGTAGCAGTAAGATATATCGAGTAATCGTAGCAGTAAGATATATCGAGTAATCGTAGCAGTAAGATATATCGAGTAATCGTAGCAGTAAGATATATCGAGTAATCGTAGGGGTAAGATATATCGAGTAATCGTAGCAGTAAGATATATCGAGTAATCGTAGGGGTAAGATATATCGAATAATCGTAGGGGTAAGATATATCGAGTAATCGTAACAGTAAGATATATCGAGTAATCGTAGGGGTAAGATATATCGAATAATCGTAGGGGTAAGATATATCGAATAATCGTAGGGGTAAGATATATCCAGCAATCGTAGGGGTAAGATATATCGAGTAATCGTAGGGGTAAGATATATCGAGTAATCGTAGCAGTAAGATATATCGAGTAATCGTAGCAGTAAGATATATCGAAGAGTACTTATAGGTCTTAAATGTGTTGAGCGACAGTGTAGCATTTATGTCTCTCAAGCCAATGATGGGCTTAAATCTGTCAAACCATTGGAGCAAAGAATCAGTTTACACTCGTGAAGTTAGATCAACAGCATTAGCTTTCAGATCTATCGGGCAATAACACTCAGATCTATCGGGCAATAACACTTAGATATGGCGAGAAATCGTTGCATTAGATCCTTCGAGCAATTGCAACAGTAGATTTTTCGAGGAATGTTATCGAATCATATTTTAGTAATTATTGCACTCAAATTGTTAAAGCTCTAGGATCTGTCGAACCACATGATCAAACAGTGATTGTTACAGTCAAGGTATCATAGCGGATCATTAATTACATTTGTGGCATATATTATGGAAGCAATTACATACTTACAATGTTTGCCATCGTCCCTTCCTAAATCATTTTAAAGCAAGAACGTCATTTTAACATTTGAAATAAATGTATTCTACAATTATGGAGAAGTAGTGATATCGGCCCTACTTATGCACGTCGGGATTATGGAAGCCGATCTTCCCGGCTGCCCAGTACTTCTCACTCCAGTCCTTCACTGTCAGATCAGTAAATGGGGGCGTGGCTAAAGAGGGCGTGGTCGGGGCAGCACTGGAGTCGCTCATCTAACATAGAAAAATCATCATTAATGCACATCTTTCATATTTACTTTAAAATTTAAACGACTTTTGTATAAAATCTATTAAGGCAAGAGACTTGATTCAATCACCAAACGAAATATCTCGCAGTAAGGATGCAACAACCATCCACAGTGGAACATATTTAGGTTTCTCTCAACGATTAAATATCCACCATTCCGAGTAACACGACTGTGTGTGCGTGTTACTTGTACAGAGAACAATAGCCATGGGTTCTGCAGCACGTAGGGTTTGTTTTGTTTGGTGTTGAAGCCAGACAGAAGTGCTCCAGATGCACACATACAGCACATTCCCTTGCAGAGACTTTGAAATATTCCACAGCCACCATTAGTGTCCAGTGTCAGTGCAAAACGAAATATGACTTGACACTAAGTTTGGTAAAAAACAGTTGTTACTAATTCTGGATTTTGCAATGTTCTGGAAGAAAATTTAACTTTTACTATTCAAATGGTAAAGACATATTGTCCAAATCATGATACAAGTTACACCTAAATGCCTCTTGCTTACAGAGAAGTAATTCACCAAGACTGAACCACATCACTTTCCTACTCCTACATAAGGCGTTCTTCTCCAGGCCCAGTCAAATCTCCTCTCCCCACTCATCTTTGGGGCCACCGTTTCTGCAGGTGAAATTGTGACAGAACGGACAACGGATGACGGCCCATTCCATAGGCCTATCTCGCCTTTTAGGCCTGACGAGCTAAAATATAACACCTGAGGCGATATCGAAGGAACCAAAGTAATGAATAAAATTATCTTTTAGATTAAAACCATCATATAAATTCAGAAACTTTGTGTTTTCCTAGAATCATCAATAAATTAGTTTATAGTTTACGATAGCAGGGAGGCATGAAAGGAACATAGCACATACAGGCTAAACACTTGCTTTTAAAACACTTGCACTTAAAACAATTGCACTTAAAACACTTGCACTTAAGACACTTGCACTTAAAACACTTGCACATATTATCACACACTTACACATTAAAATTTTACACTTAAAAACTTACAAGTAAAACACTTAGACGTAAAACAATTAAACTTAATTCACTTACACGTAAAACAATTACACTTAAAGCACTTACACTTAAATCACTTACACTTAAACACTTACATTTAAACACTTACATTTAAACACTTACACAAAAGCACTGTTTATGACCACACAATCAATCGCCTACCTTGCTATCCACCAGTATCCAGACACTGGACCAACTGATAACTGCACGAGAAGCTGGACCAGATCTCAACTGTACAGGGCTGTGGTACACGATAACAGTGTTCACGATAAACCATTTCCTGATTCAACTTAATTTCAATCAAAGTAACACATTAGCATGTGTTGTACCGCATTTCCTTGAGAAGAATTCTACTGATGATAGGATTCATGTCTGTATTGTCTGCTCATGACGAGGTCTTCTCATGGCGATGTACTGTTTGTTAGGTGTGATGTCTACTCATGGCGAGGTCAACTCATGGCGAGGTACTGTTTGTTAGGTGTGATGTCTACTCATGACGAGATCTACTCATGGCGAGGTCTACTCATGGCGAGGTACTGTTTGTTAGGTGTGATGTCTACTCATGACGAGATCTACTCATGGCGAGGTCTACTCATGGCGAGGTACTGTTTGTTAGGTGTGATGTCTACTCATGACGAGGTCTACTCATGGCGAGGTCCACTCATGACGAGGTACTGTTTGTTAGGTGTGATGTCTACTCATGACGAGGTCTACTCATGGCGAGGTACTGTTTGTTAGGTGTGATGTCTACTCATGACAAGGTCTACTCATGGCGAGGTCTACTCATGGCGAGGTACTGTTTGTTAGGTGTGATGTCTACTCATGACGAGGTCTACTCATGGCGAAGTACTGTTTGTTAGGTGTGATGTCTACTCATGACGAGGTACTGTTTGTTAGTTGTGTTGTCTACTCATGGCGAGGTCTACTCATGACGAGGTACTGTTTGTTAGTTGTGATGTCTACTCATGACAAGGTACTGTTTGTTAGGTGTGATGTCTACTCATGACGAGGTACTGTTTGTTAGTTGTGATGTCTACTCATGACGAGGTACTGTTTGTTAGGTGTGATGTCTACTCATGACGAGGTACTGTTTGTTAGGTGTGATGTCTACTCATGACGAGGTACTGTTTGTTAGGTGTGATGTCTACTCATGACGAGGTACTGTTTGTTAGGTGTGATGTCTACTCATGACGAGGTACTGTTTGTTAGGTGTGGTGTCTACTCATGACTAGGTACTGTTTGTTAGGTGTGATGTCTACTCATGACGAGGTACTGTTTGTTAGGTGTGATGTCGCTCGAGGAACTATCTCGTCTACATTCCATGGGCTTTGATAACGCAGATATGTTGAACGACATATCATGAGATATTGTAAACAATAAGATCAACATCTAAACAAGATACTGTCTTGATTGGACATGTTCAGAATTGCTGTTATTAACAATATGTAAAAATTAACATTTACGCATTTTATATTATGTTATCTGATAAATTCATTACATCACCTGAATGATGATAATAAGTTTTGATATTCCGTGCGCTTATGATATTTTCAACTTCTGCCTACAGTGCACTTTGCCTATTTACATATTGTTAATATAGTGTGATTTTGCCTTTTGGGGGTGGCAGTTTGCCAACAGCCACTGGAATAGAATAGAACAACCTGTGTCTAACGATGCTTAGGTAGATCACCGAATTTAGTAACAATGGATGACTATGTTTTTCATAGTTAAAGTTTATTCTCTCTTCTAGGGAGTTGTTGATCAAAGTGATTTTATAGGAGGCAATCTAGAATTTGTAATAGACAGGGCAAGGACATAAATGGATGGTCAAGTTATATATTTAACAACGACGATGTTTCTGTTGCTTGAAATCAACATGTCGTCATTGTTGAATGAAGAAGTTGATCATCCTAAATGTCTTCTTCATTAATGACCTAAATCAGCAAACCTATAACATCCTGTACTCACAGCTATTGGGGGATCCAGGACTAACACTGATCAGATTGCCTTTATTGGGAGTAACATTTTAACTAGTTCCTTCTTTTAACAGAGATGTATAACATGCAGGTTTGATATTGACACATTATCCATTAGGGATAGGTTACCTTTTCTATGCACAAAGAAAAAATAGAGCCACTGGCTCTGAAGCTCATCAGGAATCATGTTATTAATTATCTCTAAGGAAAAGATTAAGATTTCACATAATAAGTCATTGCCCAGTCATCAAATTTAAAAGTTATTATCAAAATTGGTTACACATTAATCAATATTCATTATAAATAATGTAGACCTTTGCAGTTGATTGTATTACTTCTTATTTTTATTCTGGAATTATCAACATTTATTACATAATGAAAAAGAGCCCCTATTTGTTTCCAAAAACCCTGTTTCTCATAGGCTCATAGTTTCATAGGCTCCTTTTCAATATTTAATTAATAAGTTCTATTGAGCATCTGAGTGTAAGACTAAATCAGTAACACAGCAGAGAAGTAACCTGAAACCTCTGTGTATTAGCTGCTGTTTGCATCTCTGCCAGGGAGAGGTCACTCCCCAGGTCAACACCTGCAATTACACAACATGCAGACCCTGGACTCACAGCCAGTTAATTATATATTTTAAATTTTGTTTTCCCCATCTTTATTTATTTTTCTTTACTGGAAAAGAAGATATGGTATCACAAACTCATGTAGTTAGTTTCAATAGTCTTATCTTATTTCATCACCAGTCATATTTGGTTCACATATCTATTGTAAAATAAACGTTTCTCAACCCTTTTTAAAAATATTCCTATGCATCCTGTCACAATATTCAGTTCACAGGCTATTTAATAGTTCTAATTTCACATTGATTACATCAAACATGTCCATAATGTAGTATTACTCTTAAGCTGACATATGAAGTGCACATAAAATCTCATTATGTTCACAGTTCATTAAAACAGCTGTTTTAGGCGGTGACCCCTGTGATCCATAATTTGGGGTCACAAGATCACCAAATCTACAATTTAGAATCCCCATTGGCCAAGGAGTCTGAACATAACATTTCAGCTTTCTAGAGCTTTTTGGACTGGAGAAAAAGATGAAAAATGCTTTTAAGGTTGTGACCCCTGTGGCCCTTATTTGGGGTCACAGGGTTACCAAATCTACAATTTAGAATCCCCTTCAGGCAAGGAGTCTGTTCATAAAATGTCAGCTCTCTATGTTCATTGGGACTGGAGAAGAAGATGAAAATAGCTTTTTAGTTTATGACCCCTGTGGCCCTTATTTGGGGTCACAGGGTCACAAAATCTACAATTTAGAATCCCAATTGGCCAAGGAGTCTGCACATAAATTTCAGCTCTCTGGAGTAATTGGTTCTGGAGAAGAAGTCGAAAAGTGAAAAGTTTACAGACGGACGGACGGCATCCCATGCCATAAGCGCATCGGGCCTTTCAGGCCTGATGAGCTAAAAAGTTAAGCACCCCCTGATATTTGTGATGATATCTTATCGAGAATATTTTAAATAGTCAAATAAGGTTCATTTATGAGTAGAGTAGTGTTTGTGCGATACGTTCCAACCAGTGATTCGTGACCGGCATCTTCATCGACATGTACGCCGAGAACCCTTCCTGACAAGTTCTCAGCTGAAACGTCTGTGGTTAACAAATCGAAACATCAGCACCAGAACAGTAAAAAATCGCCTCAAATGGGCAGGACTAAAGGCAAGAAGAGTAATTAAATGTCCCTTCTTGAGAGATCATCATAAACGTGCACTTTTGGTATGATGTTTGGACAGACAACACTGGAATCTGAGGACCTGGCGGAAAATCCATTGGTCTGACGGGAGTCGATTCTTGCTCCATGTTACTGATGGGCGTGCACGTGTTTGGAGACAGAAGAATACACCTTATACCCCCAGGAACATCCAGCTACAGCCGATCGTTGTTCCTCATTTCGATAACCGTGCACTTGCTACACGACCACAGTACATGGACGACAACGCCCGGCCTCACCAGTCACGTACGGTTGTCAATTACATACGAGCCAACGCAGTGACAACTTTACCCTGGCCAGCAGTAAGCCCAGATCTGAACCCTCTGGAGCATTTGTGGCGACTCCAGGCTCGGAACCCTCCATGATCCAGTAAATAATTTAAGATTTGGAGGCAGCTCTGCACGCTGAGTGGATGTTATTGACATGTTATTGAACAGACCCGAAGTCCGACTGGAGGCATGAGACGTAGGGTGCAGGGAGTCATCCGGGTACGTGGTGGTCCTACCAGATACTGATCATTCTTATTGAACATGTACACTTGGGTCTACAAAGAACATTTAGAAGTGACAATACCAATGGTAATGTGTTTTGTTTCACTTGCAGCTCCATACTTCTGTGGACATTGTTTCATGGTAAAAACAGTAACTGTGTAACCATGACAGATACATATTAATGCGTTTCTGTATTGCCAGATGTCTGTTCTATCTGAAACAATAATCTCAGATAAATTAGGGGTCACAGCAAACATACTTTTACTTAATTTACTGACCAACATCGTGAATAAGCCATTAAGAAGATTACAAAAACATCTGACACGCTTCCATATAAAAACAATCTTACATGCTTCTTCATATTTTAACATTTTATTCTTGGAACAAGAAACTTTTCACAAATGAAAGAAATAGAACCCATATTCACTGGTCCATCCTTGCAAACACCCAGCTGCATGAATAACAATTACCAATTACATGACATAGTACTGACTGTTAAAATAGAAGTATCAGTAAAATGTCAGAAAGCCACCCGGTCTGTACATGTCGTTCACATGGGGATATCAACTTATTACACCAGAGACCGTGTTCACATGGGGATATCAACTTATTACACCAGAGACCGTGTCGTTCACATGGGGATATCAACGTATTACACCAGAGACCGTATCGTTCACATGGGGATATCAATGTATTACACCAGAGACTGTGTCGTTCACATGGGGATATCAACGTATTACACCAGAGACCGTAGTTCACATGGGGATATCAACGTACTACACCAGAGACCGTGTCGTTCACATGGGGATATCAACGTATATCACCAGAGACCGTGTCATTCACATGGGGATATCAAAGTATTACACCAGAGACTGTGTCGTTCACATGGGGATATCAACGTATTACACCAGAGACCGTAGTTCACATGGGGATATCAACGTATTACACCAGAGACCGTGTTCACATGGGGATATCAACGTATTACACCAGAGACCGTGTTCACATGGGGATATCAACGTATTACACCAGAGACCGTGTTCACATGGGGATATCAACTTATTACACCAGAGACCGTAGTTCACATGGGGATATCAACGTATTACACCAGAGACCGTGTTCACATGGGGATATCAACGTATTACACCAGAGACCGTGTCGTTCACATGGGGATATCAATGTATTACACCAGAGACTGTGTCGTTCACATGGGGATATCAACGTATTACACCAGAGACCGTAGTTCACATGGGGATATCAACGTACTACACCAGAGACCGTGTCGTTCACATGGGGATATCAACGTATATCACCAGAGACCGTGTCATTCACATGGGGATATCAAAGTATTACACCAGAGACTGTGTCGTTCACATGGGGATATCAACGTATTACACCAGAGACCGTAGTTCACATGGGGATATCAACGTATTACACCAGAGACCGTGTTCACATGGGGATATCAACGTATTACACCAGAGACCGTGTTCACGTGGGGATATCAACGTATTACACCAGAGACCGTGTTCACATGGGGATATCAACTTATTACACCAGAGACCGTGTCGTTCACATGGGGATATCAACTTATTACACCAGTGACCGTGTCGTTCAAATGGGGATATCAACGTATTACACCAGAGACTGTGTCGTTCACATGGGGATATCAACGTATTACACCAGAGACCGTAGTTCACATGGGGATATCAACGTACTACACCAGAGACCGTGTCGTTCACATGGGGATATCAACGTATATCACCAGAGACTGTGTTGTTCACATGGGGATATCAACGTATTACACCAGAGACCGTGTTCACATGGGGATATCAAGGTATTACACCAGAGACCGTGTTCACATGGGGATATCAACGTATTACACCAGAGACCGTGTTCACATGGGGATATCAACGTATTAAAACCAGAGACCGTGTTCACATGGGGATATCAATGTATTACACCAGAGACCGTGTTCACATGGGGATATCAATGTATTACACCAGAGACCGTGTCGTTCACATGGGGATATCAACGTATTACACCAGAGATTGTGTCGTTCACATGGGGATATCAACGTATTACACCAGAGACCGTGTTCACATGGGGATATCAGAGCTGCCTACCCTCCTTTCAGGTTAAGTGTAGAAATATAGCAATTTTGGAGTATTTTTGTAATTTTTAGGTGTACAACTCGATGAAGTTGATATGATACTATATCTTCCAAGACATCATGCTCTGGTTTGACAACAATAATCTTTGTCTGCCTTTGTTTACTGGGGTTATCTCTTGAACTTAGTTATAATTTAACTCTGTAACAGTACAGAACTCCATTACTCTATACAGAAATTTATGAAATGAGCATTTTATATATTTCCAGAGAAGAGGTGTACAATTTGCAACATTGGTGTACAATCATATTTCAGGACTGTAAAGTGTACAAAATACACCAAAAGTGTACAAGTAGGCAGCCCTGGGATATCAACGTATTACACCAGAGACCGTGTTCACATTGGGATATCAACGTATTACATCAGAGAACATGTCGTTCATTTGGGGATATCAATGTATTACACCAGAGACCGTGTCGTTCACATGGGGATATCAACGTATTACATCAGAGGCCATGTCGTTCACATGGGGATATCAACGTATTACATCAGAGGCCGTGTCGTTCACATTGGGATATCAATGTATTACACCAGAGACCATGTTCACATGGGGATATCAATGTATTACACCTGAGACCGTGTCGTTCACATGGGGATATCAACGTATTACACCAGAGACCGTGTTCACATGGGGATATCAACTTATTACACCAGAGACCGTGTTCACTTGGGGATATCAATGTATTACACCAGAGACCATGTTCACATGGGGATATCAATGTATTACACCAGAGACAGTGTCCTTCACATGGAAATATCAACGTATTACACCAGAGACCGTGTTCACATGGGGATATCAAGGTATTACACCAGAGACCGTGTTCACATGGGGATATCAACGTATTACACCAGAGACCGTGTTCACATGGGGATATCAAGGTATTACACCAGAGACCGTGTTCACATGGGGATATCAACGTATTACACCAGAGACCGTGTTCACATGGGGATATCAATGTATTACACCAGAGACCGTGTTCACATGGGGATATCAATGTATTACACCAGAGACCGTGTCGTTCACATGGGGATATCAACGTATTACATCAGAGGCTGTGTCGTTCACATGGGGATATCAATGTATTACACCAGAGACCATGTTCACATGGGGATATCAATGTATTACACCTGAGACCGTGTCGTTCACATGGGGATATCAACGTATTACACCAGAGACCGTGTTCACATGGGGATATCAATGTATTACACCAGAGACCATGTTCACATGGGGATATCAATGTATTACACCAGAGACCGTGTCGTTCACATGGGGATATCAACGTATTACACCAGAGACCGTGTTCACGTGGGGATATCAAGGTATTACACCAGAGACTGTGTTCACATGGGGATATCAATGTATTACACCAGAGACCGTGTTCACATGGGGATATCAATGTATTACACCAGAGACCATGTTCACATGGGGATATCAATGTATTACACCAGAGACCGTGTCCTTCACATGGAAATATCAACGTATTACACCAGAGACCTTGTTCACATGGGGATATCAAGGTATTACACCAGAGACCGTGTTCACATGGGGATATCAACGTATTACACCATAGACCGTGTTCACATGGGGATATCAATGTATTACACCAGAGACCGTGTTCACATGGGGATATCAATGTATTACACCAGAGACCGTGTCGTTCACATGGGGATATCAACGTATTACATCAGAGGCTGTGTCGTTCACATGGGGATATCAATGTATTACACCAGAGACCATGTTCACATGGGGATATCAATGTATTACACCTGAGACCGTGTCGTTCACATGGGGATATCAACGTATTACACCAGAGACCGTGTTCACATGGGGATATCAAGGTATTACACCAGAGACTGTGTTCACATGGGGATAGCAACGTATTACACCAGAGACCGTGTTCACATGGGGATATCAACGTATTACACCAGAGACCGTGTTCACATGGGGATATCAATGTATTACACCAGAGACCGTGTTCACATGGGGATATCAATGTATTACACCAGAGACCATGTTCAAATGGGGATATCAATGTATTACACCAGAGACCGTGTCGTTCACATGGGGATATCAACGTATTACACCAGAGACCGTGTTCACGTGGGGATATCAAGGTATTACACCAGAGAGTGTGTTCACATGGGGATATCAACGTATTACACCAGAGACCGTGTTCACATGGGGATATCAAGGTATTACACCAGAGACCGTGTTCACATGGGGATATCAACGTATTACACCAGAGACCGTGTTCACATGGGGATATCAACGTATTACACCAGAGACCGTGTTCACATGGGGATATCAATGTATTACACCAGAGACCGTGTTCACATGGGGATATCAATGTATTACACCAGAGACCATGTTCACATGGGGATATCAATGTATTACACCAGAGACCGTGTCGTTCACATGGGGATAGCAACGTATTACACCAGAGACCGTGTTCACGTGGGGATATCAAGGTATTACACCAGAGACTGTGTTCACATGGGGATATCAATGTATTACACCAGAGACCGTGTTCACATGGGGATATCAATGTATTACACCAGAGACCATGTTCACATGGGGATATCAATGTATTACACCAGAGACCGTGTCCTTCACATGGAAATATCAACGTATTACACCAGAGACCGTGTTCACATGGGGATATCAAGGTATTACACCAGAGACCGTGTTCACATGGGGATATCAACGTATTACTCCCGAGACCTTGTTCACATGGGGATATCAACGTATTACACCAGAGACCGTGTTCACATGGGGATATCAACGTATTACACCAGAGACCGTGTTCACATGGGGATATCAAGGTATTACACCAGAGACCGTGTTCACATGGGGATATCAACGTATTACACCAGAGACCGTGTTCACATGGGGATATCAATGTATTACACCAGAGACCGTGTTCACATGGGGATATCAATGTATTACACCAGAGACCGTGTCGTTCACATGGGGATATCAACGTATTACATCAGAGGCTGTGTCGTTCACATGGGGATATCAATGTATTACACCAGAGACCATGTTCACATGGGGATATCAATGTATTACACCAGAGACCGTGTTCACATGGGGATATCAATGTATTACACCAGAGACCATGTTCACATGGGGATATCAATGTATTACACCAGAGACCGTGTCGTTCACATGGGGATATCAACGTATTACACCAGAGACCGTGTTCACGTGGGGATATCAAGGTATTACACCAGAGAGTGTGTTCACATGGGGATATCAACGTATTACACCAGAGACCGTGTTCACATGGGGATATCAAGGTATTACACCAGAGACCGTGTTCACATGGGGATATCAACGTATTACACCAGAGACCGTGTTCACATGGGGATATCAACGTATTACACCAGAGACCGTGTTCACATGGGGATATCAATGAATTACACCAGAGACCGTGTTCACATGGGGATATCAATGTATTACACCAGAGACCATGTTCACATGGGGATATCAATGTATTACACCAGAGACCGTGTCGTTCACATGGGGATAGCAACGTATTACACCAGAGACCGTGTTCACGTGGGGATATCAAGGTATTACACCAGAGACTGTGTTCACATGGGGATATCAATGTATTACACCAGAGACCGTGTTCACATGGGGATATCAATGTATTACACCAGAGACCATGTTCACATGGGGATATCAATGTATTACACCAGAGACCGTGTCCTTCACATGGAAATATCAACGTATTACACCAGAGACCGTGTTCACATGGGGATATCAAGGTATTACACCAGAGACCGTGTTCACATGGGGATATCAACGTATTACACCAGAGACCTTGTTCACATGGGGATATCAAGGTATTACACCAGAGACCGTGTTCACATGGGGATATCAACGTATTACACCAGAGACCGTGTTCACATGGGGATATCAATGTATTACACCAGAGACCGTGTTCACATGGGGATATCAATGTATTACACCAGAGACCGTGTCGTTCACATGGGGATATCAACGTATTACATCAGAGGCTGTGTCGTTCACATGGGGATATCAATGTATTACACCAGAGACCATGTTCACATGGGGATATCAATGTATTACACCTGAGACCGTGTCGTTCACATTGGGATATCAACGTATTACACCAGAGACCGTGTTCACATGGGGATATCAAGGTATTACACCAGAGACCGTGTTCACATGGGGATATCAACGTATTACACCAGAGACCGTGTTCACATGGGGATATCAACGTATTACACCAGAGACCGTGTTCACATGGGGATATCAATGTATTACACCAGAGACCGTGTTCACATGGGGATATCAATGTATTACACCAGAGACCATGTTCACATGGGGATATCAATGTATTACACCAGAGACCGTGTCGTTCACATGGGGATATCAACGTATTACACCAGAGACCGTGTTCACGTGGGGATATCAAGGTATTACACCAGAGACTGTGTTCACATGGGGATATCAATGTATTACACCAGAGACCGTGTTCACATGGGGATATCAATGTATTACATCAGAGACCATGTTCACATGGGGATATCAATGTATTACACCAGAGACCGTGTTCACATGGGGATATCAATGTATTACACCAGAGACCATGTTCACATGGGGATATCAATGTATTACACCAGAGACCGTGTCGTTCACATGGGGATATCAACGTATTACACCAGAGACCGTGTTCACATGGGGATATCAATGTATTACACCAGAGACCGTGTTCACATGGGGATATCAATGTATTACACCAGAGATCATGTTCACATGGGGATGTCAATGTATTACACCAGAGACCGTGTCGTTCACATGGGGATATCAACGTATTACACCAGAGACCGTGTTCACGTGGGGATATCAAGGTATTACACCAGAGACTGTGTTCACATGGGGATATCAATGTATTACACCAGAGACCGTGTTCACATGGGGATATCAATGTATTACACCAGAGACCATGTTCACATGGGGATATCAATGTATTACACCAGAGACCGTGTCCTTCACATGGAAATATCAACGTATTACACCAGAGACCGTGTTCACATGGGGATAACAAGGTATTACACCAGAGACCGTGTTCACATGGGGATATCAACGTATTACACCAGAGACCTTGTTCACATGGGGATATCAAGGTATTACACCAGAGACCGTGTTCACATGGGGATATCAACGTATTACACCAGAGACCGTGTTCACATGGGGATATCAATGTATTACACCAGAGACCGTGTTCACATGGGGATATCAATGTATTACACCAGAGACCGTGTCGTTCACATGGGGATATCAACGTATTACATCAGAGGCTGTGTCGTTCACATGGGGATATCAATGTATTACACCAGAGACTGTGTTCACATGGGGATATCAATGTATTACACCTGAGACCGTGTCGTTCACATGGGGATATCAACGTATTACATCAGAGACCGTGTTCACATGGGGATATCAAGGTATTACACCAGAGACCGTGTTCACATGGGGATATCAACGTATTACACCAGAGACCGTGTTCACATGGGGATATCAATGTATTACACCAGAGACCATGTTCACATGGGGATATCAATGTATTACACCAGAGACCGTGTTCACATGGGGATATCAATGTATTACACCAGAGACCATGTTCACATGGGGATATCAATGTATTACACCTGAGACCGTGTCGTTCACATGGGGATATCAACTTATTACACCAGAGACCGTGTTCACATGGGGATATCAAGGTATTACACCAGAGACCGTGTTCAAATGGGGATATCAACGTATTACACCAGAGACCGTGTTCACATGGGGATATCAATGTATTACACCAGAGACCGTGTTCACATGGGGATATCAACGTATTACACCAGAGACCGTGTCGTTCACATGGGGATATCAACGTATTAAATCAGAGGCCGTGTCGTTCACATGGGGATATCAACGTATTACATCAGAGGCCGTGTCGTTCACATGGGGATATCAACGTATTACACCAGAGACCGTGTCGTTCACATGGGGATATCAATGTATTACATCAGAGACCGTGTCGTTCACATAGGGATATCAACGTATTACATCAGAGGCCGTGTCGTTCACATGGGGATATCAACGTATTACATCAGAGGCTGTGTCGTTCACATGGGGATATCAATGTATTACACCAGAGACCATGCATGTTCACATGGGGATATCAACGTATTACACCGGAGAACGTGTTCACATGGGGATATCAAGGTATTACACCAGAGAACGTGTTCACATGGGGATATCAACGTATTACACCAGAGACCATGTTCACATGGGGATATCAATGTTTTACACCAGAGACCATGTTCACATGGGGATATGAATGTATTACACTAGAGACTGTGTTCACATGGGGATATCAACGTATTACACCAGAGACCTTGTTCACATGGGGATATCAATGTATTACACCAGAGACCGTGTTCACATGGGGATATCAATGTATTACACTAGAGACCGTGTCGTTCACATGGGGATATCAATGTATTACACCAGAGACCGTGTTCACATGGGGATATCAACGTATTACACCAGAGACCGTGTTCACATGGGGATATCAATGTATTACATCAGAGACCGTGCCGTTCACATGGGGATATCAACGTATTACACCAGAGACCTTGTTCACATGGGGATATCAATGTATTACACCAGAGACCGTGTTCACATGGGGATATCAATGTATTACACTAGAGACCGTGTCGTTCACATGGGGATATCAATGTATTACACCAGAGACCGTGTTCACATGGGGATATCAACGTATTACACCAGAGACCGTGTTCACATGGGGATATCAAGGTATTACACCAGAGACCGTGTTCACATGGGGATATCAACGTATTACACCAGAGACCATGTTCACATGGGGATATCAATGTATTACACCAGAGACCGTGTTCACATGGGGATATCAACGTATTACACCAGAGACCGTGTTCACATGGGGATATCAATGTATTACACCAGAGACTGTGTTCACATGGGGATATCAATGTATTACACCAGAGACCGTGTTCACATTGGGATATCAATGTATTACACCAGAGACCATGTTCACATGGGGATATCAATGTATTACACCAGAGACCGTGTCGTTCACATGGGGATATCAACGTATTACACCAGAGACCATGTTCACATGGGGATATCAATGTATTACACCAGAGACCGTGTTCACATGGGGATATCAACGTATTACACCAGAAACCGTGTTCACATGGGGATATCAATGTATTACACCAGAGACCGTGTTCACATGGGGATATCAACGTATTACACCAGAGACCGTGTTCACATGGGGATATCAACGTATTACACCAGAGACCGTGTCGTTCACATGGGGATATCAATGTATTACACCAGAGACCGTGTTCACATGGGGATATCAATGTATTACACCAGAGACCGTGTTCACATGGGGATATCAATGTATTACACCAGAGACCGTGTTCACATGGGGATATCAACGTATTACACCAGAGACCGTGTTCACATGGGGATATCAACGTATTACACCAGAGACCGTGTTCACATGGGGATATCAACGTATTACACCAGAGATCGTGTCGTTCACATGGGGATATCAACGTATTACATCAGAGACGGTGTCGTTCACATGGGGATATCAACGTATTATCCTCAAAGCTACAGACCGAAGGCCAGCAGGCTATCACCTCCTCTGCCAAGGAACCACACTTGCGGTGCCAGTCACATGGTTTGCCCATGTTATGGGTAAAACCAGAGCCTCTACAACAACTTTCAGACTGAACAAAGTCATGGACAGGTTTTTTTACGCTGGAAGACCTGGGCAACAAGACTGCAGCTCAGTTCAAGCGCAGGAATGAGGCTGTCCTGCAGGCTATTGAAGGTACATAGAGAATCATCAGGTCATGTTTACCCTTACCCTATTGAAGGTACATAGAGAATCATCAGGTCATGTTTACCCTTACCCTATTGAAGGTACATAGAGAATCATCAGGTCATGTTTACCCTTACCCTATTGAAGGTACATAGAGAATCATCAGGTCATGTTTACCCTTACCCTATTGAAGGTACATAGAGAATCATCAGGTCATGTTTACCCTTACCCTATTGAAGGTACATAGAGAATCATCAGGTCATGTTTACCCTAACCATATTGAAGGTACATAGAGGATCATCAGGTCATGTTACCCTTACCCTATTGAAGGTACATAGAGAATCATCAGGTCATGTTTACCCTTACCCTATTGAAGGTACATAGAGGATCATCAGGTCATGTTTACCCTTACCCTATTGAAGGTACATAGAGGATCATCAGGTCATGTTTACCCTAACCCTATTGAAGGTACATAGAGGATCATCAGGTCATGTTTACCCTTACCCTATTGAAGGTACATAGAGGATCATCAGGTCATGTTTACCCTTACCCTATTGAAGGTACATAGAGAATCATCAGGTCATGTTTACCCTTACCCTATTGAAGGTACATAGAGAATCATCAGGTCATGTTTACCCTTACCCTATTGAAGGTACATAGAGAATCATCAGGTCATGTTTACCCTTACCCTATTGAAGGTACATAGAGAATCATCAGGTCATGTTTACCCTAACCATATTGAAGGTACATAGAGGATCATCAGGTCATGTTACCCTTACCCTATTGAAGGTACATAGAGAATCATCAGGTCATGTTTACCCTTACCCTATTGAAGGTACATAGAGGATCATCAGGTCATGTTTACCCTAACCCTATTGAAGGTACATAGAGGATCATCAGGTCATGTTTACCCTTACCCTATTGAAGGTACATAGAGGATCATCAGGTCATGTTTACCCTAACCCTATTGAAGGTACATAGAGGATCATCAGGTCATGTTTACCCTTACCCTATTGAAGGTACATAGAGGATCATCAGGTCATGTTTACCCTTACCCTATTGAAGGTACATAGACAATCATCAGGTCATGTTTACCCTAACCCTATTGAAGGTACATAGACAATCATCAGGTCATGTTTACCCTAACCCTATTGAAGGTACATAGACAATCATCAGGTCATGTTTACCCTTACCCTATTGAAGGTACATAGAGAATCATCAGGTCATGTTTACCCTAACCCTATTGAAAGTACATAGAGAATCATCAGGTCATGTTTACCCTTACCCTATTGAAGGTACATAGAGAATCATCAGGTCATGTTTACCCTTACCCTATTGAAGGTACATAGAGAATCATCAGGTCATGTTTACCCTAACCCTATTGAAGGTACATAGAGAATCATCAGGTCATGTTTACCCTAACCCTATTGAAGGGACAGAGAATCATCAGGTCATTCTCTAGTTTTTTAATTAATGTACACCCAAATCCTCACACAGCCATCACAACAAATAAGATAATAAATTGTATTCCATCCATAATTTTGTTTACAATTTATTTATGATAAATGTTTTATGTTTACAGTTTTTGGCATCACAGCCCTAAACCTTCTTCCCTCCCAGTTCTCGGACCAGCTTTCCAAGAAGATTTGCAGCTTGAGGAAGGCGTACACAAACTTAGGTATATATTGCTTCCTCATATATAGTATTATATTGCTTCCTTGTATATAGTATTATATTGCTTCCTTGTATATAGTATTATATTGCTTCCTCATATATAGTATTATATTGCTTCCTCATATATAGTATTATATTGCTTCCTCATATTTGTATTATATTGCTTCCTTGTATATAGTATTATATTGCTTCCTTGTATATAGTATTATATTGCTTCCTTGTATATAGTATTATATTGCTTCCTTGTATATAGTATTATATTGCTTCCTCATATATAGTATTATATTGCTTCCTCATATATAGTATTATATTGCTTCCTCATATATAGTATTATATTGCTTCCTTGTATATAGTATTATATTGCTTCCTCGTATATAGTATTATATTGCTTCCTTGTATATAGTATTATATTGCTTCCTTGTATATAGTATTATATTGCTTCCTTGTATATAGTATTATATTGCTTCCTTGTATATAGTATTATATTGCTTCCTCGTATATAGTATTATATTGCTTCCTCGTATATAGTATTATATTGCTTCCTCATATATAGTATTATATTGCTTCCTCATATATAGTATTATATTGCTTCCTTGTATATAGTATTATATTGCTTCCTTGTTTATAGTATTATATTGCTTCCTTGTATATAGTATTATATTGCTTCCTCGTATATAGTATTATATTGCTTCCTCATATATAGTATTATATTGCTTCCTTGTATATAGTATTATATTGCTTCCTTGTATATAGTATTATATTGCTTAATTGTATATAGTATTATATTGCTTCCTTGTATATAGTATTATATTGCTTCCTCGTATATAGTATTATATTGCTTCCTCTAAATAGTATTATATTGCTTCCTTGTATATAGTATTATATTGCTTCCTTGTATATAGTATTATATTGCTTCCTTGTATATAGTATTATATTGCTTCCTTGTTTATAATATTATATTGCTTCCTTGTATATAGTATTATATTGCTTCCTCGTATATAGTATTATATTGCTTCCTCATATATAGTATTATATTGCTTCCTTGTATATAGTATTATATTGCTTCCTTGTATATAGTATTATATTGCTTCCTTGTATATAGTATTATATTGCTTCCTTGTATATAGTATTATATTGCTTCCTTGTATATAGTATTATATTGCTTCCTCGTATATAGTATTATATTGCTTCCTCATATATAGTATTATATTGCTTCCTTGTATATAGTATTATATTGCTTCCTTGTATATAGTATTATATTGCTTCCTTGTTTATAGTATTATATTGCTTCCTCGTATATAGTATTATATTGCTTCCTCGTATATAGTATTATATTGCTTCCTCGTATATAGTATTATATTGCTTCCTGGTATATAGTATTATATTGCTTCCTTGTATATAGTATTATATTGCTTCCTTGTATATAGTATTATATTGCTTCCTTGTATATAGTATTATATTGCTTCCTTGTATATAGTATTATATTGCTTCCTTGTTTATAGTATTATATTGCTTCCTCGTATATAGTATTATATTGCTTCCTCGTATATAGTATTATATTGCTTCCTTGTATATAGTATTATATTGCTTCCTTGTATATAGTATTATATTGCTTCCTCGTATATAGTATTATATTGCTTCCTCATATATAGTATTATATTGCTTCCTTGTATATAGTATTATATTGCTTCCTTGTTTATAGTATTATATTGCTTCCTTGTATATAGTATTATATTGCTTCCTCGTATATAGTATTATATTGCTTCCTCATATATAGTATTATATTGCTTCCTTGTATATAGTATTATATTGCTTCCTCGTATATAGTATTATATTGCTTCCTCATATATAGTATTATATTGCTTCCTCATATATAGTATTATATTGCTTCCTCATATATAGTATTATATTGCTTCCTTGTATATAGTATTATATTGCTTCCTTGTATATAGTATTATATTGCTTCCTTGTATATAGTATTATATTGCTTCCTTGTATATAGTATTATATTGCTTCCTCGTATATAGTATTATATTGCTTCCTCGTATATAGTATTATATTGCTTCCTCATATATAGTATTATATTGCTTCCTTGTATATAGTATTATATTGCTTCCTCGTATATAGTATTATATTGCTTCCTTGTATATAGTATTATATTGCTTCCTTGTATATAGTATTATATTGCTTCCTTGTATATAGTATTATATTGCTTCCTTGTATATAGTATTATATTGCTTCCTTGTATATAGTATTATATTGCTTCCTCGTATATAGTATTATATTGCTTCCTCATATATAGTATTATATTGCTTCCTCATATATAGTATTATATTGCTTCCTCATATATAGTATTATATTGCTTCCTCGTATATAGTATTATATTGCTTCATTGTATATAGTATTATATTGCTTCCTTGTATATAGTATTATATTGCTTCCTTGTATATAGTATTATATTGCTTCCTTGTATATAGTATTATATTGCTTCCTCATATATAGTATTATATTGCTTCCTCATATATAGTATTATATTGCTTCCTTGTATATAGTATTATATTGCTTCCTTGTATATAGTATTATATTGCTTCCTCATATATAGTATTATATTGCTTCCTCGTATATAGTATTATATTGCTTCCTTGTATATAGTATTATATTGCTTCCTCGTATATAGTATTATATTGCTTCCTTGTATATAGTATTATATTGCTTCCTTGTATATAGTATTATATTGCTTCCTTGTATATAGTATGATATTGCTTCCTCATATATAGTATTATATTGCTTCCTTGTATATATATTTTGACACTGCTTCCTTTTATATATTAAAATTAATTACTTAATTACCCACTGTACACACTTCCTAGCACTCTGTAGGAGGATTTGTTGGTTAAATTTTACGACTTAATTACCCACTGTACACAATTCCTAGCACTCTGTAGAAGGATTTGTTCGTTAAATTTTACGACTTAATTACCCACTTCCTAGAACTCTGTAGGAGGATTTGTTCGGTAAATTTTTTACGACTTAATTACCCAGTGTTACACTTCCTAGCACTCTGTAGGAGGATTTGTTCGTTAAATTTTACGACTTAATTACCCACTTCCTAGAACTCTGTAGGATTTGTTCGTTAAATTTTTTACGATTTTATTACCCACTGTACACACTTCCTAGCACTCTGTAGGAGGATGTGTTGATTAAATTTTACGACTTAATTACCCACTGTACACACTTCCTAGCACTCTGTAGAAGGATTTGTTCGTTAAATTTTACGACTTAATTACCCACTGTACACATTTGGGGTCACGGGGTCACATAATCTACAATTTAGAATCCCCATTGGCCAAGGAGTCTGCACACAACTTTTCAGCTCTCTAGACCTGTTGGAACTGGAGAAGAAGATGAAAATAGGTTTTTAAGGATGTGATATCTGTGACCCCATTTGGGGTCACGGGGTCACGGGGTCACGAAATCTACAATTTAGAATTCCCATTGGCCAAGGAGTCTGCACACAACTTTTCAGCTCTCTAGGCCTTTTGGAACTGGAGAAGAAGATGAAAATAGGTTTTTAAGGATGTGATCTCTGTGACCCCATTTGGGGTCACGGGGTCACGGGGTCACGAAATCTACAATTTAGAATCCCCATTGGCCAAGGAGTCTGCACACAACTTTTCAGCTCTCTAGACCTTTTTGAACTGGAGAAGATGATGAAAATAGGTTTTTAAGGATGTGACCCCTGTGACCCCATTTGGGGTCACGAAATCTACAATTTATATTCCCCATTGGCCAAGAAGTCTGCACACAACTTTTCAGCTCTCTAGACCTTTTGGAACTGGAGAAGAAGATGAAAATAGGTTTTTAAGGATGTGATCTCGGGTCACGGGGTCACGAAATCTACAATTTAGAATCCCCATTGGCCAAGGAGTCTGCACACAACTTTTCAGCTCTCTAGACCTTTTGGAACTGGAGAAGAAGATGAAAATAGGTTTTTAAGGAGAATCTAGGAAAAAAAGTCACAGTAAAAAAGTCATGGAAAAAAAGTCACAGGAAAAAAAGTCACAATTTTATCAAAATGCATATAAGT
Source organism: Gibbula magus (assembly GCA_936450465.1). NCBI lineage: Eukaryota > Metazoa > Mollusca > Gastropoda > Trochida > Trochidae > Gibbula > Gibbula magus. The sequence continues at coordinate 3,236,310 of OW388292.1, read as the reverse complement.
GACTAATTCTTTCTTTATTTTAGTAAATAATCCTTTGATATGCATTTTAAATTATTGTTTGTTGTAAATCCACATATTTTTAGAACCATTTAAGCTTGGATAGTAAGGTAATTGGCTTTATTGTAATTACAAATTGAGTGTTGTTTTTGTTTATTGCTATGAATAGCCATGAACTGTTGACTTGTGTTGTTTTTGTTAACAGCCAATCAGTATGTATACTTAGTAGATTGAGAATATCCATTCTAAAATCTTTTGATGTTTTGATTGAGTTCATCTTGTTTTAAGACTGGCTTCTTAGGCAATAGTGTATAAAATATGTTATGTTTGTCATTATTTCACTATCATCATGGAGGTCATTCAGACTAACAAAGGCGGTTTCAAATTGATACTTGAAGGCCACATGTACACCAAACAATAAAGAGTTTTGAAATGTCCAGATGATGATGATGTCCAGAGATAAGTAATAAGTCTCTAAAATGTTATTGTTTTAATGTATATTGTTATGAGAAATATTGTTTTTATTGATGGCTAATAAAAAGTTGTGACTTTTTTACCTGTGACTTTTTTTCCTACAGAAACTTGTGACTTTTTTACCGTGACTTTTTTACCTGTGACTTTTTTTCCACTTGGGGTCATGGGGTCACGAAATCTACAATTTATATTCCCCATTGGCCAAGGAGTCTGCACATAAAATTTCAGCTCTGTGGAGTCATTGGTTCTGGAGAAGAAGTCGAAAAAGCGAAAAGTTTACGGATGGACGGACGGATGGACGGACGGACGGATGGACGGACGCCGGACACCATGCCATGCCATAAGCCCATCGGGCCTTTCAGGCCTGATGAGCTAAAAATAAACTCAACCAAATTATCGGTTCCATATATCTTTATTTTATCTGCACTAGCTCAGGGGAGAACGATAACAAAGGTACAAATCTGTTGACATATACACAGTACATCTCAATCTTTGCATGGTTATGCTTTCAATGTCATACATGTTTTCAATTATTTGTCAATTACTTTGGAAATTTGATGAAGTGTCTTCTGACATTCAAACGATAGCGGTATCCTGCAAAGAATACTTGCTGTCCTCCTGCTTGTGAAGTGATGTATTCAACACGCTGTACAAATTGCCATTGTGGGATGGATGCAGCTGGTTCCCATCCTAAGTTATCTTGAGCTAAATTAACTGAGTTGATATCATCTTCTCAATAATTTAAGTATTTCCATTATCTTAGACAGTTATCACAAAGGATGTAAATAAAATGTAAGTTAATCCTACTCTGCAATGCTAAATAAAAAGGTTAATTGTTTCTAAAGAAAATATGTTAGAGCGGAACAGAACAGAACATATTTTATTCTTAAAAACCACACAAGTGATAAAGAGAACATACAGGCATATACAATGATGTAAGAATATGACATTATTTAAAAAGGGGTAAACAGCATTTTATATATTTTAATAGTTTTATCATTAAAGGTTCATAATGACATTTCATTAGATATATACATTTAGAATATGCGGAGATGCAGGGATTCAGTTAATCCTTCTGTGACTATTTGTTATGTTAAATTAACATGTTAACTGTTTCTGTATAATTGTATAACAAAAGATAATCTGTTGGTAAACTGGTTAGTAGATGCAAGAATTTAGGTACTCTGACATGATTATTTCAATATTTGTAATACTAAATAAACAGGTTAACTTTATCTGTATGAGTGTGACTCTGTTCGATGTTAGTAACTGGAAAATAGGTTGTTCCATTATGATAAATGGCCTACACTATTTTGTGTAGGCAGAGTGGGATGTAGGCAGATTGGGACTGTAGGCAGTATGAGACCTAACCATACTTTTCTCCAAAAAACAGAAAGATGGTCTAAATGATTTTGCAAAAGCATTCTGGTGATGGTAGAATTTGGTTTGCTACAACACTTCGGAAGTGAGTATTCAATGGGATTTTTTAAAAAGGGGATTACATTAAATTATACACTTGTAGCTTCACTTGCAACTGGCATCAATACATCTATGTACTTTCTGTTTCTTCACACATGGATAATCAACCCACACCTAAATTTCTTCTCTTCATACATTAATTAAAATCTGCATTATGAAATAATAACCATATTGGAATTATTTCTCAAACATTTCCTCACTTTATCTTGGGATGAAGAAAACTTGTTATTTATGACAAAGAAGAAAAACATTTTCGTGAAACTCTGTCATGCCCCGACTTCTCCAATGTTCATCCAGAGAATCTTGCTTTAACAGTTTCTCCACACTGAACTGGTCCCCTGCAAACAAAGCATTTTCAGCTTAAACAACTCACACTGAACTGGTCCCCTGCAAACAAAGCATTTTAAGCTTAAACAACTCACACTGAACTGGTCCCCTGCAAACAAAGCATTTTCAGCTTAAACAACTTACACTGAACTGGTCAGCTAAAACAACTTACAAGAAAAGCAAGATTTCTTTATTTCATAAACAAAGGAATGTAGGAAAAAAAGTCACAGGAAAAAAAGAAGAAGATGATTATTAGAATAAATTAACAAGTAAAGTATACTTGTTATCGGTAATAACATAATTGAAAGAATATTTTCTTCTGTAACAACAAACAACATTTGTCACCTTTGATCTAGAAGACTGGCTTCAGTGCAAATTAATACAAAGGCTATCATTAAGGTATTTGAAGAAAACAACAATTTTGCCGAGTATCATTGTCACACGGAGTTGGCTAGAACGTTCAATAAATAAAGAATATTGATTGAGATCAATTACCAGTGACTAAACTGTTAGTGCATCCATAAAATCCAATAAAATATTGTGACTTTTTTTCCTAGGCAAATTTGTGACTTTTTTACTGTGACTTTTTTTCCTGTGACTTTTTTTCCTGTGACTTTTTTATCGATCACCAAACAAAGTAGCAAGAGCTAATCCAATGAGCCACCTACAGAGAGAGCTTTGTCACTGTACATCCATTAGGGGCTACTGAATGTGAGAACAGCTTGACTCGCGCTTGTTTGACATCATGTTTGTCGAGGCCTCTGTGGCCAAGTGGATAAGGTGTTGCTATAATCAGTGCTACTACCTACCAATGGGATAACAAAAGTATTAGTGAGAATACTATTTGTTGCCTTATTACTAAAATTGCAATGAAAGAAATGAAAATGTTTTAAGACTTTAAGAAGCTGGATAGGTATGTAATGTGGATGACTGGATGGGTACGTAATGTGGATGACTGGATGGGTACGTAATGTGGATGACTGGATGGGTACGTAATGTGGATGACTGGATGGGTATGTAATGTGGATGACTGGATGGGTATGCAATGTGGATGACTGGATGGGTATGTAATGTGGATGACTGGATGGGTATGCAATGTGGATGACTGGATGGGTACGTAATGTGGATGACTGGATGGCTACGTAATGAGGATGACTGGATGTGTACGTAATGAGGATGACAGGATGGGTACTTAATGTGGATGACTGGATGGGTAAGCATTGTGGATGACTGGATGTGTACGTAATGAGGATGACAGGATGGGTACGTAATGTGGATGACTGGATGGGTATGCAATGTGGATGACTGGATGGGTACGTAATGTGGATGACAGGATGGGTACGTAATGTGGATGACTGGATGGCTACGTAATGAGGATGACTGGATGTGTACGTAATGAGGATGACAGGATGGGTACTTAATGTGGATGACTGGATGGGTAAGCATTGTGGATGACTGGATGGGTACGCATTAAGTACCCATCTAGTCAATTGGATGTGGATGACTGGATGGCTACGTAATGAGGATGACTGGATGTGTACGTAATGAGGATGACAGGATGGGTACGTAATGTGGATGACTGGATGGGTACGTAATGTGGATGACTGGATGGGTACGTAATGTGGATGACTGGATGGCTACGTAATGAGGATGACTGGATGTGTACGTAATGAGGATGACAGGATGGGTACTTAATGTGGATGACTGGATGGGTAAGCATTGTGGATGACTGGATGGGTACGCATTAAGTACCCATCTAGTCAATTGGATGTGGATGACTGGATGGCTACGTAATGAGGATGACTGGATGTGTACGTAATGAGGATGACAGGATGGGTACGTAATGTGGATGACTGGATGGGTATGCAATGTGGATGACTGGATGGGTAAGCAATGTGGATGACAGGATGGGTATGTAATGTGGATGACTGGATGGGTACGTAATGTGGATGACAGGATGGGTATGTAATGTGGATGACAGGATGGGTATGAAATGTGGATGACAGGATGGGTACTTAATGTGGATGACTGGATGGGTAAGCATTGTGGATGACTGGATGGGTACGCATTAAGTACCCATCTAGTCAATTGGATGTGGATGACTGGATGGCTACGTAATGAGGATGACTGGATGTGTACGTAATGAGGATGACTGGATGTGTACGTAATGTGGATGACTGGATGGGTACGTAATGTGGATGACTGGATGGGTATGCAATGTGGATGACTGGATGGCTACGTAATGTGGATGACTGGATGGGTACGTAATGTGGATGACAGGATGGGTATGCAATGTGGATGACTGGATGGGTACACATTGTGGATGACTGGATGGGTATGTAATGTGGATGACTGGATGGGTACACATTGTGGATGACTGGATGGGTATGTAATGTGGATGACTGGATGGGTATGTAATGTGGATGACTGGATGGGTTCGTAATGTGGATGACTGGATGGGTACTTAACGGGAATGACTGGATGAGTACCCAATGTGGATGACTGGATGGGTACTTAATGTGGATGACTGGATGGGTATGTAATGTGGATGACTGGATGGGTACGTAATGTGGATGACTGGATCGGTACATAATGACGATGACTGGACGGGTACTTAATGGGAATGATTGGATGGGTATGTAATGTGGATGACTGGATCGGTACATAATGACGATGACTGGATGGGTACTTACTGACAATGACTGGATGGGTATGTAATGTGGATGACAGGATCGGTACATAATGACGATGACTGGATGGGTACGTAATGACAATGACTGGATGGGTACGTAATGTGGATGACTGGATGGGTACGTTATGTGGATGACTGGATGGGTATGTAATGTGGATGACTGGATCGGTACATAATGACGATGACTGGATGGGTACTTAATGGGAATGATTGGATGGGTATGTTATGTGGATGACTGGATGGGTACATAATGTGGATGACTGGATGGGTATGTAATGTGGATGACTGGATGGGTACGTAATGTGGATGACTGGATGGGTCCGTAATGACAATGACTGGATGTGTACGTAATGTGGATGACTGGATGGGTATGTAATGTGGATGACTGGATGGGTATGTAATGTGGATGACTGGATCGGTACATAATGACGATGACTGGATGGGTACTTAATGGGAATGATTGGATGGGTATGTTATGTGGATGACTGGATGGGTACATAATGTGGATGACTGGATGGGTATGTAATGTGGATGACTGGATGGGTATGTAATGTGGATGACTGGATGGGTCCGTAATGACAATGACTGGATGTGTACGTAATGTGGATGAATGGATGGGTACATAATGTGGATGACTGGATGAGTACGTAATGTGGATGACTGGATGGGTACGTAATGTGGATGACTGGATGGGTATGCAATGTGGATGACTGGATGGGTACATAATGAGGATGACTGGTTGGGTACATAATGACGATGACTGGATGGGTACGTAATGTGGATGACTGGATGGGTACATAATGTGGATGACTGGATGGGTACATAATGTGGATGACTGGATGGGTATTCAATGTGGATGACTGGATGGGTAAGCATTGTGGTAGACTGGATGGGTATGTTATGTGGATGACTGGATGGGTACGTAATGTGGATGAATGGATGGGTATGTAATGTGGATGACTGGATGGGTATGTAATGTGGATGACTGGATGGGTACTTAATGGGAATGACTGGATGGGTATGCAATGTGGATGACTGGATGGGTACATAATGTGGATGACTGGATGGGTATGTAATGTGGATGACTGGATGGGTACTTAATGTGGATGACTGGATGGGTATGTAATGTGGATGACTGGATGGGTACATAATGTGGATGACTGGATGGGTATGCAATGTGGATGACTGGATGGGTAAGCATTGTGGATGACTGGATGGGTATGTTATGTGGATGACTGGATGGGTACGTAATGTGGATGAATGGATGGGTATGTAATGTGGATGACTGGATGGGTATGTAATGTGGATGACTGGATGGGTACTTAATGGGAATGACTGGATGGGTATGTAATGTGGATGACTGGATGGGTACATAATGTGGATGACTGGATGGGTATGTAATGTGGATGACTGGATGGGTACTTAATGTGGATGACTGGATGGGTATGTAATGTGGATGACTGGATGGGTACTTAATGTGGATGACTGGATGGGTATGTAATGTGGATGACTGGATGGGTACTTAATGACAATGACTGGATGGGTACATAATGTGGATGACTGGATGGGTATGTAATGTGGATGACTGGATGGGTATGCAATGTGGATGACTGGATGGGTACTTAATGTGGATGACTGGATGGGTACGTAATGTGGATGACTGGATGGGTATGCAATGTGGATGACTGGATGGGTACATAATGTGGATGACTGGATGGGTACGTAATGTGGATGACTGGATGGGTATGCAATGTGGATGACTGGATGGGTAAGCATTGTGGATGACTGGATGGGTATGTTATGTGGATGACTGGATGGGTACGTAATGTGGATGAATGGATGGGTATGTAATGTGGATGACTGGATGGGTACTTAATGGGAATGACTGGATGGGTACGTAATGTGGATGACTGGATGGGTACATAATGTGGATGACTGGATGTGTATGTAATGTGGATGACTGGATGGGTATGTAATATGGATGACTGGATCGGTACGTAATGTGGATGACTGGATGGGTACTTAATGGGAATGACTGGATGGGTATGCAATGTGGATGACTGGATGGGTACGCATTGTGGATGACTGGATGGGTATGTTATGTGGATGACTGGATGGGTACGTAATGTGGATGAATGGATGGGTATGTAATGTGGATGACTGGATGGGTACTTAATGGGAATGACTGGATGGGTACGTAATGTGGATGACTGGATGGGTACATAATGAGGACGACTGGATGGGTACATAATGTGGATGACTGGATGGGTACGTAATGTGGATGACTGGATGGGTATGCAATGTGGATGACTGGATGGGTAAGCATTGTGGATGACTGGATGGGTATGTTATGTGGATGACTGGATGGGTACGTAATGTGGATGAATGGATGGGTATGTAATGTGGATGACTGGATGGGTACTTAATGGGAATGACTGGATGGGTACTTAATGTGGATGACTGGATGGGTACATAATGTGGATGACTGGATGGGTACGTAATGTGGATGACTGGATGTGTATGTAATGTGGATGACTGGATGGGTATGTAATGTGGATGACTGGATGGGTATGTAATGTGGATGACTGGATGGGTACGTAATGTGGATGACTGGATGGGTATGCAATGTGGATGACTGGATGGGTAAGCATTGTGGATGACTGGATGGGTATGTTATGTGGATGACTGGATGGGTACGTAATGTGGATGAATGGATGGGTATGTAATGTGGATGACTGGATGGGTACTTAATGGGAATGACTGGATGGGTACGTAATGTGGATGACTGGATGGGTACATAATGTGGATGACTGGATGGGTACGTAATGTGGATGAATGGATGGGTATGTAATGTGGATGACTGGATGGGTACATAATGTGGATGACTGGATGTGTATGTAATGTGGATGACTGGATGGGTACATAATGTGGATGACTGGATGGGTATGCAATGTGGATGACTGGATGGGTAAGCATTGTGGATGACTGGATGGGTATGTTATGTGGATGACTGGATGGGTACGTAATGTGGATGAATGGATGGGTATGTAATGTGGATGACTGGATGGGTACGTAATGTGGATGACTGGATGGGTACTTAATGGGAATGACTGGATGGGTACTTAATGGGAATGATTGGATGGGTACTTAATGTGGATGACTGGATGGGTACATAATGTGGATGACTGGATGGGTATGTAATGTGGATGACTGGATGGGTATGTAATGTGGATGACTGGATGGGTCCGTAATGACAATGACTGGATGTGTACGTAATGTGGATGAATGGATGGGTACATAATGTGGATGACTGGATGAGTACGTAATGTGGATGACTGGATGGGTACGTAATGTGGATGACTGGATGGGTATGTAATGTGGATGACTGGATGGGTACTTAATGTGGATGACTGGATGGGTACATAATGTGGATGACTGGATGGGTACGTAATGTGGATGACTGGATGGGTACATAATGTGGATGACTGGATGGGTACATAATGTGGATGACTGGATGGGTATGCAATGTGGATGACTGGATGGGTAAGCATTGTGGATGACTGGATGGGTATGTTATGTGGATGACTGGATGGGTACGTAATGTGGATGAATGGATGGGTACGTAATGTGGATGACTGGATGGGTATGCAATGTGGATGACTGGATGGGTACATAATGTGGATGACTGGATGGGTACGTAATGTGGATGACTGGATGGGTACGTAATGTGGATGACTGGATGGGTACATAATGAGGACGACTGGATGGGTACGCATTGTGGATGACTGGATGGGTACGTAATGTGGATGACTGGATGGGTACATAATGTGGATGACTGGATGGGTACGTAATGTGGATGACTGGATGGGTACTTAATGTGGATGACTGGATGGGTACATAATGTGGATGACTGGATGGGTACGCATTGTGGATGACTGGATGGGAATGTAATGTGGATGACTGGATGGGTACATAATGTGGATGACTGGATGGGTACTTAATGTGGATGACTGGATGGGTACATAATGTGGATGACTGGATGGGTACATAATGTGGATGACTGGATGGGTACGTAATGTGGATGACTGGATGGGTACTTAATGTGGATGACTGGATGGGTACTTAATGTGGATGACTGGATGGGTACTTAATGTGGATGACTGGATGGGTACATAATGTGGATGACTGGATGGGTACTTAATGTGGATGACTGGATGGGTATGCAATGTGGATGACTGGTTGGGTACGTAATGTGGATGACTGGATGGGTATGTAATGTGGATGACTGGATGGGTACGTAATGGGAATGATTGGATGGGTACGTAATGTGGATGACTTGATGAGTAAGTAATGTGGATGACTGGATGGGTACATAATGTGGATGACTGGATGGGTACTTAATGTGGATGACTGGATGGGTATGCAATGTGGATGACTGGATGGGTACTTAATGTGGATGACTGGTTGGGTACGTAATGTGGATGACTGGATGGGTACTTAATGTGGATGACTGGTTGGGTACGTAATGTGGATGACTGGATGGGTATGTAATGTGGATGACTGGATGGGTACGTAATGGGAATGATTGGATGGGTACGTAATGTGGATGACTGGATGGGTACGTAATGTGGATGACTGGATGGGTACGCATTGTGGATGACTGGATGGGTACTTAATGTGGATGACTGGTTGGGTACGTAATGTGGATGACTGGATGGGTACTTAATGTGGATGACTGGTTGGGTACGTAATGTGGATGACTGGATGGGTATGTAATGTGGATGACTGGATGGGTACGTAATGGGAATGATTGGATGGGTACGTAATGTGGATGACTGGATGGGTACGTAATGTGGATGACTGGATGGGTACGCATTGTGGATGACTGGATGGGTACTTAATGTGGATGACTGAGCGGTACGTAATGTGGATGACTGGATGGGTACGTAATGGGAATGATTGGATGGGTACGTAATGTGGATGACTGGATGGGTACGTAATGTGGATGATTGGATGGGTATGTAATGTGGATGACTGGATGGGTACGCATTGTGGATGATTGGATGGGTATGTAATGTGGATGACTGGATCGGTACGTAATGTGGATGACTGGATGGGTATGTAATGTGGATGATTGGATGGGTATGTAATGTGGATGACTGGATGAGTACGTAACGTGGATGACTTGATGGGTACGTAATGTGGATGACTGGATGGGTACATAATGTGGATGACTGGATGGGTACTTAATGTGGATGACTGGATGGGTATGCAATGTGGATGACTGGATGGGTACGTAATGTGGATGACTGGATGGGTACGTAATGTGGATGACTGGATGGGTACGTAATGTGGATGACTGGATGGGTATGCAATGTGGATGACTGGATGGGTACATAATGTGGATGACTGGATGGGTACATAATGTGGATGATTGGATGGGTATGTAATGTGGATGACTGGATCGGTACGTAATGTGGATGACTGGATGGGTACGTAATGTGGATGACTGGATGGGTAAGTAATGTGGATGACTTGATGAGTACGTAACGTGGATGACTTGATGGGTACGTAACGTGGATGACTTGATGGGTACGTAATGTGGATGACTGGATGGGTAAGTAATGTGGATGACTGGATGGGTACGTAATGTGGATGACTGGATGGGTACGTAATGTGGATGACTGGATGGGTACGTAATGTGGATGACTGGATGGGTACGTAATGTGGATGACTGGATGGGTATGCAATGTGGATGACTGGATAGGTACATAATGTGGATGACTGGATGGGTATGTAATGTGGATGACTGGATGGGTACGCATTGTGGATGACTGGATGGGTACGTGATGTGGATGACTGGATGGGTACATAATGTGGATGACTGGATGGGTACATAATGTGGATGACTGGTTGGGTACGTAATGTGGATGACTGGATGGGTATGTAATGTGGATGACTGGATGGGTACGTAATGGGAATGATTGGATGGGTACGTAATGTGGATGACTGGATGGGTACGTAATGTGGATGACTGGATGGGTACGCATTGTGGATGACTGGATGGGTACTTAATGTGGATGACTGGTTGGGTACGTAATGTGGATGACTGGATGGGTACTTAATGTGGATGACTGGTTGGGTGCGTAATGTGGATGACTGGATGGGTATGTAATGTGGATGACTGGATGGGTACGTAATGGGAATGATTGGATGGGTACGTAATGTGGATGACTGGATGGGTACGTAATGTGGATGACTGGATGGGTACGCATTGTGGATGACTGGATGGGTACTTAATGTGGATGACTGGATCGGTACGTAATGTGGATGACTGGATGGGTACGTAATGTGGATGATTGGATGGGTACATAATGTGGATGACTGGATGGGTATGTAATGTGGATGACTGGATGGGTATGCAATGTGGATGACTGGATGGGTATGCAATGTGGATGACTGGATGGGTACATAATGTGGATGACTGGATGGGTACGTAATGTGGATGACTTGATGGGTACGTAATGTGGATGACTGGATGGGTACATAATGAGGACGACTGGATGGGTACGCATTGTGGATGACTGGATGGGTACGTAATGTGGATGACTGGATGGGTACATAATGTGGATGACTGGATGGGTACATAATGTGGATGACTGGATGGGTACTTCATGTGGATGACTGGATGGGTACGCATTGTGGATGACTGGATTGGTACTTAATGTGGATGACTGGATGGGTACATAATGTGGATGACTGGATCGGTACGTAATGACGATGACTGGATGGGTACGTAATGGGAATGATTGGATGGGTTTCTACGGAAACGAAAAATAATAAAATATTCAGAAATCTCAAAATATCAAAAGGTACCACTTCAGTTGGTGGGTAATACACATGGAAAGTTTCAACAAGATATCATGAACTGTTTTCGAGTTCTGCTCCGGAAACGAAATGATTACGGACGACAGACGGACAGGGCGACGACTATATCCCACGGTTTTACATACCGGTGGGATAAAAAGTGCTATCCTTGGTGCCATGGCCAAGTGTCATATCACCAGATACTTTCAACAATCTCATTAGACTCTTCTAAATTTTGTTTGATCACTTAATTCCCACTCAAGAATGTGTCTGTACTTGTAGGATTGGTCAGAAGACCATCTGGTCAACATAGAAGCGAGCAGACTTTGCATGAGCAAGATGACCTGCAGCATGAAACAGTGGGATCATTTCTGTGATTGCATCAAGATGCAAATTTCTTGTGCGTTCAGCTCGGATTTAAGGTAGAATTGATACTTGCTTAACATATGCAGTCCAGAGTTTGCCTGTCCTACTCGCATTGGCAGCAGATTTTGAACACATTCTTCATCTATCATTAGAACATTCTCCATTCAGCAGGGATTGGTGGACATTTCTGAGCAGAGTGACATCCTAATCATTCATACAAACAGGTGTTTCTAACAGAGTAGGCATGATGACATGAAGAAAGAAATGGGCACGTTGGGCTCAGGCATATGCATGACCACTTATCAGATAAATTACACTGTTTGGAGCAAAGAAATTTGCCCATAAATCTTCCAACCCACTGCCTCCCACCACATATCCAATCGTTCCCATATAATTATGACATCAGTAAATTAATACCTTCAAGGTGAATAATAATCTTGTTCAGCTATGAAGATTTCACAATTTCAACTGCTCTGAAATACATAAGTAGATCAAATGGCAAATGCATGTTTTTCGGCCAATTGTAGTGCAAAACACAGGTCAGAGTGGATGGTATCGGGCCGGTAATGATCTTCATTTACAAAAGGCAAACTGGTGATTTTACTCTTCTTATGATTGTCAAGCTGGACTGCACACTACATTAAGCTGTAACAGAAGTGATTGTAAGATCACCTCCAGTGGGAATCGAATCCCGGGACCAGTAGCCGCGTAGGAAGCCAGTAGGAACACTTTCATCTCACCTTGCTACATACACCCCCCCCCCCCCCCCTCAAGGACGAGTCAAGCTTTTGCGAGTTAGCAAGCACCTCAGTTCGACGTACCCAGGGTGTTGTGAGCACTAGTGAGTTGCGACAAAACCTTAAGGATGTTCCTCTTGAACCACTGAAGCAACTCCTGTTGAGTGTGCAATTTTCAAAACTAAATAATGGATACACTAATTACCCTATTAAACTATGCATTTTTGGATTCCATTTGAAGAGGGCTTTCATTTGATATATGACATGACATGATAAACTTAAAAATAAAAATAATGTAACAATTTACTGAAACGCCGGCGGCCATCTTGGAAATTGCGGCCATTTTGAAAAAGCCACCAGCTAGAATTTGCAGAACTTTGTGCAATTGATATAAGTAAGATATTTTTAAGGTCTTCAGAAAAAATCAGCTTTCTATATTTTTTTTCCGGGTTGTCCATATCTTTTGACTAATGGTCCTGGCCTAATGAGGACGACTGGATTGGTACTTAATGTGGATGACTGGATGGGTACGTAATGTGGATGACTGGATGGCTATGCATTGTGGATGACTGGATGGGTACGTAATGTGGATGACTGGATGGGTACTTAATGTGGATGACAAGCACTCACCAAAGATGTCCTCAACCTGATCATCAGGAACCAGGTGCGGAGGGCCTGAAACAACGGCCTTATTTAAATATAAAATCATAATGAATCAAACTTCATCTAGAACATGTTTCTACTTTTAACACAGATGTCTCCTCCAACTGACATGGTCCTTAGAAATTTCTTAAAGTAAGAAGTTGTGAGAGATGAAGGAAAATCAAGATGTAAGAATAGTTGACTTCTTTATTGCGGTGAATAGGACATTTCGGTGCAGATACTAACACTGTTATCAAGCAAGTGATGACATTGGAAGTGCAAATTTGAAAAGAATGGATAATAGCTTTTCTGAAATTGGTCAGACAAATATAAAGTGTTCAGGCGGACGGATGGAATAATTTGTATTAATATACAATTAATTCTTGTTGAATACCATTAGGAACTGATATTTCTTGTTGAATACCACATATAATATCTCATTAAGCAGATTAGGAACTGATATTTTTTGTTCAATACCATATATAATATCTCATTGAGCAGATTAGAAACTGATATTTCTTGTTGAATACCATTAGGAACTGATATTTCTTGTTGAATACCATATATAATATCCCATTGAGCCGATTAGGAACTGATATTTCTTGTTCCATACCATCAGGAACTGATATTTCTTGTTGAATACCACATATAATATCTCATTAAGCAGATTAGGAACTGATATTTCTTGTTGAATACCATTAGGAACTGATATTTTTTGTTCAATACCATATATAATATCTCATTGAGCAGATTAGAGACTGATATTTCTTGTTGAATACCATTAGGAACTGATATTTCTTGTTGAATACCATATATAATATCCCATTGAGCAGATTAGAAACTGATATTTCTTGTTGAATACCATATATTATATCTCATCAAGCAGATTAGGAACTTATATTTCTTGTTGAATACAATATATAATATCTCATTAAGCAGATTAGGAACTGATATTTCTTGTTGAATACCATTAGGAACTGATATTTTTTGTTCAATACCATATATAATATCTCATTGAGCAGATTAGAGACTGATATTTCTTGTTCAATACCATTAGGAACTGATATTTTTTGTTGAATACCACATATAATATCTCATTAAGCAGATTAGGAACTGATATTTCTTGTTCAATACCATTAGGAACTGATATTTCTTGTTGAATACCATATATAATATCTCATTAAGCAGATTAGGAACTGATATTTCTTGTTGAATACCATTAGGAACTGATATTTCTTGTTGAATACCACATATAATATCTCATTGAGCAGATTAGGAACTGATATGTATATGTAAATATATGACTTCTAATTTACGAGGTGAGATGTACATTGTATTTGAAGTGAATTTTTATATATTTTTCAAAACACACTGCTAAGTTTCATAACGTCCTGACTGTATATGTAAATGATAACGTCCTGACTGTATATTTAAATGATAACGTCCTGACTGTATATGTAAATGATAACGTCCTGACTGTATATGTAAATGATAACGTCCTGACTGTATATGTAAATGATAACGTCCTGACTGTATATGTAAATGATAACGTCCTGACTGTACATGTAAATGATAACATCCTGACTGTACATGTAAATGATAACATCCTGACTGTATTTGTAAATGATAACATCCTGACTGTATATGTAAATGATAACGTCCTGACTGTATATTTAAATGATAATGTCCTGACTGTACATGTCTGAGTAGTTATTAGCAGCACTCACCTGGCCAAATGTCCCTTGTGTAGTCAACAGTAACGATAAGTATTCTGCACTTTGGGGAGCAAAGAGTTTTGATCACATCCCCGTACCTGGTGAGTATATATGGAATGGATAGAAGAACAAACTCAGCAAATAATCTGATGACAACACGAGTGTAACTCAAGATATCTTCCTAGTGTGCAAATATACTTTAAATGTACATTTAAAAAAACATCAATTTAACTTTGAAAAGGCATTGAAACCTTATTGACGATTACAGCCAACTTAAGAGATGATTTGCAAAGTGTTTGGGTTTAATGGTACTTTTAAATCATAATAAAGGGGTGAACCACGACAAACCTGTGAAATTGATAATAACAAGTAGTTGTCAATAAGGTGACATGACCCCCGCGCAAATTGATACTTCAAACTTGAAAAATAATGTCAAGATCAGCAAAATCTATTGTCGAACATGTCGAAAATTCAAAGTTCCGCTAATCAACCCTTTGTCTTCCTTAGGAGGTGTTTTGCGTAAGATATAATCAAATTCCGGTGAATGGTTCTTGAGATATCCCGGTGAACAGAGGCACATTATGAATAAGGTCACCTAGACACTTACTTGATCAGATGGGTGAACAGAGGCACATCGGAATAAGGTCACCTAGACACCTACTTGATCAGATGGGTGAACAGAGGCACATCGGAATAAGGTCACCTAGACACCTACCTTGGGTGACATCACTAGTCTCTCAACTCATGTCTCAGTGTGGGGGCAGGGAATCCCCCTTCAAACTCTCCCCACTCATGAACTTAACTAACAGCAGTCAACTGAGCTCTGCACAGGACCACATGCCACCACTTGTAAATTGCACATTGAGTTTAACCATGTTGCTGGAGACAGCAACCCAACTTAATGTAGACCACAGAAGGTAGAGATACTCATTTTGAAAGAGCTGTAACGATCTTACAAAGATATCCATGAATTAACAGTGCGTGTTCAACATATCTTTTATGTTTACTGTATGAGATGATTCTATCATCACTGCATAACTTTACAAAAGAAACATGTCATATGGAAAACAATAATGAAAATTTTCCTTTTGAACATACAACACAAGTGCAACACATGAATAAGTGGACATGGACTGCTCAACGATACAACTACTCACTGTTGTCTGTCCTGGACGTGGACTGCTCAACGATACAACAACTCACTGTTGTCTGTCCTGGACGTGGACTGCTCAACGATACAACAACTCACTGTTGTCTGTCCTGGACATGGACTGCTCAACGATACAACTACTCACTGTTGTCTGTCCTGGACGTGGACTGCTCAACGATACAACTACTCACTGTTGTCTGTCCTGGACGTGGACTGCTCAACGATACAACTACTCACTGTTGTCTGTCCTGGACGTGGACTGCTCAACGATACAACAACTCACTGTTGTCTGTCCTGGACGTGGACTGCTCAACGATACAACAACTCACTGTTGTCTGTCCTGGACATGGACTGCTCAACGATACAACTACTCACTGTTGTCTGTCCTGGACGTGGACTGCTCAACGATACAACTACTCACTGTTGTCTGTCCTGGACGTGGACTGCTCAACGATACAACAACTCACTGTTGTCTGTCCTGGACGTGGACTGCTCAACGATACAACAACTCACTGTTGTCTGTCCTGGATGTGGACTGCTCAACGATACAACAACTCACTGTTGTCTGTCCTGGACGTGGACTGCTCAACGATACAAATACTCACTGTTGTCTGTCCTGGACATGGACTGCTCAATGATACAAATACTTACTGTTGTCTGTCCTGGACGTGGACTGCTCAACGATACAACAACTCACTGTTGTCTGTCCTGGATGTGGACTGCTCAACGATACAACAACTCACTGTTGTCTGTCCTGGACGTGGACTGCTCAACGATACAACAACTCACTGTTGTCTGTCCTGGATGTGGACTGCTCAATGATACAACTACTCACTGTTGTCTGTCCTGGACGTGGACTGCTCAACGATACAACAACTCACTGTTGTCTGTCCTGGATGTGGACTGCTCAATGATACAACTACTCACTGTTGTCTGTCCTGGACGTGGACTGCTCAACGATACAACAACTCACTGTTGTCTGTCCTGGACGTGGACTGCTCAACGATACAACAACTCACTGTTGTCTGTCCTGGACGTGGACTGCTCAACGATACAACAACTCACTGTTGTCTGTCCTGGACGTGGACTGCTCAACGATACAACAACTCACTGTTGTCTGTCCTGGACGTGGACTGCTCAAAAATACAACAACTCACTGTTGTCTGTCCTGGACGTGGACTGCTCAACGATACAACAACTCACTGTTGTCTGTCCTGGATGTGGACTGCTCAACGATACAACTACTCACTGTTGTCTGTCCTGGACGTGGACTGCTCAACGATACAACAACTCACTGTTGTCTGTCCTGCACGTGGACTGCTCAACGATACAACTACTCACTGTTGTCTGTCCTGCACGTGGACTGCTCAACGATACAAATACTCACTGTTGTCTGTCCTGGACGTGGACGGCTCAACGATACAACTACTCACTGTTGTCTGTCCTGGACGTGGACTGCTCAACGATACAACTACTCACTGTTGTCTGTCCTGGACGTGGACTGCTCAACGATACAAATACTCACTGTTGTCTGTCCTGGACGTGGACTGCTCAACGATACAACAACTCACTGTTGTCTGTCCTGGACGTGGACTGCTCAACGATACAACTACTCACTGTTGTCTGTCCTGGACGTGGACTGCTCAACGATACAACAACTCACTGTTGTCTGTCCTGGACATGGACTGCTCAACGATACAACTACTCACTGTTGTCTGTCCTGGACGTGGACTGCTTAACGATACAACAACTCACTGTTGTCTGTCCTGGACGTGGACTGCTCAACGATACAACTACTCACTGTTGTCTGTCCTGGACGTGGACTGCTCAACGATACAAATACTCACTGTTGTCTGTCCTGGACGTGGACTGCTCAACGATACAACAACTCACTGTTGTCTGTCCTGGACGTGGACTGCTCAACGATACAACTACTCACTGTTGTCTGTCCTGGACGTGGACTGCTCAACGATACAACTACTCACTGTTGTCTGTCCTGCACGTGGACTGCTCAACGATACAACTACTCACTGTTGTCTGTCCTGGACGTGGACTGCTCAACGATACAAATACTCACTGTTGTCTGTCCTGGACGTGGACTGCTCAACGATACAACAACTCACTGTTGTCTGTCCTGGACGTGGACTGCTCAACGATACAACAACTCACTGTTGTCTGTCCTGGACGTGGACTGCTCAACGATACAAATACTCAATGTTGTCTGTCCTGGACATGGACTGCTCAATGATACAACAACTCACTGTTGTCTGTCCTGGATGTGGACTGCTCAACGATACAACTACTCACTGTTGTCTGTCCTGGACGTGGACTGCTCAACGATACAACAACTCACTGTTGTCTGTCCTGGATGTGGACTGCTCAATGATACAACTACTCACTGTTGTCTGTCCTGGACGTGGACTGCTCAACGATACAACAACTCACTGTTGTCTGTCCTGGACGTGGACTGCTCAACGATACAACAACTCACTGTTGTCTGTCCTGGACGTGGACTGCTCAACGATACAACAACTCACTGTTGTCTGTCCTGGACGTGGACTGCTCAACGATACAACAACTCACTGTTGTCTGTCCTGGACTTGGACTGCTCAACGATACAACAACTCACTGTTGTCTGTCCTGGACGTGGACTGCTCAACGATACAACAACTCACTGTTGTCTGTCCTGGACGTGGACTGCTTAACAATACAACAACTCACTGTTGTCTGTCCTGGACGTGGACTGCTCAACGATACAACAACTCACTGTTGTCTGTCCTGGACGTGGACTGCTCAACGATACAAATACTCACTGTTGTCTGTCCTGGACGTGGACTGCTCAACGATACAACAACTCACTGTTGTCTGTCCTGGACGTGGACTGCTCAACGATACAACTACTCACTGTTGTCTGTCCTGGACGTGGACTGCTCAACGATACAACAACTCACTGTTGTCTGTCCTGGACGTGGACTGCTCAACGATACAACAACTCACTGTTGTCTGTCCTGGACGTGGACTGCTCAACGATACAACAACTCACTGTTGTCTGTCCTGGACGTGGACTGCTCAACGATACAACTACTCACTGTTGTCTGTCCTGGACGTGGACTGCTCAACGATACAACTACTCACTGTTGTCTGTCCTGGACGTGGACTGCTCAACGATACAACTACTCACTGTTGTCTGTCCTGGACGTGGACTGCTCAACGATACAACAACTCACTGTTGTCTGTCCTGGACGTGGACTGCTCAACGATACAACAACTCACTGTTGTCTGTCCTGGACGTGGACTGCTCAACGATACAACAACTCACTTTTGTCTGTCCTGGACGTGGACTGCTCAACGATACAACAACTCACTGTTGTCTGTCCTGGACGTGGACTGCTCAACGATACAACTACTCACTGTTGTCTGTCCTGGACGTGGACTGCTCAACGATACAACTACTTACTGTTGTCTGTCCTGGACGTGGACTGCTCAACGATACAACAACTCACTGTTGTCTGTCCTGGACGTGGACTGCTCAACGATACAACTACTCACTGTTGTCTATCCTGGATGTGGACTGCTCAACGATACAACAACTCACTGTTGTCTGTCCTGGACGTTGACTGCTCAACGATACAAATACTCACTGTTGTCTGTCCTGGACGTGGACTGCTCAACGATACAACAACTCACTGTTGTCTGTCCTGGACGTGGACTGCTCAACGATACAACAACTCACTGTTGTCTGTCCTGGACGTGGACTGCTCAACGATACAACTACTTACTGTTGTCTGTCCTGGACGTGGACTGCTCAACGATACAACTACTCACTGTTGTCTGTCCTGGACGTGGACTGCTCAACGATACAACAACTCACTGTTGTCTGTCCTGGACGTGGACTGCTCAACGATACAACAACTCACTGTTGTCTGTCCTGGACGTGGACTGCTCAACGATACAAATACTCACTGTTGTCTGTCCTGGACGTGGACTGCTCAACGATACAACAACTCACTGTTGTCTGTCCTGGACGTGGACTGCTCAACGATACAACAACTCACTGTTCTCTGTCCTGGACGTGGACTGCTCAACGATACAACTACTTACTGTTGTCTGTCCTGGACGTGGACTGCTCAACGATACAACAACTCACTGTTGTCTGTCCTGGACGTGGACTGCTCAACGATACAACAACTCACTGTTGTCTGTCCTGGACGTGGACTGCTCAACGATACAACAACTCACTGTTGTCTGTCCTGGATGTGGACTGCTCAACGATACAACAACTCACTGTTGTCTGTCCTGGACGTGGACTGCTCAACGATACAACAACTCACTGTTGTCTGTCCTGGACGTGGACTGCTCAACGATACAACAACTCACTGTTGTCTGTCCTGGACGTGGACTGCTCAACGATACAACAACTCACTGTTGTCTGTCCTGGACGTGGACTGCTCAACGATACAACTACTCACTGTTGTCTGTCCTGGACGTGGACTGCTCAACGATACAACAACTCACTGTTGTCTGTCCTGGACGTGGACTGCTCAACGATACAACAACTCACTGTTGTCTGTCCTGGACGTGGACTGTTCAACGATACAACAACTCACTGTTGTCTGTCCTGGACGTGGACTGCTCAACGATACAACAACTCACTGTTGTCTGACCTGGACGTGGACTGCTCAACGATACAACTACTCACTGTTGTCTGTCCTGGACGTGGACTGCTCAACGATACAACAACTCACTGTTGTCTGTCCTGGACGTGGACTGCTCAACGATACAACAACTCACTGTTGTCTGTCCTGGACGTGGACTGCTCAACGATACAACTACTCACTGTTGTCTGTCCTGGACGTGGACTGCTCAACGATACAAATACTCACTGTTGTCTGTCCTGGACGTGGACTGCTCAACGATACAACAACTCACTGTTGTCTGTCCTGGACGTGGACTGCTCAACGATACAACTACTCACTGTTGTCTGTCCTGGACGTGGACTGCTCAACGATACAACTACTCACTGTTGTCTGTCCTGCACGTGGACTGCTCAACGATACAACTACTCACTGTTGTCTGTCCTGGACGTGGACTGCTCAACGATACAAATACTCACTGTTGTCTGTCCTGGACGTGGACTGCTCAACGATACAACAACTCACTGTTGTCTGTCCTGGACGTGGACTGCTCAACGATACAACAACTCACTGTTGTCTGTCCTGGACGTGGACTGCTCAACGATACAAATACTCAATGTTGTCTGTCCTGGACATGGACTGCTCAATGATACAACAACTCACTGTTGTCTGTCCTGGATGTGGACTGCTCAACGATACAACTACTCACTGTTGTCTGTCCTGGACGTGGACTGCTCAACGATACAACAACTCACTGTTGTCTGTCCTGGATGTGGACTGCTCAATGATACAACTACTCACTGTTGTCTGTCCTGGACGTGGACTGCTCAACGATACAACAACTCACTGTTGTCTGTCCTGGACGTGGACTGCTCAACGATACAACAACTCACTGTTGTCTGTCCTGGACGTGGACTGCTCAACGATACAACAACTCACTGTTGTCTGTCCTGGACGTGGACTGCTCAACGATACAACAACTCACTGTTGTCTGTCCTGGACTTGGACTGCTCAACGATACAACAACTCACTGTTGTCTGTCCTGGACATGGACTGCTCAACGATACAACAACTCACTGTTGTCTGTCCTGGACGTGGACTGCTCAACAATACAACAACTCACTGTTGTCTGTCCTGGACGTGGACTGCTCAACGATACAACAACTCACTGTTGTCTGTCCTGGACGTGGACTGCTCAACGATACAAATACTCACTGTTGTCTGTCCTGGACGTGGACTGCTCAACGATACAACAACTCACTGTTGTCTGTCCTGGACGTGGACTGCTCAACGATACAACTACTCACTGTTGTCTGTCCTGGACGTGGACTGCTCAACGATACAACAACTCACTGTTGTCTGTCCTGGACGTGGACTGCTCAACGATACAACTACTCACTGTTGTCTGTCCTGGACGTGGACTGCTCAACGATACAACAACTCACTGTTGTCTGTCCTGGACGTGGACTGCTCAACGATACAACAACTCACTGTTGTCTGTCCTGGACGTGGACTGCTCAACGATACAACAACTCACTTTTGTCTGTCCTGGACGTGGACTGCTCAACGATACAACAACTCACTGTTGTCTGTCCTGGACGTGGACTGCTCAACGATACAACAACTCACTGTTGTCTGTCCTGGACTTGGACTGCTCAACGATACAACAACTCACTGTTGTCTGTCCTGGACGTGGACTGCTCAACGATACAACAACTCACTGTTGTCTGTCCTGGACGTGGACTGCTTAACAATACAACAACTCACTGTTGTCTGTCCTGGACGTGGACTGCTCAACGATACAACAACTCACTGTTGTCTGTCCTGGACGTGGACTGCTCAACGATACAAATACTCACTGTTGTCTGTCCTGGACGTGGACTGCTCAACGATACAACAACTCACTGTTGTCTGTCCTGGACGTGGACTGCTCAACGATACAAATACTCACTGTTGTCTGTCCTGGACGTGGACTGCTCAACGATACAACAACTCACTGTTGTCTGTCCTGGACGTGGACTGCTCAACGATACAACAACTCACTGTTGTCTGTCCTGGACGTGGACTGCTCAACGATACAACAACTCACTGTTGTCTGTCCTGGACGTGGACTGCTCAACGATACAACTACTCACTGTTGTCTGTCCTGGACGTGGACTGCTCAACGATACAACTACTCACTGTTGTCTGTCCTGGACGTGGACTGCTCAACGATACAACTACTCACTGTTGTCTGTCCTGGACGTGGACTGCTCAACGATACAACAACTCACTGTTGTCTGTCCTGGACGTGGACTGCTCAACGATACAACAACTCACTGTTGTCTGTCCTGGACGTGGACTGCTCAACGATACAACAACTCACTTTTGTCTGTCCTGGACGTGGACTGCTCAACGATACAACAACTCACTGTTGTCTGTCCTGGACGTGGACTGCTCAACGATACAACTACTCACTGTTGTCTGTCCTGGACGTGGACTGCTCAACGATACAACTACTTACTGTTGTCTGTCCTGGACGTGGACTGCTCAACGATACAACAACTCACTGTTGTCTGTCCTGGACGTGGACTGCTCAACGATACAACTACTCACTGTTGTCTATCCTGGATGTGGACTGCTCAACGATACAACAACTCACTGTTGTCTGTCCTGGACGTGGACTGCTCAACGATACAAATACTCACTGTTGTCTGTCCTGGACGTGGACTGCTCAACGATACAACAACTCACTGTTGTCTGTCCTGGACGTGGACTGCTCAACGATACAACAACTCACTGTTGTCTGTCCTGGACGTGGACTGCTCAACGATACAACTACTTACTGTTGTCTGTCCTGGACGTGGACTGCTCAACGATACAACTACTCACTGTTGTCTGTCCTGGACGTGGACTGCTCAACGATACAACAACTCACTGTTGTCTGTCCTGGACGTGGACTGCTCAACGATACAACAACTCACTGTTGTCTGTCCTGGACGTGGACTGCTCAACGATACAAATACTCACTGTTGTCTGTCCTGGACGTGGACTGCTCAACGATACAACAACTCACTGTTGTCTGTCCTGGACGTGGACTGCTCAACGATACAACAACTCACTGTTCTCTGTCCTGGACGTGGACTGCTCAACGATACAACTACTTACTGTTGTCTGTCCTGGACGTGGACTGCTCAACGATACAACAACTCACTGTTGTCTGTCCTGGACGTGGACTGCTCAACGATACAACAACTCACTGTTGTCTGTCCTGGACGTGGACTGCTCAACGATACAACAACTCACTGTTGTCTGTCCTGGATGTGGACTGCTCAACGATACAACAACTCACTGTTGTCTGTCCTGGACGTGGACTGCTCAACGATACAACAACTCACTGTTGTCTGTCCTGGACGTGGACTGCTCAACGATACAACAACTCACTGTTGTCTGTCCTGGACGTGGACTGCTCAACGATACAACAACTCACTGTTGTCTGTCCTGGACGTGGACTGCTCAACGATACAACTACTCACTGTTGTCTGTCCTGGACGTGGACTGCTCAACGATACAACAACTCACTGTTGTCTGTCCTGGACGTGGACTGCTCAACGATACAACAACTCACTGTTGTCTGTCCTGGACGTGGACTGTTCAACGATACAACAACTCACTGTTGTCTGTCCTGGACGTGGACTGCTCAACGATACAACAACTCACTGTTGTCTGACCTGGACGTGGACTGCTCAACGATACAACTACTCACTGTTGTCTGTCCTGGACGTGCACTGCTCAACGATACAACTACTCACTGTTGTCTGTCCTGGACGTGGACTGCTCAACGATACAACAACTCACTGTTGTCTGTCCTGGACGTGGACTGCTCAACGATACAACAACTCACTGTTGTCTGTCCTGGACGTGGACTGCTCAACGATACAACTACTCACTGTTGTCTGTCCTGGACGTGGACTGCTCAACGATACAAATACTCACTGTTGTCTGTCCTGGACGTGGACTGCTCAACGATACAACAACTCACTGTTGTCTGTCCTGGACGTGGACTGCTCAACGATACAACTACTCACTGTTGTCTGTCCTGGACGTGGACTGCTCAACGATACAACTACTCACTGTTGTCTGTCCTGCACGTGGACTGCTCAACGATACAACAACTCACTGTTGTCTGTCCTGGACGTGGACTGCTCAACGATACAAATACTCACTGTTGTCTGTCCTGGACGTGGACTGCTCAACGATACAACAACTCACTGTTGTCTGTCCTGGACGTGGACTGCTCAACGATACAACAACTCACTGTTGTCTGTCCTGGACGTGGACTGCTCAACGATACAAATACTCAATGTTGTCTGTCCTGGACATGGACTGCTCAATGATACAACAACTCACTGTTGTCTGTCCTGGATGTGGACTGCTCAACGATACAACTACTCACTGTTGTCTGTCCTGGACGTGGACTGCTCAACGATACAACAACTCACTGTTGTCTGTCCTGGATGTGGACTGCTCAATGATACAACTACTCACTGTTGTCTGTCCTGGACGTGGACTGCTCAACGATACAACAACTCACTGTTGTCTGTCCTGGACGTGGACTGCTCAACGATACAACAACTCACTGTTGTCTGTCCTGGACGTGGACTGCTCAACGATACAACAACTCACTGTTGTCTGTCCTGGACGTGGACTGCTCAACGATACAACAACTCACTGTTGTCTGTCCTGGACTTGGACTGCTCAACGATACAACAACTCACTGTTGTCTGTCCTGGACGTGGACTGCTCAACGATACAACAACTCACTGTTGTCTGTCCTGGACGTGGACTGCTCAACAATACAACAACTCACTGTTGTCTGTCCTGGACGTGGACTGCTCAACGATACAACAACTCACTGTTGTCTGTCCTGGACGTGGACTGCTCAACGATACAAATACTCACTGTTGTCTGTCCTGGACGTGGACTGCTCAACGATACAACAACTCACTGTTGTCTGTCCTGGACGTGGACTGCTCAACGATACAACTACTCACTGTTGTCTGTCCTGGACGTGGACTGCTCAACGATACAACAACTCTCTGTTGTCTGTCCTGGACGTGGACTGCTCAACGATACAACAACTCACTGTTGTCTGTCCTGGACGTGGACTGCTCAACGATACAACAACTCACTGTTGTCTGTCCTGGACGTGGACTGCTCAACGATACAACTACTCACTGTTGTCTGTCCTGGATGTGGACTGCTCAACGATACAACTACTCACTGTTGTCTGTCCTGGACGTGGACTGCTCAACGATACAACTACTCACTGTTGTCTGTCCTGGACGTGGACTGCTCAACGATACAACAACTCACTGTTGTCTGTCCTGGACGTGGACTGCTCAACGATACAACAACTCACTGTTGTCTGTCCTGGACGTGGACTGCTCAACGATACAACAACTCACTTTTGTCTGTCCTGGACGTGGACTGCTCAACGATACAACAACTCACTGTTGTCTGTCCTGGACGTGGACTGCTCAACGATACAACTACTCACTGTTGTCTGTCCTGGACGTGGACTGCTCAACGATACAACTACTTACTGTTGTCTGTCCTGGACGTGGACTGCTCAACGATACAACAACTCACTGTTGTCTGTCCTGGACGTGGACTGCTCAACGATACAACTACTCACTGTTGTCTATCCTGGATGTGGACTGCTCAACGATACAACAACTCACTGTTGTCTGTCCTGGACGTGGACTGCTCAACGATACAAATACTCACTGTTGTCTGTCCTGGACGTGGACTGCTCAACGATACAACAACTCACTGTTGTCTGTCCTGGACGTGGACTGCTCAACGATACAACTACTTACTGTTGTCTGTCCTGGACGTGGACTGCTCAACGATACAACTACTCACTGTTGTCTGTCCTGGACGTGGACTGCTCAACGATACAACAACTCACTGTTGTCTGTCCTGGACGTGGACTGCTCAACGATACAACAACTCACTGTTGTCTGTCCTGGACGTGGACTGCTCAACGATACAACAACTCACTGTTGTCTGTCCTGGACGTGGACTGCTCAACGATACAACAACTCACTGTTGTCTGTCCTGGATGTGGACTGCTCAACGATACAACAACTCACTGTTGTCTGTCCTGGACGTGGACTGCTCAACGATACAACAACTCACTGTTGTCTGTCCTGGACGTGGACTGCTCAACGATACAACAACTCACTGTTGTCTGTCCTGGACGTGGACTGCTCAACGATACAACAACTCACTGTTGTCTGTCCTGGACGTGGACTGCTCAACGATACAACTACTCACTGTTGTCTGTCCTGGACGTGGACTGCTCAACGATACAACAACTCACTGTTGTCTGTCCTGGACGTGGACTGCTCAACGATACAACAACTCACTGTTGTCTGTCCTGGACGTGGACTGTTCAACGATACAACAACTCACTGTTGTCTGTCCTGGACGTGGACTGCTCAACGATACAACAACTCACTGTTGTCTGACCTGGACGTGGACTGCTCAACGATACAACTACTCACTGTTGTCTGTCCTGGACGTGCACTGCTCAACGATACAACTACTCACTGTTGTCTGTCCTGGACGTGGACTGCTCAACGATACAACAACTCACTGTTGTCTGTCCTGGACGTGGACTGCTCAACGATACAACAACTCACTGTTGTCTGTCCTGGACGTGGACTGCTCAACGATACAACAACTCACTGTTGTCTGTCCTGGACGTGGACTGCTCAACGATACAACAACTCACTGTTGTCTGTCCTGGACGTGGACTGCTCAACGATACAACAACTCACTGTTGTCTGTCCTGGACGTGGACTGCTCAACGATACAACTACTTACTGTTGTCTGTCCTGGACGTGGACTGCTCAACGATACAACAACTCACTGTTGTCTGTCCTGGACGTGGACTGCTCAACGATACAACAACTCACTGTTGTCTGTCCTGGACGTGGACTGCTCAATGATACAACTACTCACTGTTGTCTGTCCTGGATGTGGACTGCTCAACGATACAACAACTCACTGTTGTCTGTCCTGGACGTGGACTGCTCAACGATACAACTACTCACTGTTGTCTGTCCTGGACGTGGACTGCTCAACGAGACAACAACTCACTGTTGTCTGTCCTGGACGTGGACTGCTCAACGATACAACAACTCACTGTTGTCTGTCCTGGACGTGGACTGCTCAACGATACAACTACTCACTGTTGTCTGTCCTGGACGTGGACTGCTCAACGATACAACTACTCACTGTTGTCTGTCCTGGACGTGGACTGCTCAACGATACAACAACTCACTGTTGTCTGTCCTGGACGTGGACTGCTCAACGATACAACAACTCACTGTTGTCTGTCCTGGACGTGGACTGCTCAACGATACAAATACTCACTGTTGTCCGTCCTGGACGTGGACTGCTCAACGATACAACAACTCACTGTTGTCTGTCCTGGACGTGGACTGCTCAACGATACAACAACTCACTGTTGTCTGTCCTGGACGTGGACTGCTCAACGATACAACTACTTACTGTTGTCTGTCCTGGATGTGGACTGCTCAACGATACAACAACTCACTGTTGTCTGTCCTGGACGTGGACTGCTCAACGATACAACAACTCACTGTTGTCTGTCCTGGACGTGGACTGCTCAACGATACAACAACTCACTGTTGTCTGTCCTGGATGTGGACTGCTCAACGATACAACAACTCACTGTTGTCTGTCCTGGACGTGGACTGCTCAACGATACAACAACTCACTGTTGTCTGTCCTGGACGTGGACTGCTCAACGATACAACAACTCACTGTTGTCTGTCCTGGACGTGGACTGCTCAACGATACAACTACTTACTGTTGTCTGTCCTGGACGTGGACTGCTCAACGATACAACAACTCACTGTTGTCTGTCCTGGACGTGGACTGCTCAACGATACAACTACTCACTGTTGTCTGTCCTGGACGTGGACTGCTCAACGATACAACAACTCACTGTTGTCTGTCCTGGACGTGGACTGCTCAACGATACAACAACTCACTGTTGTCTGTCCTGGACGTGGACTGCTCAACGATACAACAACTCACTGTTGTCTGTCCTGGACGTGGACTGCTCAACGATACAACAACTCACTGTTGTCTGTCCTGGATGTGGACTGCTCAACGATACAACAACTCACTGTTGTCTGTCCTGGACGTGGACTGCTCAACGATACAACAACTCACTGTTGTCTGTCCTGGACGTGGACTGCTCAACGATACAACAACTCACTGTTGTCTGTCCTGGACGTGGACTGCTCAACGATACAACAACTCACTGTTGTCTGTCCTGGACGTGGACTGCTCAACGATACAACTACTCACTGTTGTCTGTCCTGGACGTGGACTGCTCAACGATACAACAACTCACTGTTGTCTGTCCTGGACGTGGACTGCTCAACGATACAACAACTCACTGTTGTCTGTCCTGGACGTGGACTGTTCAACGATACAACAACTCACTGTTGTCTGTCCTGGACGTGGACTGCTCAACGATACAACAACTCACTGTTGTCTGACCTGGACGTGGACTGCTCAACGATACAACTACTCACTGTTGTCTGTCCTGGACGTGCACTGCTCAACGATACAACTACTCACTGTTGTCTGTCCTGGACGTGGACTGCTCAACGATACAACAACTCACTGTTGTCTGTCCTGGACGTGGACTGCTCAACGATACAACAACTCACTGTTGTCTGTCCTGGACGTGGACTGCTCAACGATACAACAACTCACTGTTGTCTGTCCTGGACGTGGACTGCTCAACGATACAACAACTCACTGTTGTCTGTCCTGGACGTGGACTGCTCAACGATACAACAACTCACTGTTCTCTGTCCTGGACGTGGACTGCTCAACGATACAACTACTTACTGTTGTCTGTCCTGGACGTGGACTGCTCAACGATACAACAACTCACTGTTGTCTGTCCTGGACGTGGACTGCTCAACGATACAACAACTCACTGTTGTCTGTCCTGGACGTGGACTGCTCAATGATACAACTACTCACTGTTGTCTGTCCTGGATGTGGACTGCTCAACGATACAACAACTCACTGTTGTCTGTCCTGGACGTGGACTGCTCAACGATACAAATACTCACTGTTGTCTGTCCTGGACGTGGACTGCTCAACGATACAACAACTCACTGTTGTCTGTCCTGGACGTGGACTGCTCAACGATACAACAACTCACTGTTGTCTGTCCTGGACGTGGACTGCTCAACGATACAACTACTTACTGTTGTCTGACCTGGACGTGGACTGCTCAACGATACAACTACTCACTGTTGTCTGTCCTGGACGTGGACTGCTCAACGATACAACAACTCACTGTTGTCTGTCCTGGACGTGGACTGCTCAACGATACAACAACTCACTGTTGTCTGTCCTGGACGTGGACTGCTCAACGATACAAATACTCACTGTTGTCCGTCCTGGACGTGGACTGCTCAACGATACAACAACTCACTGTTGTCTGTCCTGGACGTGGACTGCTCAACGATACAACAACTCACTGTTGTCTGTCCTGGACGTGGACTGCTCAACGATACAACTACTTACTGTTGTCTGTCCTGGATGTGGACTGCTCAACGATACAACAACTCACTGTTGTCTGTCCTGGACGTGGACTGCTCAACGATACAACAACTCACTGTTGTCTGTCCTGGACGTGGACTGCTCAACGATACAACAACTCACTGTTGTCTGTCCTGGATGTGGACTGCTCAACGATACAACAACTCACTGTTGTCTGTCCTGGACGTGGACTGCTCAACGATACAACAACTCACTGTTGTCTGTCCTGGACGTGGACTGCTCAACGATACAACAACTCACTGTTGTCTGTCCTGGACGTGGACTGCTCAACGATACAACTACTTACTGTTGTCTGTCCTGGACGTGGACTGCTCAACGATACAACAACTCACTGTTGTCTGTCCTGGACGTGGACTGCTCACCGATACAACTACTCACTGTTGTCTGTCCTGGACGTGGACTGCTCAACGATACAACAACTCACTGTTGTCTGTCCTGGACGTGGACTGCTCAACGATACAACAACTCACTGTTGTCTGTCCTGGACGTGGACTGCTCAACGATACAACAACTCACTGTTGTCTGTCCTGGACGTGGACTGCTCAACGATACAACAACTCACTGTTGTCTGTCCTGGACGTGGACTGCTCAACGATACAACAACTCACTGTTGTCTGTCCTGGACGTGGACTGCTCAACGATACAACAACTCACTGTTGTCTGTCCTGGACGTGGACTGCTCAACGATACAACAACTCACTGTTGTCTGTCCTGGATGTGGACTGCTCAACGATACAACAACTCACTGTTGTCTGTCCTGGACGTGGACTGCTCAACGATACAAATACTCACTGTTGTCTGTCCTGGACGTGGACTGCTCAACGATACAACTACTTACTGTTGTCTGTCCTGGACATGGACTGCTCAACGATACAACTACTCACTGTTGTCTGTCCTGCATGTGGACTGCTCAACGATACAACTACTTACTGTTGTCTGTCCTGGACATGGACTGCTCAACGATACAACAACTCACTGTTGTCTGTCCTGGATGTGGACTGCTCAACGATACAACTACTTACTGTTGTCTGTCCTGGACATGGACTGCTCAACGATACAACTACTCACTGTTGTCTGTCCTGGACGTGGACTGCTCAACGATACAACAACTCACTGTTGTCTGTCCTGGACGTGGACTGCTCAACGATACAACTACTTACTGTTGTCTGTCCTGGACGTGGACTGCTCAACGATACAACAACTCACTGTTGTCTGTCCTGGACGTGGACTGCTCAACGATACAACAACTCACTGTTGTCTGTCCTGGACGTGGACTGCTCAACGATACAACTACTTACTGTTGTCTGTCCTGGACATGGACTGCTCAACGATACAACAACTCACTGTTGTCTGTCCTGGATGTGGACTGCTCAACGATACAACAACTCACTGTTGTCTGTCCTGGACGTGGACTGCTCAACGATACAAATACTCACTGTTGTCTGTCCTGGACGTGGACTGCTCAACGATACAAATACTCACTGTTGTCTGTCCTGGACATGGACTGCTCAACGATACAACAACTCACTGTTGTCTGTCCTGGATGTGGACTGCTCAACGATACAACTACTTACTGTTGTCTGTCCTGGACATGGACTGCTCAACGATACAACTACTCACTGTTGTCTGTCCTGCACGTGGACTGCTCAACGATACAACAACTCACTGTTGTCTGTCCTGGACGTGGACTGCTCAACGATACAACAACTCACTGTTGTCTGTCCTGGACGTGGACTGCTCAACGATACAACAAATCACTGTTGTCTGTCCTGGACGTGGACTGCTCAACGATACAACAACTCACTGTTGTCTGTCCTGGATGTGGACTGCTCAACGATACAACAACTCACTGTTGTCTGTCCTGGACGTGGACTGCTCAACGATACAACTACTCACTGTTGTCTGTCCTGGATGTGGACTGCTCAATGATACAACAACTCACTGTTGTCTGTCCTGCACGTGGACTGCTCAACGATACAACAACTCACTGTTGTCTGTCCTGGACGTGGACTGCTCAACGATACAACTACTCACTGTTGTCTGTCCTGGACGTGGACTGCTCAACGATACAACAACTCACTGTTGTCTGTCCTGGACGTGGACTGCTCAACGATACAAATACTCACTGTTGTCTGTCCTGGACGTTGATGGCAACCAAGGACCCGCGGTCCCAGACAGCATCAAAATCTGCTTCCTTACATCTTCAAAGAAAAAGCTTGAGTTAAATTAAGGAGGAAAGATAAAGCTATTGTTTCTGTAGCTCATCAGTCTGTGCTGAAGGCTTAGTATATGTTTATAACATGCATACCTCTCAGGCCTGATGAGCTAAAATTGAATGAAACTTAACTCCTGAGATTAAAATAGAATTGAAGAAATTTTACTTTTATCCTTCTTCACAAGAAGAGGAATTACACGTATAACTTGAAATTTGATCTAAACAATGTCACATACTTCTCAAACTGGAAGAAATCACACTTGTATATTCTGGTCTTTCCATCTTTGCTCTGAAATAAAAAGAGGACATTTGTAAAGTATACCAGGTGAGAACGAATTCAATTGTTGTAGTTAAACCACACTATATCATTTTGCAAGT
This sequence comes from Gibbula magus, assembly GCA_936450465.1. Taxonomy (NCBI): domain Eukaryota; kingdom Metazoa; phylum Mollusca; class Gastropoda; order Trochida; family Trochidae; genus Gibbula; species Gibbula magus. Next base: position 3,202,968 of record OW388292.1, on the reverse strand, counting down.
TTGAGTTTAGTGGCTGATGTTCTGCAGATAGTCAATGTACGTCTTTATTACAATAGATGTGACATTTTGGTACATATACTAGCACAACAAGCAGACCAAGTGGGGAAAGATTGAAATATATTGAACAATGATTATGGAGCTTTATTCTTTAATAAATATATAATCACTGCTTTCCCATTTTTGTGTGGAAATTTTGAAGCTTGTAAGTTGCATTTCCATGAATACAGCAAAAAAAAATTAGAGCCATGGGCTTTTGTAGCTCATCAGGATTTCGTTGATTTACTATCTAAAGTTGATTAAAGTTATTGTTTACAAGCAAAAGCAGAGTCACACAATGTACAATTTAGAATCCCCATTGGCCAAGGAGTCTCTCTTGACCTTTTGGAACTGTAGAAGAAGATGAATATAGGTTTTTAAGGATGTGACCCCTGTGACCCCATTTGGGATCACAGGGTCACGAGATTTACAATTTAGAATCCCCATTGGCCAAGGAGTCTGCACACAATTTTTCAGCTCTCTAGACCTTTTGGAACTGGAGAAGAAGATGAAAATAGGTTTTTAAGGATGTGACCCCTGTGACCCCAAATGGGGTCACAGGGGTCACATCCTTAAAAAGCTACAATTTAGAATCCCAATTAGCCAAGGAGTCTACACACAACTTTTCAGCTTTTAGACCTTTTGGAACTGGAGAAGAAGATGAATATAGGTTTTTAAGGATGTGACCCCTGTGACCCCATTTGGGGTCACAGGGCCCGAGATCTACAATTTAGAATCCCCATTGGCCAAGGAGTCTGCACACAATTTTTCAGCTCTCTAGACCTTTTGGAACTGGAGAAGAAGATGAAAATAGGTTTTTAAGGATGTGACCCCTGTGACCCCATTTGGGGTCACAGGGCCCGAGATCTACAATTTAGAATCCCCATTGGCCAAGGAGTCTGCACACAATTTTTCAGCTCTCTAGACCTTTTGGAACTGGAGAAGAAGATGAAAATAGGTTTTTAAGGATGTGACCCCTGTGACCCCATTTTTGGTCACGGGGTCACGAAATCTACAATTGAGAATCCCCATTGGCCAAGGAGTATTCACACAACTTTTCAGCTCTCTAGACCTTTTGGAACTGGAGAAGAAGACGAAAATAGGTTTTTAAGGATGTGACCCCTGTGACCCCCTTTGGGGTCACGGGGTCACGAAATCTACAATTTAGAATCCCCATTGGCCAAGGAGTATGTACACAACTTTTCAGCTCTCTAGAACTTTTGGAACTGGAGAAGAAGACGAAAATAGGTTTTTGGGATTATGACCTCTGTGACCCCATTTGGGGTCACGGGGTCACGAAATCTACAATTTAGAATCCCCATTGGCCAAGGAGTCTGCACACAACTTTTCAGCTCTCTAGACCTTTTGGAACTTGAGAAGAAGATGATAATAGGTTTCTAAGGATGTGACCCCTGTAACCCCATTTGGGGTCATGGGGTCACGAAATCAACAATTTAGAATCCCCATTGGCCAAGGAGTCTGCACACAACTTTTCAGCTCTCTAGACCTTTTGGAACTTGAGAAGAAGATGATAATAGGTTTCTAAGGATGTGACCCCTGTAACCCCATTTGGGGTCATGGGGTCACGAAATCAACAATTTAGAATCCCCATTGGCCAAGGAGTCTGCACACAACTTTTCAGCTCTCTAGAACTTTTGGAACTGGAGAAGAAGATGAAAATAGGTTTTTAAGGATGTGACCCCTGTGACCCCATTTGGGGTCATGGGGTCACAAAATCTACAATTTAGAATCCCCATTACCCAAGGAGTCTACACACAACTTTTCAGCCAAGTTTTTCAGATAATTGTTCTTTAGTTTGGATATTTTCTGTTGTGTCTAAATCAGTTTGCAGGTCTTCAATTTCATTACGAATCAATTGTTCATATTTTTCTCTGTTTTTCTTTTTGAAAGCTGATCATTAATACTTAATTTTAAACTACCATCTCCAAATTGACCTTTTAGATATTGATCAATTGTTGTTCGAATGATATCTTTAACTTTCTTCACATACATTTCGTCATGCACTAAAGAATTATTAAATTTCAAAAATCCTTTACCTCTTTCAATATCACTTATTTTTAATGTTAACCAGGTTGCGGAATGATCTGATCGATATGCTCGGTCAATACCTGTTTTTACAATTGAATTCTCTAAATCCGGAGAAATGATTAAAAAATCAAGTCGAGTCTGTTTTATATGTTTTGACTTCCTCCAGGTATAGCGTTCAGTGGCCTGACCATGGATCAATGAGGTTTTCTTCCTGTTTAAAGTCAAGTACAATATCTCTCGCATTTGGGTTATGTATGTGTTTATGGTTACATAAGTCCATATCAGGGTCTTATAAGATTCCAATCACCGCAGATCGAGTGGTCCGAATCGAATTCCTTTATGATTTGTATAGACGGGTCACCATTTACTTTTAAGACACCATTTATTTAACCATTGTATAGTTAAAACACAATTTTCAACCATTGTTTACAAACCATTTAATCAACCATTTACTGTTAAAACACTATTTTGCCAACCATTCAATTGTTAAGACACCACTTAATCAACCATTACATTGTTAAAATACTATTTATTCAACCATTTTATTGTTAAAACAGCATGTAATCAACCATTTACTGTTAATACACCATTTATTCATCCATTCTATTGTCGTCATACCATTTGATCAACCATTACATTGTTAACATAACATTTAATTAACCATTAACTGTTAAAACAGCATGTTATCAACCATTCCATTGAGCGTGACAACCAAGGGAACGTTTTTTTTTAGATATCCTGCTGACAAGCTTAACATGCATGGTTCTATGCTGAAAAATAGAGTCACTGGCTCTGTAGCTCATTGGGCAATATATTATTCATTATCTCTAAGGGAACAACTTATCAAACGATAAGGCATTGCACAGTAACACAATTTACCATTCATAATTATAATCAACATTGGTCAAGGTATGTCAACAAAAACTTTATTATTATATACCTGTGCATTTCAATAAAGAAGAAACAAGTCTATGTTAAAGGCGTTATATCTACTGTTCTTGTCTCTATCATATTTAAGTTTATACAAATAAAAATACTCTTGAAGTGGCGTTAAACACCAACTCACTTCACCTAGCTCTGTTATATTTCTGTATGATCTCTGTATGTTAAACACCAACTCACTTCACCTAGCTCTGTTATATTTCTGTATGATCTCTGTATGTTAAACACCAACTCACTTCACCTAGCTCTGTTATATTTCTGTATGATTTCTGTATGTTAAACACCAACTCACTTCACCTAGCTCTGTTATATTTCTGTATGATCTCACTGATCACCTAGCTCTGTTATATTTCTGTATGATCTCACTGATCACCTAGCTCTGTTATATTTCTGTATGATCTCACTGATCACTTAGCTCTGTTATATTTCTGTATGATCTCACTGATCACCTAGCTCTGTTATATTTCTGTATGATCTCACTGATCACCTAGCTCTGTTATATTTCTGTATGATTTCTGTATGTTAAACACCAACTCACTTCACCTAGCTCTGTTATATTTCTGTATGATCTCTGTATGTTAAACACCAACTCACTTCACCTAGCTCTGTTATATTTCTGTATGATCTCACTAAACACCAACTCACTTCACCTAGCTCTGTTATATTTCTGTATGATTTCTGTATGTTAAACACCAACTCACTTCACCTAGCTCTGTTATATTTCTGTATGATTTCTGTATGTTAAACACCAACTCACTTCACCTAGCTCTGTTATATTTCTGTATGATCTCACTGATCACCTAGCTCTGTTATATTTCTGTATGATCTCACTGATCACCTAGCTCTGTTATATTTCTGTATGATCTCACTGATCACTTAGCTCTGTTATATTTCTGTATGATCTCACTGATCACCTAGCTCTGTTATATTTCTGTATGATCTCACTGATCACCTAGCTCTGTTATATTTCTGTATGATTTCTGTATGTTAAACACCAACTCACTTCACCTAGCTCTGTTATATTTCTGTATGATCTCTGTATGTTAAACACCAACTCACTTCACCTAGCTCTGTTATATTTCTGTATGATCTCACTAAACACCAACTCACTTCACCTAGCTCTGTTATATTTCTGTATGATTTCTGTATGTTAAACACCAACTCACTTCACCTAGCTCTGTTATATTTCTGTATGATCTCTGTATGTTAAACACCAACTCACTTCACCTAGCTCTGTTATATTTCTGTATGATCTCACTAACCACCAACTCACTTCACCTAGCTCTGTTATATTTCTGTATGATCTCTGTATGTTAAACACCAACTCACTTCACCTAGCTCTGTTATATTTCTGTATGATCTCTGTAAGTTAAACACCAACTCACTTCACCTAGCTCTGTTATATTTCTGTATGTTAAACACCAACTCACTTCACCTAGCTCTGTTATATTTCTGTATGATCTCACTGATCACCTAGCTCTGTTATATTTCTGTATGATCTCACTGATCACCTAGCTCTGTTATATTTCTGTATGATCTCACTGATCACCTAGCTCTGTTATATTTCTGTATGATCTCACTGATCACCTAACTCTGTTATATTTCTGTATGATCTCACTGATCACCTAGCTCTGTTATATTTCTGTATGATCTCACTGATCACCTAGCTCTGTTATATTTCTGTATGATCTCACTGATCACCTAACTCTGTTATATTTCTGTATGATCTCACTGATCACCTAGCTCTGTTATATTTCTGTATGATCTCACTGATCACCTAGCTCTGTTATATTTCTGTATGATCTCACTGATCACCTAGCTCTGTTATATTTCTGTATGATCTCACTGATCACCTAGCTCTGTTATATTTCTGTATGATCTCTGTATGTTAAACACCAACTCACTTCACCTAGCTCTGTTATATTTCTGTATGATCTCTGTAAGTTAAACACCAACTCACTTCACCTAGCTCTGTTATATTTCTGTATGATTTCTGTATGTTAAACACCAACTCACTTCACCTAGCTCTGTTATATTTCTGTATGATCTCACTGATCACCTAACTCTGTTATATTTCTGTATGATCTCACTGATCACCTAGCTCTGTTATATTTCTGTATGATCTCACTGATCACCTAGCTCTGTTATATTTCTGTATGATCTCACTGATCACCTAGCTGTTATATTTCTGTATGATCTCACTGATCACCTAGCTCTGTTATATTTCTGTATGATCTCTGTATGTTAAACACCAACTCACTTCACCTAGCTCTGTTATATTTCTGTATGATCTCTGTAAGTTAAACACCAACTCACTTCACCTAGCTCTGTTATATTTCTGTATGATCTCTGTATGTTAAACACCAACTCACTTCACCTAGCTCTGTTATATTTCTGTATGATCTCACTGATCACCTAGCTCTGTTATATTTCTGTATGATCTCTGTATGTTAAACACCAACTCACTTCACCTAGCTCTGTTATATTTCTGTATGATCTCACTAAACACCAACTCACTTCACCTAGCTCTGTTATATTTCTGTATGATTTCTGTATGTTAAACACCAACTCACTTCACCTAGCTCTGTTATATTTCTGTATGATCTCTGTAAGTTAAACACCAACTCACTTCACCTAGCTCTGTTATATTTCTGTATGATCTCACTGATCACCTAGCTCTGTTATATTTCTGTATGATCTCACTGATCACCTAGCTCTGTTATATTTCTGTATGATCTCACTGATCACCTAACTCTGTTATATTTCTGTATGATCTCACTGATCACCTAGCTCTGTTATATTTCTGTATGATCTCACTGATCACCTAGCTCTGTTATATTTCTGTATGATCTCACTGATCACCTAACTCTGTTATATTTCTGTATGATCTCACTGATCACCTAGCTCTGTTATATTTCTGTATGATCTCACTGATCACCTAGCTCTGTTATATTTCTGTATGATCTCACTGATCACCTAGCTCTGTTATATTTCTGTATGATCTCACTGATCACCTAGCTCTGTTATATTTCTGTATGATCTCTGTATGTTAAACACCAACTCACTTCACCTAGCTCTGTTATATTTCTGTATGATCTCTGTAAGTTAAACACCAACTCACTTCACCTAGCTCTGTTATATTTCTGTATGATTTCTGTATGTTAAACACCAACTCACTTCACCTAGCTCTGTTATATTTCTGTATGATCTCACTGATCACCTAACTCTGTTATATTTCTGTATGATCTCACTGATCACCTAGCTCTGTTATATTTCTGTATGATCTCACTGATCACCTAGCTCTGTTATATTTCTGTATGATCTCACTGATCACCTAGCTCTGTTATATTTCTGTATGATCTCACTGATCACCTAGCTCTGTTATATTTCTGTATGATCTCACTGATCACCTAGCTCTGTTATATTTCTGTATGACCTCTGTATGTTAAACACCAACTCACTTCACCTAGCTCTGTTATATTTCTGTATGATCTCTGTAAGTTAAACACCAACTCACTTCACCTAGCTCTGTTATATTTCTGTATGATTTCTGTATGTTAAACACCAACTCACTTCACCTAGCTCTGTTATATTTCTGTATGATCTCACTGATCACCTAGCTCTGTTATATTTCTGTATGATCTCACTGATCACCTAGCTCTGTTATATTTCTGTATGATCTCACTGATCACTTAGCTCTGTTATATTTCTGTATGATCTCACTGATCACCTAGCTCTGTTATATTTCTGTATGATCTCACTGATCACCTAGCTCTGTTATATTTCTGTATGATCTCACTGTTCACCTAGCTCTGTTATATTTCTGTATGATCTCACTGTTCACCTAGCTCTGTTATATTTCTGTATGATCTCACTGATCCCATCAACCTATGTATACACACAAAACATTTGATTAACAAGGATGGAGGTGGAATCATTGCCCTCACTCACTCACTGCTTCCAGGTTGTTATTTGGACGTCATTGCCTGTTACTGATATTGTAAAACACAGTGATGTGTTTATTCCAAATTTGAAAGTACATGGTTGATGACAACACATATTCTCACCTTAAATACGTCCCCATGGAGGTCGGAGAGCGGTTCCTTGGTGTACTCCAGCTTCTGTTCTGAGAAGAACTCCAGGATGGCTTGTTCTGAACCCTCCACACCCACGACTGTGTGGCCTGCATCTGATAGCCTGGAGAGATCAATGAGGCCATTCATCCATTTATTGTAAACAAATCAATGAGAAGTTGCAAAACATTTCTTAGTTTAATATGAACCGTCATTTACCTATTATGGTTTCAGGCCTTTTTGAGATTTTCACTAAACCTTAAGTAGGAGGAGAGGCGCCAAAAACACATGAAATTAACCGCACGAGGAGGAGGAGGGGGCCGCCAAAAACACATGAAATTAACCGCACGAGGAGGAGGAGGGGGCCGCCAAAAACACATGAAATTAACCGCACGAGGAGGAGGAGGGGAAGGAGAATGTGTGTAGCTAAATTAGGTTTACATCAAATCCGAAGCAACGAGTTTGTGTTATTCTTAGTCAGTTATCTGAGATCATCACGTGTATTGGTCAAACCTAAAAATAGAGCCATGGGCTCTGTAGCTCATCAGAAATTCATCTCATCTCAGGTTGATGACTTAGTGAGTGAATTGTTTAACAACTGCTAAAATCAGAATAAGAGATTAATAGTATGTAATTATAACTGCTTCAAATGCTCGTCTACACACGATTTCAGCATTCTAATGCTTTTTGTTCATTTAAAGTAATAAATATAATGCACAACTCCTAGCCCTGAAAAATTGCTGTCTTGAAATTGTCAGTGCATAACAAAAACATGACTCAACATTAAATTTTGATAAAATGGGGTTGTCCAGGTATCCCAATTCCTTCAAAGATATTGAAGAAAAGGTAATCCTCCAAATTAAAATAGAACAAGTAGAAGTAGTTGTCACTAAGGTGACATGATCCCCCGCCGCAAATTAATACTTAAAAATTTAAAAATAATGTCAAGATCAGCAAAATCGACTGTCAAACATGTCGAAAAAGTCAAAGCTCCACTGTGACCTTGAGAAAAATGTCAAGGTCACCAAAATCTAATCAGCCCTTTGTCTTTCCTAGGAGGTGCACTATGTAAGAAATGATGGAATTCCGGTGAATGGTTCTTGAGATATCCTGCTGACAACTTTACATGCGTACATTAACATGTTGAAAAATTCAAAGTTCCACTGTGACCTTGAAAATAATGTCAAGGTCACCAAAATCTAATCAGCCCGTCGTCTTCCCTAGAAGGTGCTTTGTGTAAGAAATGATGGAATTCCGGTGAATTGTTCTTGAGATATCCCGCTGACCATCCTCGGTTACCCATGGTTTTATACTCGCTCCGTTACTCTCCACTATATCACCCATGGGAAACCTTATCAGAAAAATCTGTACTCAAATTACCCGCCCTTGGCCAGCATGACGAAGTCAGTAACCAAAGAAAAAACTCAATGGGATAAGATGGAAATGGCAAAGGGAGATAACCGGTGACGGATGGCTAACACAATGACCTCGCTTGCTTTGAAACGAAGTGATATGATTGTCATTGGCTCGCAGGTCCAAGCTGCGTAGCAGTTTGATTGGCTCACGCCGGCCAAGGGCGGGTAATTTGTGTACAGATTTTTCTGATAAGGTTTCCCATGGGTGATATAGTGGAGAGTAACGGAGCATATATAGAACCATGGGTAACCGAGGATGCCCGCTGACAAGCTTTACATGTACATTAACATGTCGAAAAATTCAAAGTTCCGCTGTGACCTTGAAAATAATGTCCGTTGTCTTTCCTTGGAGAAGCTATGTGTAAAATATAAAGAGAATCCAGCGAATGGTTATTGAGATATCCCGCTAACAAGGGTAAAATTACAAAGTCTCGTTGTGACCTTGAAGTGAAGGTCAAGGTCACAAATCTCTGTAGGAACATTACTCTTCCTATGATGAACCCATATGCAAAATATGAAAAGAATCCAGTGAATAGTATTTGAGTTATTCCATTTCGTACGGACATACGGACGGACGCAGCCGAATACTATATCCCCCGCTTCGCGCTAAACGCGCGGCGGGGGATTATAAACATATTCCCCAAATCATCAAACAAAATGGTATAAAATTTGGAGAGAAACAATACAAATCCCATCTCAAGTGAGTATACCTTATTAATGAATCCTACAGAGTGATGCAACAAGTATTCGGACGCTGACATTATTTCCATAGACTTGAATGTTAATGTAAATGATAAATAAATAATTTTCATAAAATAAATTCTGGTTGGATCACTGTCAAGATTCTCATAGACAATTCTCAGACGACAATTCAACAAGTGTTATCCAAATTACCTATATATGTACATTAAATAAAAACAGTTCCCATAGAATGCCATGTTAAATTTTTTACAAGTATGTATATATTTTGATCAAATTTGTGTCATTCCCAATATAGAAAACCGAAAATTAAACATAAATTATGAGGTTGTAGCCAAGATGATTTCCTCACATACTTGATAAATGTGAATAGGATTGGACAATATTCCTATCTATGAAAATTAGGTGAGGTGAGTTGAGGTTTAACGACGCCCTCAAGAGTATTTCACTTATATCGCGGCTGCTAGTATTATGGCAGGGAGAAAGCCCGCAACGCCATGTGGCTATGCATTGCAGTGAAACCTGCGAGCAGCTGCTGGAATTAGCGAACCATGGGTGGTACTGCACTGAAATTCAGTGTAGCATTGCACCCAAACCTTACTGCATGTTGAACAGTTCTCTACTGCAGACAAAGTTGCCATGCCCCTGGCGGGAGAGAGAGGCCACCAAAGCCAGAGGCAGACTTAACGAGGTACTAGGTCCACCCCTGTCCACGCTATCCCATCTAAAGCTGGAGACTCTCAACCAGAAACTAGGCTGCAGGGAAACCCGATCCCACCTGCTAAATACACAGCAAGTTCAATTGCAAAAATATAAAATAAGTTCTATCTTGCTTAATTTCTATGATACAAATATAATGAAAGTTGCGTTAGAAAGCTCTTGAAAACATGTTTCATTCAAATATAAACACGTCTCATATGTTATGGCTGAGTTAATTTCAGCAAAATGGTAAACCATTAAAAACATTTTCACTTATAACTTTCTTATTTTTTATCAAAAAGACTTGAAATTCTGAACTCTTGATATTCACTAAACATAGATGATATCCTCAAAAGTAGAATGTTCTAGGGTTATTGGTATCTGAGATGAAAAATATACATTTAAATGAACCCCTGTCAAAATTTAAGTATTAAAATTTAAATAATGAAATTTACAAATCATAATCTCCATCTTAAAAAAAAAACACTGCCCAGGTTTCTGGATATCTCCTATTTCTGGTTCATGAGAAGAAGTCGTTTGAAGCTTTAAGGGTGAACCCCCTGCAAAGTTCATATTTCATAATTTATCTCAACCAAATTTACAAACTTGTATTTCACATTCCTATATCAAGCGCTTTCGGAGAAGAAGTCATTTAAAGGTTTTACTTTTAATGTCTCTGGCGGCCATATTTGTGGGCGTTGGAATTTGTGATGAACAAACTTTGACCCCCTAGGTGATGTGTACCCACCCACCAAATTACAGCTTTGGGGGTGTAGCATTTCTGGAGGAAAATCCGAAAGAGTGAAAAGTTTACAGACGACGGACGATGGCCTGATGAGCTAAAAATGAAATAGGGGCCGGGTCTCAAATAAGCGCCTGGCCTCCAATAAGCGCCGGGGTCTAAGAGCCCTTACATGTTAATAAGGGCCCGGGCCCCTACTAGAAGAAATAAGGTAGTGTTATTCACTAAACCTTTCTTCCTTACATAATTCTTTCATTTTTTAATTTGATTGTACTATGGTCACAAACAAATTCATATAACGTTCTGCTATGAATTGGTTGGTTGTTGAAGAGAAGTGCAGTGTAGGTCAGAAATGATGTAAGTAATTATTTGTTTGGTTTTAAAAGTGCTGTAGCACGTTTTGTGCAAAGTTTGTTTTTCTCAAATTTTCCATTTATTCTTAAAGTTTATACAATATAATGTTACGTTAGAAGGTAAAACATCTCATTACATGACCCAATAAACCATATCCATAGTAAATGGTTATTCGCACTGGAAGAAAATTATGCAGCGTTTAATGCGACAGTGGTGTTGAACTCATCAGTGTAAGAGGTAGATTTGTAGGTCTGATGTGAATTTGAGAGTTCAGACGGCAAGATGAATGACATTCCATCATAGTGTCATAATTTAATTTTTACTCTGAGTGTTGAGGTATAGCTACATCGGTCAGACAACTTAACCCTTACGTTGCGTACCGGTATATATATTTGACCAAGTTTAGCTCCTGTGGCGGAATTTACAGGCTCGCAGCTCGCAGCAGTAGTTTGGGCTTTGGCACTAACTAGCTCTGCTGGCGAAATTTCCAGGCGGCGATTCCGGTACCGTTTTTACGAAATATACCGCATCTACATGGCGAATAAGGACTATATACGGGCGTTCAATACAAATTCAAGTAGCGACACCCGTACACAAATGGCTAATTCACACCCGAAACTTTGAATGAATTTTCTATGTTTTTTCGTTTTTATTCTATTACTTTCGAAAGAATGTCTTTAATTTAATTTCCATTTACATACGGAATTGAAGACAAGATGTCTAGCTTCACAATGATATAAAAATTATTAGAATGCGACCTTTGGTTATAATTCTATAGCTATGTAAAGTTTGTCTTTATTTCCACCTATAAAATTGTAAATACTTACAACATGTATGCGGCATTGCGAACGGTCGTTCATCGCACTTTTCCAAGAAATAATAATCTCGAACCAGTTGACAAATAAGCACATGTCAACCCTAATATGGTTTTGTTGTTTGACCTTTCAAATAAAAGCTAACCTCGAACCATAACTGATGAAAATATGTTGATTAGTTTGTGTGCCGTTTGGTTTCACATGTCTCTCAGAAAGGTAAAATTGTATCTTTATTTCTGTGAATAAATATGCGCATTTTTATATAGAATAAAAGATTATTCTTTTCAGTTTATTGTGATATAAAAATCATGAAAATGCATTCAGTATTTTAGCCGTGATAAATGTGTAAGAAGTTGTGAAAATCGCCGATTGTTAAAGGGATTGTCGAAGTGTGCACATGACCTTTTCCATGGCGCTTGCTGTGTCTTTATTATTTTTTTGACATTTGCTAATTTTATATGGGAATGTAGTCCATTCTTTCCCCTTTATTTTGCCGTATTTGTTTTTGAAAACAAACAATTCGCTCACATGATATGAAGTGCAGGAGTAAGGCGAGTTAGCGATTTTTTCTCCCGTCTCGCGAGATGCGAGGCAGATAGCAGTTTCGGGCGAGGCAAACCCGATGCAATACAAACACGTGGGTGAAAATAGCCGCAAGCGAAATGAGGCTTCAGGGGCTAAGCCCGACAAAATTGGCCTTTTGTAAAGCTAATTATCGATGCGTTACGGGTCAACAATGCACACGCAAATTGGTGTGAATTTTGCTTGACATTCCGACCAGACACTGAACAAAGCTTCACTCTCGTGTCGGGCCGCGGAGCGTAAATACAGCCATTCTCATGGAGCGGCTCGCAGACACAATCGACTCGGGACCCGTTGACAGGGCTAGTAAAGTAGTGAGACAGCCGTGAATTATTCTAAGTCTTGTATCCGGGATCCGTATACAGACACCTCGGATTCGCTTATAGCCCGCCCGGATAATTCCGGGATTCGCAAGTTAAGGGTTAAAATTTAAAAATTAAAATGGTCACTCGAAGGTAAATGGACTCGCATGGCTTAACCGAACCATGCACATTCACTTTGGAAAACTCTGTTTTGATTGAGGAGTATTATCTTGCCATGGTAACACTTATTTACCTCTTCATGAGATCACTTTATTTCAGTAAATAGAACGTGCTACAGCGTCTTTAGATAATAGAATCTGTCTGTTTTTTTTCGATGTTAATTCGTTTATTCATATAGACAATACTTTCAAGTTAACAAAACACAAAAGATTATTTCGAAGCGTCACCTACTCACCAAGATATGGCCATTCAAAGTGAGTAAAATTGGCCTGCTAATTATCTCAATCCTTAAACAGTCTGCCGGGCCGCCGTTAGCTTGTGTTAGCGATGTGAGTTTTGCAGAGTTTTTGAAGCATTTTTCGATGTTCAATCGCTGATTTTAGATTTGTTATTTTCCCAATCGGGTGGAGTGTTTTGAAATGAATAACTGACAATTCAAAAATAAAAAAGACCATGCAATTTTTAAAATTATAAACGTCATTATTAGTTAAATATTTTGTTGTGCTTGATTTTGTGTTTGAATAGGCGTATCGATCTACTGCATCATTATTTCTCTAGGTGACTTTATATTACTAATAGAATAGTTGCATTATAACTAAGAAAAATCTATAGTCTTGTACATATACAATTACTTAGATTCAGTGTAATACCACTGACCTAACATAAACATTCATTAGATTATAGCATTGCATGAGCTTTACTAAAACACATCAGACTTTCTCATGATTTAAAAAAGGCCTTGCATTTTATATTGTATGTATTATGGGTGGTCAATTCATGTGTTTGGATACAAATATGGAAAACGTATCTTTCCCATTTTAAATCCAAGAATTGGAACTATAGAACTTTGATCAACTCACCATGGCCTTGTGTTGTTTTTGTTTTCAATTTTAAAAAATATTACTCAGGCTATAGTTCAGTCGTGTAGATTTTCCCTCTTATTTCATATTTATCTAGGTTATTGTCAATAACGCAACTACTTCACTTATAACATTGTTACATTGATAAACAAAAATATGGAAAATATATTTTGTTATTTCGCAAATGGATGAAATGTGAAACAAAAATTATTCACGATACCCATGAGTCAATGGATGAGCCGTGTTAACACCGATGTAATAGATCTATGTGACGTTTGAACATCTTAATCATCTGACATGCGTGCCACCGCCATATTGGGAAATGATAAGAATTGTTCCAAATCACATTGCAGAATTACGGGTCCAGCAATGGTCACATTCAGTATTAAACAGTGTTGACAGCTGCTGCCATTTGTAGTCCGTTTTACGGGGCGTGTATATATGAAAATATATACAAAGGTAAATATGTTATTTAGGCTGTTATATAAGGCTTATTCTAGTGGATTCTGTCATTAGATGCCAAGCAACTCCTGTGTATTACGTCACAAGACCTAGCACGCTAAAGTTTTACGAGGCTTAATTGAGCGGCATTCTCAAAAGGCGTTATAAAAGGTGTTTATTGGTTGAATTGACATATATCAATTGGAATCCTCGTCATCTTTGCATATGCTTGAATAAAAACCGAAAATTGATATGGTCAAGGTTTGTGGGTCTTTAAGTTAGTGTGATGCTTTAAACATTTGATTGGATCTGCCAGTGATGATTGATCAGATAATGACGAGACAATAGATACAGGCGTTACCAATCTTCTGAACTCACCACTTCATGTCGAGACAATAGATACAGGCGTTACCAATCTGAACTCACCACTTCATGTCGAGACAATAGATACAGGCGTTACCAATCTGAACTCACCACTTCATGTCGAGACAATATATATAGGCGTTACCAATCTGAACTCACCACTTCATGACGAGACAATAGATACAGGCGTTACCAATCTGAACTCAACACTTCATGTCGAGACAATAGATACAGGCGTTACCAATCTGAACTCACCACTTCATGACGAGACAATAGATACAGGCGTTACCAATCTCAACTCACCACTTCATGACGAGCCAATAGATACAGGCGTTACCAATCTGAACTCACCACTTCATGACGAGACAATAGCTACAGGCGTTACCGATCTGAACTCACCACTTCATGACGAGACAATAGATACAGGCGTTACCAATCTGAACTCACCACTTCATGACGAGACAATATATACAGGCGTTACCAATCTGAACTGACCACTTCATGACGAGACAATAGCTACAGGCGTTACCAATCTGAACTCACCACTTCATGACGAGACAATAGCTACAGGCGTTACCAATCTGAACTCACCACTTCATGACGAGACAATAGCTACAGGCGTTACCAATCTGAACTCACCACTTCATGACGACAAAATAGATACAGGCGTTACCAATCTGAACTCACCACTTCATGTCAAGAGTCTTTCCACACAGAGGAACAAACACCTTGAGGCCAGTCTGTCCACCCAGCAGCTTCCCCAGGTAGCGCTCCAGTAGTCTGAAGAATAAAAGTATTCAGTACCTATCAATAATTACATAGTTACTATTTTACATAATTCCTTACTTGATATGTCTCAAATTCTCAACGCATTTCTCCATGACTTTTTTTCAAATGCACATTTCTTGTCTAACTCCAAAATCTAAGTCCAAAATCATTTGCTTCAAAAATGCACAAAATTTAAGTTTGCTAAAAAACATTCATACATACATACTATGACTATACTATTATACATGACTATCCATGTATGAATATCCATGTATGACTATGTCTCCGACCTGGCATGACTATCCTGGCATGACTATCCTTGTATGACTATCCATGTATGACTATCCTGGCATGACTATCCTTGTATGACTATCCATGTATGACTATCCATGTATGACTATCCTTGTATGACTATCCCTGTATGACTATCCATGTATGACTATCCTGGCATGACTATCCTTGTATGACTATCCATGTATGACTATCCATGTATGACTATCCTTGTATGACTATCCCTGTATGACTATCCATGTATGACTATCCTGGCATGACTATCCTTGTATGACTATCCTGGCATGACTATCCATGTATTATTATCATTGTATGACTATCCTGGCATGACTATCCATGTATGACTATCCATGTATGACTATCCATGTAAGACTATCCATGTATGACTATCCTTGTATGACTATCCATGTATGACTATTAGTCATACATGGAGAGTCATACAAGGATAGTCTTACAAGTCACTATCCATGTATGACTATCCTGGCATGACTATCCTTGTATGACTATCCATGTATGACTATCCTGGCATGACTATCCTTGTATGACTATCCATGTATGACTATCCATGTATGACTATCCTTGTATGACTATCCATGTAAGACTATCCTTGTATGACTATCCTTGTATGACTATCCTTGTATGACTGTCCTTGTATGACTATCCCTGTATGACTATCCTTGTATGACTATCCTTGTATTATTATCATTGTATGACTATCCTGGCATGACTATCCATGTATGACTATCCTTGTATTATTATCATTGTAAGACTATCCATGTATGACTATCCTGGTATGACTATCCATGTATGACTATCCATGTATGACTATCCATGTATGACTATCCTTGTATGACTATCCCTGTATGACTATCCATGTATGACTATCCTGGCATGACTATCCATGTATGACTGTCCTGGTATGACTATCCTTGTATGACTATCCTTGTATGACTATCCATGTATGACTATCCATGTATGACTATCCTGGTATGACTATCCATGTATGACTATCCTGGCATGACTATCCATGTATGACTATCCCTGTATGACTATCCTTGTATTATTATCATTGTATGACTATCCATGTATGACTATCCATGTATGACTATCCATGTATGACTATCCATGTATGACTCTCCTGGCATGACTATTCCTGTATGACTATCCCTGTATGACTATCCATGTATGACTATGTCTCCGACCTGGCATGACTATCCTGGCATGACTATCCATGTATGACTATCCTGGCATGACTATCCTTGTATGACTATCCATGTATGACTATCCTGGCATGACTATCCTTGTATGACTATCCTTGTATGACTATCCTTGTATGACTATCCCTGTATGACTATCCATGTATGACTATCCTGGCATGACTATCCTTGTATGACTATCCATGTATGACTATCCATGTATGACTATCCTTGTATGACTATCCCTGTATGACTATCCATGTATGACTATCCTGGCATGACTATCCTTGTATGACTATCCATGTATGACTATCCTTGTATGACTATCCCTGTATGACTATCCATGTATGACTATCCTGGCATGACTATCCTTGTATGACTATCCTGGCATGACTATCCATGTATTATTATCATTGTATGACTATCCTGGCATGACTATCCATGTATGACTATCCATGTAAGACTATCCTTGTATGACTATCCATGTATGACTATTAGTCATACATGGAGAGTCATACAAGGATAGTCTTACAAGTCACTATCCATGTATGACTATCCTGGTATGACTATCCTTGTTTGACTATCCTGGTATGACTATCCATGTATGACTATCCTTGTATTATTATCATTGTATGACTATCCTGGCATGACTATCCATGTATGACTATCCATGTATGACTATCCTGGTATGACTATCCTTGTATGACTATCCATGTATGACTGTCCTGGTATGACTATCCTTGTATGACTGTCCTGGTAAGACTATCCATGTATGACTATCCATGTAAGACTATCCTTGTATGACTATCCTTGTATGACTATCCTTGTATGACTGTCCTTGTATGACTATCCCTGTATGACTATCCTTGTATGACTATCCATGTATGACTATCCATGCATGACTATCCTTGTATTATTATCATTGTATGACTATCCTGGCATGACTATCCATGTATGACTATCCTTGTATTATTATCATTGTAAGACTATCCATGTATGACTATCCTGGTATGACTATCCATGTATGACTATCCATGTATGACTATCCTTGTATGACTATCCCTGTATGACTATCCATGTATGACTATCCTGGCATGACTATCCATGTATGACTGTCCTGCTATGACTATCCTTGTATGACTATCCTTGTATGACTATCCATGTATGACTATCCATGTATGACTATCCATGTATGACTCTCCTGGCATGACTATCCCTGTATGACTATCCCTGTATGACTATCCATGTATGACTAGCCATGTATGACTATCCATGTATCACTATCCATGTATCACTATCCATGTATGACTATCCTTGTATGACTATCCTTGTATGACTATCCTGGTATGACTATCCATGTATGACTATCCTGGCATGACTATCCATGTATGACTATCAATGTATGACTATTCTTGTATTATTATCATTGTATGACTATCATTGTATGACTATCCTGGCATGACTATCCATGTATGACTATCCATGTAAGACTATCCATGTATGACTGTCCTTGTATGACTATCCTTGTATGACTATCCATGTAAGACTATCCATGTATGACTATCCTTGTATGACTGTCCTTGTAAGACTATCCATGTATGACTATCCCTGTATAACTATCCTTGTATGACTATCCATGTATGACTATCCATGTATGACTATCCATGTATGACTGTCCTTGTATGACTATCCTTGTATGACTATCCTTGTATGACTGTCCTTGTAAGACTATCCATGTATGACTATCCCTGTATGACTATCCTTGTATGACTATCCATGTATGACTATCCATGTATGACTATCCCTGTATGACTATCCATGCATGACTATCCTTGTATGACTATCCATGTATGACTATCCATGCATGACTATCCTGGGAAGACTATCCATGTATGACTATCCCTGTATGACTATCCTTGTATGCCTATCCATGTATGACTATCCTTGTATGACTGTCCTTGTATGACTATCCCTGTATGACTATCCATGTATGACTATCCTTGTATGACTATCCCTATATGACTATCCTTGTATGACTATCCTTGTATTATTATCATTGTATGACTATCCCTGTATGACTATCCTTGTATGCCTATCCATGTATGACTATCCATGTATGACTCTCCTGGCATGACTATCCCTGTATGACTATCCCTGTATGACTATCCATGTATGACTAGCCATGTATGACTATCCATGTATCACTATCCATGTATCACTATCCATGTATGACTATCCTTGTATGACTATCCTTGTATGACTATCCTGGTATGACTATCCATGTATGACTATCCTGGCATGACTATCCATGTATGACTATCAATGTATGACTATTCTTGTATTATTATCATTCTTGTATTATTATCATTGTATGACTATCATTGTATGACTATCCTGGCATGACTATCCATGTATGACTATCCATGTAAGACTATCCATGTATGACTGTCCTTGTATGACTATCCATGTATGACTATCCATGTAAGACTATCCATGTATGACTATCCTTGTATGACTGTCCTTGTAAGACTATCCATGTATGACTATCCCTGTATAACTATCCTTGTATGACTATCCATGTATGACTATCCATGTATGACTATCCATGTATGACTGTCCTTGTATGACTATCCTTGTATGACTATCCTTGTATGACTGTCCTTGTAAGACTATCCATGTATGACTATCCCTGTATGACTATCCTTGTATGACTATCCATGTATGACTATCCATGTATGACTATCCCTGTATGACTATCCATGCATGACTATCCTTGTATGACTATCCATGTATGACTATCCATGCATGACTATCCTGGGAAGACTATCCATGTATGACTATCCCTGTATGACTATCCTTGTATGCCTATCCATGTATGACTATCCTTGTATGACTGTCCTTGTATGACTATCCCTGTATGACTATCCATGTATGACTATCCTTGTATGACTATCCCTATATGACTATCCTTGTATGACTATCCTTGTATTATTATCATTGTATGACTATCCCTGTATGACTATCCTTGTATGCCTATCCATGTATGACTATCCATGTATGACTCTCCTGGCATGACTATCCCTGTATGACTATCCCTGTATGACTATCCATGTATGACTAGCCATGTATGACTATCCATGTATCACTATCCATGTATCACTATCCATGTATGACTATCCTTGTATGACTATCCTTGTATGACTATCCTGGTATGACTATCCATGTATGACTATCCTGGCATGACTATCCATGTATGACTATCAATGTATGACTATTCTTGTATTATTATCATTGTATGACTATCATTGTATGACTATCCTGGCATGACTATCCATGTATGACTATCCATGTAAGACTATCCATGTATGACTGTCCTTGTATGACTATCCTTGTATGACTATCCATGTAAGACTATCCATGTATGACTATCCTTGTATGACTGTCCTTGTAAGACTATCCATGTATGACTATCCCTGTATGACTATCCTTGTATGACTATCCATGTATGACTATCCATGTATGACTATCCATGTATGATTGTCCTTGTATGACTATCATTGTATGACTATCCTTGTATGACTGTACTTGTAAGACTATCCATGTATGACTATCCCTGTATGACTATCCTTGTATGACTATCCATGTATGACTATCCATGTATGACTATCCATGTATGACTATCCTGGCATGACTATCCATGTATGACTATCCATGTAAGACTATCCATGTATGACTGTCCTTGTATGACTATCCTTGTATGACTATCCATGTAAGACTATCCATGTATGACTATCCTTGTATGACTGTCCTTGTAAGACTATCCATGTATGACTATCCCTGTATGACTATCCTTGTAAGACTATCCATGTATGACTATCCTGGCATGACTATCCATGTATGACTGTCCTTGTATGACTATCCTTGTATGACTATCCTTGTATGACTGTCCTTGTAAGACTATCCATGTATGACTATCCCTGTATGACTATCCTTGTATGACTATCCATGTATGACTATCCATGTATGACTATCCCTGTATGACTATCCATGCATGACTATCCTTGTATGACTATCCATGTATGACTATCCATGCATGACTATCCTGGTAAGACTATCCATGTATGACTATCCCTGTATGACTATCCTTGTATGCCTATCCATGTATGACTATCCTTGTATGACTGTCCTTGTATGACTATCCCTGTATGACTATCCATGTATGACTATCCTTGTATGACTATCCCTATATGACTATCCTTGTATGACTATCCCTGTATGACTATCCATGTATGACTATCCTTGTATGACTATCCCTGTATGACTATCCTTGTATGACTATCCATGTATGACTATCCTTGTATGACTATCCATGTAAGACTATCCTTGTATGACTATCCATGCATGACTATCCTGGTATGACTATCCTTGTATGACTATCCATGCATGACTATCCTGGTATGACTATCAATGTATGACTATCCATGTATGACTATCCTGGCATGACTATCCTGGTATGCCTCTCCATGTATGACTATCCTGGTATGACTATCCATGTATGACTATCCTTGTATTACTATCCCTGTATGGCTATCCCTGTATGACTATCCTTGTCTTATTATCATTGTATGACTATCCTGACATGACTATCCATGTAAGACTATCCTTGTATGGCTATCCTGGTATGACTATCCATGTATGACTATCCTTGTATGACTATCCATGTAAGACTATCCTTGTATGACTATCAATGTATGACTATCCATGTATGACTATCATTGTATGACTATCCTTGTATGACTATCCTTGTATGACTATCCCTGTATGACTATCCTTGTATGACTATCCTGGTATGACTATCCATGTATGACTATCCTGGCATGACTATCCATGTATGACTATCAATGTATGACTATCCTTGTATTATTATCATTGTATGACTATCATTGTATGACTATCCTGGCATGACTATCCATGTATGACTATCCATGCAAGACTATCCATGTATGACTGTCCTTGTATGACTATCCATGTATGACTATCCCTGTATGACTATCCTTGTATGACTATCCTTGTATTATTATCATTGTATGACTATCCTTGTATTATTATCATTGTATGACTATCCATGTATGACTATCCATGTATGACTATCCCTGTATGACTATCCATGTATGACTATCCTTGTATGACTATCCATGTATGACTAGCCTTGTATGACTATCCATGTAAGACTATCCTTGTATGACTATCCATGTATGACTATCCTTGTATGACTATCCATGTATGACTATCCATGTATGACTATCCCTGTATGACTATCCATGTATGACTATCCTTGTATGACTATCCATGTATGACTAGCCTTGTATGACTATCCATGTAAGACTATCCTTGTATGACTATCCATGTATGACTATCCTTGTATGACTATCCATGTATGACTGTCCATGTATGACTATCCATGTATGACTATCCCTGTATGACTATCCTTGTATGACTATCCCTGTATGACTATCCTTGTATGACTATCCTTGGATAATTATCATTGTATGACTATCCTGGCATGACTATCCATGTAAGACTATCCATGTATGACTATCCATGTATGACTATCCATGTATGACTATCCCTGTATGACTATCCTTGTATGACTATCCTTGTATTATTATCATTGTATGACTATCCATGTATGACTATCCATGTATGACTATCCTGGTATGACTATCCATGTATGACTATCCATGCATGACTATCCATGTATGACTATCCCTGTATGACTATCCTTGTATGACTATCCTTGTATTATTATCATTGTATGACTATCCTGGCATGACTATCCATGTATGACTATCCATGTATGACTATCCTTGTATGACTATCCCTGTAAGACTATCCTTGTATGACTATCCATGTATGACTATCCCTGTATGACTATCCTTGTATGACTATCCTTGTATTATCCTTGTATGACTATCCATGTATGACTATCCTTGTATGACTATCCATGTAAGACTATCCTTGTATGACTATCCATGCATGACTATCCTTGTATGACTATCCATGCATGACTGTCCATATATGACTATCCCTGTATGACTATCCATGTATGACTATCCATGTATGACTATCCCTGTATGACTATCCTTGTATGACTATCCTTGTATTATTATCATTGTATGACTATCCTGGCATGACTATCCATGTAAGACTATCCTTGTATGACTATCCATGTATGACTATCCATGTATGACTATCCATGTATGACTATCCATGTATGACTATCCATGTATGACTTTCCCTGTATGACTATCCTTGTATGACTATCCTTGTATTATTATCATTGTATGACTATCCATGTATGACTATCCATGTATGACTATCCTGGTATGACTATCCATGTATGACTATCCATGCATGACTATCCATGTATGACTATCCCTGTATGACTATCCTTGTATGACTATCCTTGTATTATTATCATTGTATGACTATCCTGGCATGACTATCCATGTATGACTATCCTTGTATGACTATCCCTGTAAGACTATCCTTGTATGACTATCCATGTATGACTATCCCTGTATGACTATCCTTGTATGACTATCCTTGTATTATTATCATTGTATGACTATCCTGGCATGACTATCCATGTATGACTATCCTGGTATGACTATCCATGTATGACTATCCTTGTATGACTATCCCTGTAAGACTATCCTTGTATGACTATCCTTGTATGACTATCCTTGTATTATTATCATTGTATGACTATCCTGGCATGACTATCCATGTAAGACTATCCTTGTATGACTATCCATGTATGACTATCCATGTATGACTATCCATGTATGACTATCCATGTATGACTATCCATGTATGACTATCCATGTATGACTATCCCTGTATGACTATCCTTGTATGACTATCCTTGTATTATTATCATTGTATGACTATCCTGGCATGACTATCCATGTATGACTATCCATGTATGACTATCCATGTATGAGTATCCTCTTATGACTATCCCTGTAAGACTATCCTTGTATGACTATCCATGTATGACTATCCTTGTATGACTATCCATGTATGACTATCCTGGCATGACTATCCATGTATGACTATCCTGGCATGACTATCCATGTATGACTATCCATGTATGACTATCCATGTATGACTATCCATGTATGACTATCATTGTATGACTATCATTGTATGACTATCCCTGTATTATTATCATTGTATGACTATCCTGGCATGACTGTCCATGTATGACTATCCATGTATGACTATCCTGGCATGACTATCCATGTATGACTATCCTGGCATGACTATCCATGTATGACTATCCTTGTATTATTATCATTGTATGACTATCCTGGCATGACTGTCCATGTATGACTATCCATGTATGACTATCCATGTATGACTATCATTGTATGACTATCCTGGCATGACTGTCCATGTATGACTATCCATGTATGACTATCATTGTATGACTATCCTGGCATGACTATCCATGTATGAGTATCCTCTTATGACTATCCCTGTATGACTATCCATGTATGATTATCCATGTATGACTATCCCTGTATGACTATCCATGTATGACTATCCTTGTATGACTATCCATGCATGACTATCCACGTATGACTATCCTTGTATGACTATCCATGTATGATTATCCATGTATGACTATCCTTGTATGACTATCCCTGTATGACTATCCATGTATGACTATCCTTGTATGACTATCCATGTATGACTATCCCTGTATGACTATCCATGTATGACTATCAATGTATGACTATCCATGCATGACTATCCATGTATGACTATCCCTGTATGACTATCCATGTATGACTTTCCATGTATGACTATCCACGTATGACTATCCTTGTATGATGTGTCTCCGACCTATGGAAGCCAGACTCTACAGTCACTCTTACTCACGGATGTGTCGCCAACCTATGGAAGCCAGACTCTACAGTCACTCTAACTCACGGATGTGTCTCCGACCTATGGAAGCCAGACTCTACAGTCACTCTTACTCACGGATGTGTCTCCGACCTATGGAAGCCAGACTCTACAGTCACTCTTACTCACGGATGTGTCTCCGACCTATGGAAGCCAGACTCTACAGTCATTCTTACTCACGGATGTGTCTCCGACCTATGGAAGCCAGACTCTACAGTCACTCTAACTCACGGATGTGTCTCCGACCTATGGAAGCCAGACTCTACAGTCACTCTAACTCACAGATGTGTCTCCGACCTATGGAAGCCAGACTCTACAGTCACTCTTACTCATGGATGTGTCTCTGACCTATGGAAGCCAGACTCTACAGTCACTCTAACTCACGGATGTGTCTCCGACCTATGAAGCCAGACTCTACAGTCGCACTAACTCACGGATGTCTCTACAGTCACTCTAACTCACGGATGTGTCTCCGACCTATGGAAGCCAGACTCTACAGTCGCACTAACTCACGGATGTGTCTCCGACCTATGGAAGCCAGTCTTGCCCTGTTGCCACCTCTCATTCCAGCCCTTGACATCCAGCTCTGTTGACTTCGCAGTTGACATGTCTGTTGCTTCACTCATCTTGCTGTTGACAAATGTAGAACTAGTCAGACAAAATGCCAAAATGGATTATGCTTTTATATATAATATTATTCTTCCTTATATGGATATTTTCATATTCATGTAAACCTAAAGATCATTTTTTAAAAACATTTAAAGATAATAGAACCTCTCAGTTTTGTTCGATGTTAATTCGTTTATTCATATAGAAAATACTTTCAAGTAAACAAAACACTAACTTTTATTTCGAAGCGTCACCTACTTAGCCAGATATCGCGGTTCAAAGTGAGTAAATTTGGCCTGCTCATTATCTCATTCTTCAAACAGTTTTCCGCTGCCCCTCAGTGTAGCATAACCTTCGTAAGCGATGTGACGTCATATACAGGAGTTGCTACAATTAAATCCTTAGGCGATTTGTCGATTTTCGTCGATGATTCGTTTAAAACACAAAAACAACTTTTGACATTGTAAGTTTCCGATAGAATGGGTATTTGTGCGTCTGTAGGAAATAAGTTCGGACTTTTTGAAGGATTTTTCGATATTCAGTTGCTGGTTTTAGTTTGGTTCTTTTACCAATCGAACAGAGCGTTGGGTTATTTTATAGGCTACAATATGCTTTGAAATGAATAATTTCAATTGAAAACGTCACTATTATTTATTTTTTTGTTATACTTGATTTTAAGTTTCAAGAGGCCTAGCTGTATAGTTTGAGGTCTACTGAGTCAATATTGCTGATTGCGACTTTTTATTCATATTAGAATAATTGCATTATAACTTAGAAATTATCAACATTGTTACTGGTTAACAGTTTTTAGAGGGGGAAAAAATCGAGCTATCGTAAAATGTATAATCTTGTACATTTACAATTACTTACATTGAGACAGTTATTTTATTCAGTGTAATACAACTGTAGAGAAATGTGGCGGGTGAAAATGTCAAAAGATTTTAAAGCCTACAATGATGTATCTATGATAAGGAATCATGATTAATTTCAAATCGAAATGAAAAGGGCGTTTTTTTTTCGGTACACATTTTCTTTCAGATTCTGTTCCATCAATATCATGTTATTTGGATAAAATCGATAAAATGTTAATGTAGAATGCTGAAAATCTAGCTTTTAATTTCTATATTAATTCTATATTGTTCAGAAGTTAGTCATTTAATCAACACTCACTAATTGCGCTTAATGCATTAACACCTTTGCTTTGATGCCAGATATCGGTCACTGGAGGTTAGCGCGATATTGCCAACGTCCTGTCATATGACGTAACTGGTGATACTGAAGTGGTCATTAGTTAAATAAAGATACACATATAGGCGACATTCAGTCTGGACATAGTGAGCCAATCAAAATTAGGAATGTTATACTCAGCCAACGAAATTTAAGAATATTATGTTCGTTGTTTCGTCGGTGATAGCAGCCGGTCATTCACTATTGTGTATGATGCACACCGATGGACATGGATTAGCAATCATATGGTGACAACAGGTTAGTTATTTAAATCAATAAGGACATCGTAAAATGTTTACATGCGAACTAGTTAGAAAACCATCACAATGTAGTGCAACAATTGATATGTATTTATTTTAATTTGTAAAATGATATAGATATATACGTCGCATAAGTCTCGTTTTTTGTTGAGTAGGATTAACATGAATTCTGCTTTGTTTGCCGATCCAATTTTGTATAATTGTGGAAACACATTGTTTAATGAATTGTTATATTGAATCAAAATACTTTGAGATAGTATCCTACATAAGTGCTGTTCATTTTCAACTGTTAAATAATGGAATCGATAAACGTGAGACATAGTAATGAGATATGTATCCCGATCATTTGGTACATTCGCTTGTTCTTCATTCAAATCTTTTTTATTGCTTGACTTACGTTGTTCAAAGCGAGATCTCATTGCTAGAATAAGAGTCTGACATAACGGAAATGGTCAGTGATGGACATTCACGCAGTAACTCTATAGAACTGACACTTCAAAATGACACAAAGAAAAGACAATACGAGTGTATAATGTAAACAATAACATAAGCCAGCTACTCGTTGAGTAGGACTCCTGGGTAACACGTCACACCTCTGCTAGCAGCAGCTAATGAAACGTTTGCCGGCTGTAAAAATGAAGTATTTTTTATAAACGTTTTTTCTACTATTTTGGAGCGGATTTGTAATCCAATACTTTTGTGTCGTTATCTTTACTGTTGTTAGAATCATTTCCGCGAAGCCTACCCCCTGAGGTTAGCATATCTTTAAGAACAAAAATGAACGAATATATTGTTAAGTTTTAATTAAAAATACATTACATTATTCTTTAATATTCATTACTTATATTGCAAACTCTTTAAATAAATATGTCGTGAAAATTTTCAAGGAGGGTTTGAAATTTTCAAAAAGTTAAATTGCCACTACCTACTGCATCAAATATTGAAAATTGTTAGTATACTAAAGCTGAAATTCAACACTTTGATTTAATTCCAGAAAATTCATATCCCGATTGTCTATAACGAAGTAGGCAGAAAACCCTATATCCATTTCAGCTTATTAAAGAAAACCTAATAACATCCTGTTCAGCTTATTATAGAAAAGCCTATAACATCCCGTTGGCTTATTAAAGAAAAGCCTATAAAATCCTGTTCAACTTATTACAGAAAAACCTATAACATCCCGTTCTGCTTATTATAGAGAACCGGTCCCACAAAATTTGCAAAACACATCTTTGACAGATAACTGTATATCTACTACCATACTTCAGTTAGTGGGTATTACAGATGCTGAGTTTCAGGTGTGTTAAGGGTTTTAGACTTCTGCTCCAAAAGCAGACCTATTTCTGAACAAAGTCCAAATCAAACATGTTTCTATGCAATCTAGATAAACTAGCTGTAATGTTATACGTCCCCTAAGTACGTAATGACGGACTTAGGGGACGTTTAACATTACAACTAGTTTTAACTAGATTGGTTTCTATGGAAACAGAAAAACAAGAAAAAAGTGAGCATGGCTCACATCTTCTATCCGTCCATTGAGAATTATAGATGTGAAGGGTACTGTGTTTAAAAAACAGCTTCAAGCATCTTAATATTGTCCAAAATAATTTTGGGAACGGGCTTTGTCACAGGGATCGACACTCGCACTAATCCGCTGGCCCGAGGCTAGTGAAAATTCAGAAGGGCTAGTGAAATTTGTTTGTATCACTACAGATTAACATATGTCATTAGCCCGAAGAGCACTTCAGGCTAGTAAAGATTTCCAGCGAGCGTCTACCCAGATGTAATATTTTTCAGGTAACTTAATTTTTCCCATTAGAGCATCACACCGGTAATTTGTACCAAGTTCAATTAAAGATTCAAGGGCTTCATAACTCCGTAAAAATAACATTTCGGAACTGGGCTGTAAACTCGATGAAGAGTATCATCTGGACTACCTACATGTAAAATTTCATTCACCTAGATGTAATAGTTTCCGAGAAAACTTGTCCCACACAGCATCACAGCTCTTTTGGTACATAGTTCAATTTCGGATTCAAGGGCCATAACTCCGTAAACAATCATATTTCGGAAATGGATTTTAAAATCGATAAAGAGTATGGTCATGAGTACTCACAACCAAAATTCATTCACCTAGTTTGAACAGTTTCTGAGAAAATTTGTCCCGATTGAACACTATAAAACTAAGTCCAAAAAGTGACGTTTCATGGAAACGACAAAAAATTTAAATCTCAGAAAATTGAAAATTGTCTGTGCGCGATCGGAAGAATATGGTAAACAACTGTACAAAGTTTGGTTGATGCTCCTTTGACGGTTTTTGAGAAAATTGACCGGACGGAAGGACGGAATGACCGCTATATATTGCTTACTTCGTAGCGGGGGTATAATTAAAAAATTTCAGAAATCTGAAAATATCAAAAGGCACTTCAATTAGTAGGTAATCAAATGCAAAGTTTCAGGAAGATATGATGAACCGTTTTAGACTGTGCTCCGGAAACGAACCTGTCTCTGAACAAAGTCTAAATTGAACATGTTTCTATGGAAACGAGAAAAAAAACTAAATTTTCAGAAATATGAAAATATCAAAATGCACCACTTCAGTTGGTGGGTAATACACATGCAAAGTTTCAGGAAGATATGATGAACCGTTTTGGAGCTGTGATCCGTAAACAAACCTGTCTCTGAAACAAAGTCCAAATTCAACACGTTTCTATGGAAACGAAAAAAAAGAAAATTCAGAAATCTGAAAATATCAAAAGGCACCACTTCAGTTTGTGGGGAAATACACATAGAAGTTTCAGAAAGATATCATGAATGGTTTGAGTTCTGCTCCGGAAACGAAATGATTACGTACGGACAGACGGACGGACAGAGAGACAGACAGGGCGACGACAATATCGCACAGTATTACATACCGGTGGGATAAAACCCATATAACATCCCGTTCAGCTTATTACAGAAAAGCCTATAACATCCAGTTGGCTTAATATAGAAAAGCCTATAACATCCCGTTCGGTTTATTATAGAAAACCCTATAACATCCAGTTCGGCTTAATACAGAAAAGCCTATAACATCCCGTTCGGTTTATTATAGAAAACCCTATAACATCCAGTTTGGCTTAATACAGAAAAGCCTATAACATCCCGATTGGTTTATTATAGAAAACCCTATAACATCCAGTTCGGCTTAATACAGAAAAGCCTATAACATCCCGTTCGGCTTAATACAGAAAAGCCTATATAACATCCCTTTCAGCTTATTACAGAAAAGCCTATAACATCGCGTTCGGTTTATTATAGAAAACCCTATAACATCCAGTTCGGCTTATTACAGAAAAGCCTATAACATCCCGTTCGGTTTATTATAGAAAACCCTATAACATCCAGTTCGGCTTAATACAGAAAAGCCTATAACATCCCGTTCGGTTTATTATAGAAAACCCTATAACATCCAGTTCGGCTTAATACAGAAAAGCCTATAACATCCAGTTCGGCTTAATACAGAAAACCCATATAACATCCCGTTCGGTTTATTATAGAAAACCCTATAACATCCAGTTCGGCTAAATACAGAAAAGCCTATAACATCCCGATCGGTTTATTATAGAAAACCCTATAACATCCAGTTCGGCTTAATACAGAAAAGCCTATAACATCCAGTTCGGCTTAATACAGAAAAGCCTATAACATCTTGTTCAGCTTATTACAGAAAATCATATAACATCCAGTTCGGCTTAATACAGAAAAGCCTATAACATCTTGTTCAGCTTATTACAGAAAATCATATAACATCCCTTTCAGCTTATTACAGAAAAGCCTATAACATCCCGTTCGGTTTATTATAGAAAACCCTATAACATCCAGTTCGGCTTAATACAGAAAACCCTATAACGTCCCGTTTGGCTTAATACAGAAAACCCTATAACATTCCTTTCACCTTATCATAGAAAAACCCTATGACGTCCCATTTGGCTTATTACAGAAAACCCTATAACATCCGGTTCGGCTTATTATAGAAAACCCTATAACATCACATTCAGCTTATTACAGAAAACCCTATAACATCCGGTTCGGCTTATTATAGAAAACCCTATAACATCACGTTCATCCTATTAAAGAAAACCCTATAACATCCCGTTCATCTTATTACAGAAAACCCTATAACGTCCCGTCTGGCTTAAAGAGCCATCACGGATGTTGATGAAAATATAAAAAAAATTCCAAAAATCCATCTCCGTGAAATAAATACACTTAATTTTTCCCTAATTTTTCCAAATTTAAATAAGCCGAGAAATTGCATTAATTAGTAAAGGTGTTTTCCAGTCTAAATATAGATCCAGTCTATTATTTTCAAGCGTAAAGCATTATGGTCTAGCTCACACACAGTAAACAAAGACACGAAAGAATAAAAAAAAATATGAGCAATGAAAGATATCGAAATATATATATTTTTGGCGGTGATTTATTTACTATTTCATTTAATTATGTATTTGCTACAGATATTGGAATAATTGTTTTACCCAACTAGGTATTTTTTTTTAATTTTATAATTAATGAGAGTAACAATTTGTCATAATTTGCTGGTCTTATCTTAATAAAAAGAACATTAAACAGGAAATAATTTGTATATTCTCAGGACATTTAGAAACATTGTTTGTAAAGAAATCGTCACATTCAGTAATGTGTGACATGGGTAACTTGCAAGAGAGACACGTGAAGCACGTGCAGCATATGGGTTGTTATGGCGATTTGCGCTAGAGACGAGCCTTCACGCTTCGGAAGCGCTTGCTGTTTGTGTAGTACGTATTACGCAAAAAAGGGGATTCTTTTTATATACGTCAGATACCCTTAGCGCGCTAGTCGAAGTGGTACTTCTCTTTGAAACCAAATTGCAATACATTGTCGTGATATGAAAATTATTTAACATATGCCATGATGTAGATAAAATATTTCTCTGGCGAATGACGTTATAAGTATATATTTTCCAAAAAATTTAAATACTAACATCCGTGATGGCTCTTTAATACAGAAAAGCCTCTAACATTCGGTTCAGCTTATCATAGAAAAACCCTATGACATCCCATTTAGCTTATTACAGAAAACCCTATTACATCCCGTTCGGCTTATTATAGAAAACCCTATAACATCCTGTTTAGCTTAGTATAGAAAAGCCTATAACATCCCATTCGGCTTATTATAGAAAAGCCTATAACATCAGGTGCGGCTTCTTATAGAAAAGCTATAACATATGGTGTGGCTTTCTAATAGAAAAGCTATAACATGCCGTTCTGTTTATTAAAGAAAACCCTATAATATCCCGTTCATCTTATTACAGAAAACCCTATAACGTCCCGTTTGGCTTAATACAGAAAACCCTATAACATTCAGTTCAGCTTATCATAGAAAAACCCTATGACATCCCATTTGGCTTATTACAGAAAAGCCTATAACATCAGGTGCGGCTTCTTATAGAAAAGCTATAACATCCTGTTCGGTTTATTACAGAAAACCCTATAACATCCCGTTCAGCTTATTATAGAAAAGCTGTAACATCTGATGCGGCTTTATATATTACAGAAAACCCAAAAAAATCCTGTTAAGCTTATTATAGAAAAGCCTATAACATCCCATTCGGCTTATTATAGAAAAGCCTATAACATCAGATGCGGCTTATTATAGAAAAGTTATAACATAAAGTGTGGCTTCATAATAGAAAAGCTATAACATACTGTTCTGTTTATTACAGAAAACCCTATAATATCCTGTTGAGCTTATTACAGAAAAGCCTATAACATCCCATTCGGCTTATTATAGAAAAGCCTATAACATCAGATGCGGCTTATTATAGAAAACCCTATATCATCCTGTTCAGCTTATTACAGAAAACCCTTTAATATCCTGTTCGGCTTATTACAGAAAACCCTATAACATCCTGTTCAGCTTATAACAGAAAATCATATAACATTCCTTTCAGCTTATTACAGAAAACCCTATATCATCCCGTTCAACTTATTATAGAAAAGCTTTAACATCCCGTTCAACTTATTATAGAAAAGCTATAACATCCCGTTCGGTATATTACAGAAAACCCTATAACATCCCGTTCGGCTTATTATAGAAAAGCTTTAACATCCGGTGTGGCTTTATATATTACAGAAAACCCTATAACATCCTGTTCAGCTTATTATAGAAAAGCCTAGATAACATCCAGTTCTGCTTATTACAGAAAACCCTATAATATCCCATTCGGCTTATTATAGAAAAGCCTATAACATCAGGTGCGTCTTATTATAGAAAAGTTATAACATCCAGTGTGGCTTTATAATAGAAAAGCTTTAACATGCCGTTCTGTTTATTACAGAAAACCCTATAATATCCTGTTGAGCTTATTACAGAAAAGCCTATAACATCCTGTTCAGCTTATTACAGAAAACCCTATAATATCCTGTTTGGCTTATTACAGATAACCCTATAACATCCTGTTCAGCTTATTACAGAAAACCCTATAACATCCTGTTGGCTTATTATAGAAAAGCCTATAACATCTTGTTCACCTTATTACAGAAAATCATATAACATCCCGTTCAGCTTATTATAGAAAAGCTATAACATCCGGTGCGGCTTTATATATTACAGAAAATCCTATAACATCCTGTTCATCTTATTACAGAAAACCCAATAACATCCCATTCGTCTTATTATAGAAAAACCTATAACATCCAGTTCGGCTTTTGATAGAAAAGCCTATAACATCCCATTCGGCTCATTATAGAAAACCCTATAACATCAGGTGTGGCTCTCTAATAGAAACAAGTGGTTGTCACTAAGGTGACATGATCCCCCGCCGCAAATTAATACTTCAAAATTGAAAAATAATGTCAAAATCAGCAACATCGACTGTCAAACATGTCGGAAAAGTCAAAGCTCCACTGTGACCTTGAGAATAATGTCAAGGTCACCAAAATCTAATCAGCACTTTGTCTTCCCTAGGAGGTGCTTTGTGTAAGAAATGATGGAATTCCGGTGAATGGTTCTTGAGATATCCCGCTGACAAGATTCACATATACATTAGCATGTCGAAAAATTCAAAGTTCCACTGTGACCTTGAGAATAATGTCAAGGTCACCAACATCTAATCAGCCCGTCGTCTTCCCTAGGAGGTGCTTTGTGTTACATATGATGGAATTCCTGTGAATAGTTCATGAGATATCCCGCTGACAAGCTTCATGTACATAAACATGTCGAAAAATTCAAAGTTCCGCTGTGACCCAGAAAACCCTGTTCGGCTTATTATATAGAAAAGCTATAACATCCGGTGCGGCTTATTATAGAAAACCTATCCGATTTAAAATCTTGTTCATCTCATAAATAATAGAAAAGACTATAACATGATGTTTAGCTTAATTATTACAGAAAACCCTATAACCTCCCGTTTGGCTTATTATAGAAAAGTTATAAAATCGTTATAGAAAACCCTATTACTTCCCGTTTGTCCCATGAGTATGAATCCCGAGTAGTAGGTATATATGTGTTTCTCCAACCTGCCGATTGGAGGATTTACGGTAGTGCAACTGTAGCTGCAGAACTGTACCTATATAACCTCTTCCTCCAGTATCATCGTGTTTATAGCTACAGAGTCTACCCTTGATAAACCTAACCGATTTGAGTGTATCAGGCGACGTCAGGGTGTCAAAGAGCCTATTTTGGCGAAGCAACTGCAGCTAGTGCAACTGCACCGTCACCATGATGTAGATACACATGTAACACTTGTCATACATAGATGTGTGAGAAGAATACTGCAGAACAGCCTCATCATTCAGACAACAGGCTGTAAGTCTAGTACTTGCATTCGTTTTCATCTGAAATATTATTTTTCAAGTTGTCATACATTTACCTTTGTGAAGACCGATATTTAACAACAACGAGGGTGTATCACTAATCCGAAGAACTTGGATTTTCAGTCTCCATACAGTGGAGAGTTATCACGGTGGAGTTATTTCCCTTTGACGTATATTGAAACTCTACAGGATTGTTGGTTGTTTGTTGTTTTATGAAAGCTTATCGATATGACTGTATTGTTAAC
The DNA here is from genome assembly GCA_936450465.1 of Gibbula magus. Taxonomy (NCBI): domain Eukaryota; kingdom Metazoa; phylum Mollusca; class Gastropoda; order Trochida; family Trochidae; genus Gibbula; species Gibbula magus. The sequence continues at coordinate 3,168,008 of OW388292.1, read as the reverse complement.
TAAACCAAAGTTCTGTGTCACTTTAATTAGTTTTTAAGAAGATATATGGGCAGCCTTAGACTAAAATTTAGACTATGGAATTTTTAAAATTACCGTATTTCCTCTAATACAGCCGGGGCCTCTAATAGAACCCGGGCCTCCAATACAACCCGGGGGGTAAGGGTGCTGAGGTAAATACAACCCGGGTCTCCAATAGAACCCGGGTCTCTATTAGAACCCGGGTTTAACGTAACACCTGAATACCCCGTGTTGCAATATAAAATCGTTATACACTCGTTTTGAGGAGAAATAGTGGTGTGACCATGTGAGATTCAACAAAACAGGTCAATATCCTTCTTGTTCAATATATTCTCCTTTTACAATAGGTCACCCCAAGAAGATTATAAACGTCAATTCATGTCTGAAAAATATAACCCGGCCTCCAATACAACCCGGGTCTCTAATAGAACCCGGGGGGTAAGGGGGTGCTGAATGAAATAGAACCCCAGGGTTGTATTAGAGGAAATACGGTACTCTACTTCATCCCAGCAAGGACGTATATTCAATATACGTCCTTGGTCCCAGAGACCGGTCGCTGTTCATCCTTATATTTTCAATACGTGCATATGTACCGGGTCGGGGCATATCTTAATACGTGAATGGCGATTCCAAACTGGGTTCGTTATTCCGGAAGTACTTGATGATAACAAGCGAGTATGATACGCTGCGCTGGATCCTAATAAATATTCATGAGTTGGTTTGTGTGCTAATGTGTTCTACGTCACTTATTACATATATATATATTTATTTGTGTATCACGTGTTTGATCGGCGCGAAATTTAAAATTGCTATTGCAAAATGGCGAATGCAGATCCTCCGTGGTCGGCATTTTTTAAAGAAAAAGAAAGTAATCTAAACGGATGGGTAGCATCAAGTGCCGAGGCCCTAGCCCTGATAAGGGAGTATGAGATAGCCACACAATCTCATTTTGTGCCGGTTAGTGAAACCAGGAATTTTGGACAATTTGGTATGTGCATAATGTGCCTACAGTACAACAAGCGAATTATAATTTAAATGTGATGTAAATATGAGTTGTAAAGACATTTTATTATATTAATTATACTCAAATTTGAAAATTGTAAATGTGTATTTTCTTTTAGTATGTCTGTTATTGAGAAAAAGGTTATGGATATATATCAGTTATGCATACTATTCCAATATCCATTACTTATTTCGTATAGTATAATATGAAAGATGACACTTTTCAGATCTCTCAGGTTCACACAAAGTTAAACATGTTGACGATGGCAAGATCAAGAAAGGATCTACCATTAAGAACCATGGCATCCCATTCATGGTGACTGGACTAAAACTTCTAGAGTGCCATCAGGGGACAAATAGGTACCCTAAAAAAGTAGAAGAAGTACGTTTTCCCATCAAGGTCACACACATATATAAGTTCATTTCTCATTACAAATCCAGGTATTCTGGCATATGCTTTCATACTAAATACACACGTACTTCAAATTTAGATAATACATATTCTCTAAAGGTTGTAAATTGAGAATACAAAGACTATTTGGAGTAATAATGAGAAATGACATTATTTCATGTGGGTTTAATAATGTTATTCAAATGTTTCTATCAAGAAGTGAACACAAACACAATTTTCTTTAAGTGATTTATTTCAGTATGAACAAGTGACAAAAGTTAGTATTGTACATTATGGGGAAATATTTTTTACAATTTTAAAAGCCATGCCTGAAAAGATATGTCTACACAACATTTCAGCATTCTAGTGCTTAAAGGTGCTGTAGCACGTTTTTTCGCTGAAATAAGTCGATGAAATGTATTTGAAAAATAATGTCAACAATAGTAAAACACCCTTCTCTCTTCGGAAAATCAAGTTGCAAATAAGTGTACATGGTTCCGTAAAGCCATGGGAATTTTTTTTGTCATTCGAATATAATAAAATGTGTTCACAATAAAATGGCCGCCATGCAATTTTGGCTTTATACGCAACACCGTTATTACCACTACGGATCATTGGTTTGTGTAATAAGAAGTTTTACCCTCTAAAGTAAATATAAATGACATAAACAATCATTATAAATGAGAAATTTGAAATAATAAAATTTGCAAAAAACGTGCTACAGCGCCTTTAATACTTTTGTTCAATTAAAGTAATAAATATAAAGCACAACATCGACCCCTTAAAAATTACAGTCTTGTAATTGTCACAGCATAACAAAAAAATGACTTGACACTAAATTTTTATGACATTGGTTGTCCAGGCACAGGGGTTCTAATCAGTTAAGAAATAAAGATTTGAGATAAATATCCCTGCTATTGATATAAAGACACAAGGGAAGACACTGAAGATACTGAAGGTGTTCTTCAGATCGAAAACCAGAAGTCCAAACTATTCTCAAATCTTTATTTCTTCACCAATTTGGAATTGAGCTTACAATATTGCATAAAAAGAGTATATGTATGCAAAAATTTAGATTTTGAACTTTGAAAATATTGTCAAAACAGCAATTCGAATCCCTGTGTGTCTAGGTATCAATTCCTGCAAAGATATTGAAGAAAAGATGAACCTCAAAATTGAAATAGAATAAACATATTCCACCAATCACCGAAAAAAATAGTTTAAAATTTGTAGAAAAGCAATACAAATCCATTCCCAAGTGAGTATAACTAATTTATGATTCATACAGAGTGATGAAAACTAATTCGGACAGTGACAATATTTCCATAGATTTGTATTAATTTATCATCCAAACCTTTGTTCCGCAGGAAATATCGCTAGTGAGATCAAGCAATATCTCCTAGGAGATATCGTTTTGGCAGTAGATTTTGCACAATGCCCTGTCACCGTCGACTACATGACATCATAATGCATTTACATCATCGAATAATGACATCACAATCCTATGACATCATAAACATGATGACGTCCAATGCTATGACTTCACCAGACTGGTAGACAAATGGCAGAGATGTGCTCAGAGATGTACACTATTTTCACTGAAACGTAATAAGTGTCTTCTGATATCAAATATATCAACACTCGTTGATAAAAGTAAAAATAACTTTAATCAACTAGTGTTGATATATGTGATATAGAAGACACGAGGGTGAGATTCTCTATGTACTCTAGAACATAATAAATAAATTCCGTTTGAATCAGTCTGATTAAAATAGACGGTATACGTACATAAATACAAACTAGTATTAAAGGCGCTGTAGCACGTTTTTTCGCTCAAATAAGTCGATGAAATGTATTTGAAAAATAACGTCAACAATAGTAAAACACCCTTCTCTCTTCGGAAAATCAAGTTACAAATGAGTGAACATTGTTCCGTAAAGCCATTTTTTGTCATACGAAATAATAAAATGTGTTCACAATAAAATGGCCGCCATGCAATTTTGGCTTTATACCCAACACCGTTATTACCACTACGGGCAATTGATTTGTGTAATAAGATGTTTTACCCTCTGAAGTAAATATAAATGACATAATCTATCATTATAAATGAGAAATTTGAAATAATAAAATTTGCAAAAAACGTGCTACAGCGCCTTTAAAGGGGCAGTAGCACGTTTTTTCGGTGAAATAAGTCGATGAAATATATTTTTAAAATAACGTCACCATTGGTAAAACACCCTTTACTCTTCGGAAAATCAAGTTAAAAAACGATTGTTCATGGTTCCGTAAAGCCACGGGAATTCTTTTTGTCATTCAAAATAATAAAATGTGTTCACAATAAAATGGCCGCCATGCAATTTTTGCTTTAAATGCAGCACTGTTTATACCACTACAGAAATCATTAAATCATAACTAAAATGTAATCACAACACATCAGGTGAACATAATATAACAATATCAAGAAAGATACACAAAAAAAAAGTTCCCTTTATAGTATGCATTGTTGAAATTAATGTTTTAACAAGTCTGAATTATTTTAGCAAATCTGGCACATCAAATTTATCACAGCAAGTGACGAAGTCATTCATTTCACATGTAGCTAAGAGACTGCCTCCATGTCCTTATTATTTGGAGTAATCAAATTAAATTTACAGATCTAACTCTATTCATCAAAGATTATATTGACAAAATGGAGCTTTCTAGCATTACAGATTCTTGAGAAGAAAAGAAATTTAACTTGCACAGAGTTGGTTAATAAACTATAAAAACCTGAGTTTCTATCGATAAAAGATCATATTCCCAAAACATGAAGTTAAAAGCATTGCTGGTTGTTGAGGAAGAACCCTCTTCCATGCCCATTTTTATTTTGTCTGCACACCTAAGGAGTGATAAGCTTTGCAAGGTAATTTCTAATATTAAACTGTTTGTGAAATGGGTAGAACAAGTCTTTTCATGAAAAAAAAGGTGGTTTAAGTTAAAGTAGGAATAATAGTAAATTGAAAAGGTAGGAGTAACATAATCCACTACTGCCATTACCACGGATTTCAACTTTATTTTTGGAAATTAAACCATCATTATGAATAATAAATCATTCTAGTGACCTGAAACAACAGGTCCATGGAAGCACATCCCTGTAGGCACAGTGAGAGATATACAGCAGTTTATGGGTGAAAGTAAAGAAAATTGAACTTTTACAAAAATATAACCATTGGAATTATATAGTAAAATCAAAATGAAACAGAAGAAGCTATGATGAATTTTACATGAAAAATAAAATATGAAGTCAACAAATCACAACACAGAAAAAGCTTCATTCATTCTAGCTACGAATGACAAAATACCCAAAAAATCGCCAAAAATTAAAAAATTCACGAAATAGTGTTACATTTTGCCATGCACCTCTCCTAGAGGTGAGGAAGACATGTGCCAAATTTGAAAAGGATGAGATGAATAGTTTATCTATCTGTAATCGATCTGACAAAAAAAGTTCAGAATATGACCAATATGCTGAGTTAACCTTACATAGAGTGAGTTACTTATTGTTTAACGTCGCTTATGCAGTATCACAGCCATTTGCGGTGATAACCTGACATAGAAATTTTCTTCATAGTACAATAAATTAAATTCTTGCCCTACTAAATAAAAACAAATTTCCAACCCACACAAACTGTTAAAAGATGAAGACTGAAATAGATTTTTGAGGCCTTTATTTAGGGCCCAATGGTCACCAAATCTACAATTTAGAATCCCCATTGGTAAATGGTTCTGCACATAAATTTACACCACTCTAAGAGTTATTGGTTCTTGAGAAGAAGACTGATGGACGGACTAACGGACTCCGGACACTATGCCATAAGCTAAAAATTCGGACTTGAGAATTTTAGCAACTAAAGAATCTTTTAATCGATTTTATTTACAGAAATGGGTATGTGCTTTCCGTGTCGACGGTGTCATAAAGACAAACACAACAAATGGCACGGAAGCAATGAACAAATCGTTCAAGTACGATTATGTCAAACCTCAAAAATCCACAACCCTAACAGACCTAGTGCTCATCCTGATGGATTTTCTTAAGGATCAACAACGAAAGTAAGCATTAGTTCTGTTTGCATCAAATTTACTGACAATATTTTTGGTAAAAATCTTTAACCTTGATCTTTCCAAGAGGTCCTAGAATCACAAGTTTAGAATCAACATTGATTAAATCTATTCTGAAAATGTTCAAGAATGATATTAAAAAGAAAATCAATGAGTAAAAATAAAAATAACTTTCGGTCTAACTGATTTCAGTACTCACTAAATTTTTCTTTGGAAAGGTACATTGATGCAAATGTCAAGTCTTCGGAGGGCTGGAGGAAACAAGGAAAGGGAGTTCCAGACACCGCTGCCCACAAGCCTCTCCACCTGCAGCAGCTCCTTCGGGAGATAGATGCAGCAGCGGCATCCATCAGCAAGGATGTGATCAAACAAGTAGGGGACAAAGAATTCATTTTGCAATCATCGTCTTTCTGCAACAAGACCTATGAACTTGACGTCAAGATTCCAAGATGCACCTGCATCAATTTTGCAAGAACGAGGACTTTGTGTAAGCACTTTGGTGCTGTTTTCAAACATACAGCATTGAACTGGAACAGTCTTCCCGACTCCTACAAAGGTCATCCAATATTTAACATAGACTATGGGTGTGTTGAGGGGATAAGTGGCGTTGGAAGTGACAAGTGTGCAGAAAACAGCATCCAGAACTGGCCAGACAAGACCTGCAAAGAGAGAACAGCCATTGCCAAAACAGGAAAGAGTGTTAAAAAAATGCAAACTGAACTTAGAGACAAACTGGCAAATCTAACTCAATTGACATATCTCTGCCATGATCCGGAAACATTGAAAAAAACAAATTCAGACATTACTCGTATGATCCAATCCATGCAGACAAAATGCAAAAGGGATGTCCTCATCCTTGAAGACTCTTTCAGAGAACCACCCAAAGAGAGAGTCGGCCTCCCTAAAAGAAAGAAATTTAAGAATCAGAAAAGTAAGTAATAGTAGTTAATAGAGCTGCAACGATACATTCGTATATTCGGTGAACCGAACCGTGGCAGTGTGTGAATCGTGAATCGTATTCGTTACAATGAAAACCGAATATTTTCGATTTTTTAAAAAATTTTTACTATTCACAATAACGTAATTATTATGCAAGAATTTTGTATTTAATCTGAATACGTTTTTATTTATGTTCACAAAGTGTTTTATGCATGAATTATATTTCACATCGTCTCAACCTGTCAACAGGAAGTAATGCGAGATCTATGTTCCATCTCGTTGTTATAAAAATCGATACCTTGCTCGTCAAAGTAAACATCACGAGAGTCAAAATGAATGAAAACATTATTCAATACGGCAACACACAAACGATATCATTAATGATTACACTGTATAATTCTTAAATTGCCACAACATTTTGTATTAGTAATTGAAAATTTAACTTATCATGTCAGCTGAATGTACTATTTTTTTCACCCAGGAAAGAACCAAATCACAAGAGAAGAAGAAATTGTTGAGGAAAAACCTCACACTGTAATGATTAAGACATGGTACTGTAGTTGACATCCCGCAATATGGAATTTTCGATAAATTTACAAGCTCATTAAGCAACATGAAAACAAATCATTCAAACCATGTGTACTAAGTAGACAAACTGTTACTTGTACTCTAAACTCCTATGAAATGCGATAAGCGGTGTCATGAATGAATTTCAGAGATGCAACAAGGCGTTTAATGAGGAATCATACATATACCTCTAGACATTTTCATTTATAGGTTCAAATTATGAGTAAATATTTTGAAACCGTCCCTATATGTTTCTGGTGTTTAGGACACTGTGCACACCCCCTTGTCATACAAATCAAGAACAGCGACTTCAAACTATGATCGTTTCTTAAACAACTTTTTACCTAAGTTAAAGAAAATTCTGCCTAATTTGCCTATTTGGCTATGTAAAACTATGAGGGTTTGTAATTTATATTTTACCGTAATTGATTTACTTTTGTGTTAAACTTGAAATCTATCGGTACGTTTTCACGACAGACGGACTATAGTTGGGTAAAACAAGTATTCCAATTTCTGTAGCAAATACATAATTAAATTAAATGGTAAATAAATAACCGCCAAAAATTTTATGTTTTAATTTCTGTCATTGCTCATAAACTTTGTTATTCTTTCGTGTCTTTGTATACAGTCTGTGAGTTAGACAATAATGATTTGCACTTGAAAATAATAGACTGGATCTATATTTAGACTGGAAAACACCTTTACTAATTAGTGCAATTTTTCGGCTTAATTTTGGTCGAACAGATTTTGGAAAAATTAAGTGTATATATTTCACGGAGATAGATTGTTGGCAATATACCTATCTGATCATCAACATCCTTGATGGCTCTTTAAGCATTAGTCAGGCCAATACTGTTCAACATCCTTGATGGCTCTTTAAGCATTAGTCACGCCAAAACTGTTTAACATCCTTGATGGCTCTTTAAGCATTAGTCAGGCCAATACTGTTCAACATCCTTGATGGCTCTTTAAACATTAGTCACGCCAATACTGTTCAATATCCTTGATGGCTCTTTAAGCATTAGTCAGGCCAATACTGTTCAACATCCTTGATGGCTCTTTAAGCATTAGTCACGCCAATACTGTTCAACATCCTTGATGGCTCTTTAAGCATTAGTCAGGCCAATACTGTTCAACATCCTTGATGGCTCTTTAAGCATTAGTCAGGCCAATACTGTTCAACATCCTTGATGGCTCTTTAAACATTAGTCACGCCAATACTGTTCAACATCCTTGATGGCTCTTTAAGCATTAGTCAGGCCAATACTGTTCAACATCATTGATGGCTCTTTAAGCATTAGTCAGGCCAATACTGTTCAACATCCTTGATGGCTCTTTAAGCATTAGTCACGCCAATACTGTTCAACATCCTTGATGGCTCTTTGATATAGAAAGTATAACATATATTATGCGTCTATATGTTATTATGACAAACACAATACATCCCAAATCACACTTTATCAAAGTAATTCATTTAAATGCAACCAGACAAGTATACATACATCGTAAAACATAAACTGCCAGGCAACCAGACAAGTACACGTACATCGTAAAACATAAACTGCCAGGCAGCCAGACTAGTACACATATATCGTAAAACATAAACTGCCAGGCAACCAGACAAGAACACGTACATCGTAAAACATAAACTGCCAGGCAACCAGACAAGAACACGTACATCGTAAAACATAAACTGCCAGGCAACCAGACTAGTACACATATATCGTAAAACATAAACTGCCAGGCAACCAGACAAGAACACGTACATCGTAAAACATAAACTGCCAGGCAACCAGACTAGTACACATATATCGTAAAACATAAACTGCCAGGCAACAAGACAAGAACACGTACATCGTAAAAAATAAACTGCCAGGCAACCAGACTAGTACAAATATATCGTAAAACATAAACTGCCAGGCAACCAGACAAGTCTACATACATAGTAAAACATAAACTGCCAGGCAACCAGCCAAGAACACATACATCGTAAAACATAAACTGCCAGGCAACCAGACAAGTCTACATACATAGTAAAACATGAACTGCCAGGCAACCAGACAAGTCTACATACATCGTAAAACATAAACTGCCAGGCAACCAGACAAGAACACATTAATCGTAAAACATAAACTGCCAGGCAACCAGACAAGTCTACATACATAGTAAAACATAAACTGCCAGGCAACCAGACAAGTCTACATACATCGTAAAACATAAACTGCCAGGCAACCAGACAAGTACACATACATCGTAAAACATAAACTGCCAGGCAACCAGACAAGTACACATACATCGTAAAACATAAACTGCCAGGCAACCAGACAAGTACACATACATCGTAAAACATAAACTGCCAGGCAACCAGACAAGTACACATACATCGTAAAACATAAACTGCCAGGCAACCAGACAAGTATACATACATCGTAAAACATCAACTGCCAGGCAACCAGACAAGTATACATACATCGTAAAACATAAACTGCCAGGCAACCAGACAAGTGTACATACATCGTAAAACATAAACTGCCAGGCAACCAGACAAGTACACATATATGGTAAAACATAAACTGCCAGGCAACCAGACAAGTCTACATACATCGTAAAACATCAACTGCCAGGCAACCAGACAAGTGCACATACATCGTAAAACATAAACTGCCAGGCAACCAGACAAGTGTACATACATCGTAAAACATAAACTGCCAGGCAACCAGACAAGTGTACATACATCGTAAAACATAAACTGCCAGTCAAACAAACAAGTCTACATACATAGTAAAACATAAACTGCCAGGCAACCAGACAAGTGTACATACATCGTAAAACATCAACTGCCAGGCAACCAGACAAGTATACATACATCGTAAAACAAAAACTGCCAGGCAACCAGACAAGTACACATACATCGTTAAATATAAACTGCCAGGCAACAAGACAAGTCTACATACATAGTAAAACATAAACTGCCAGGCAACCAGACAAGTACACACACATCGTAAAACAAAAACTGCCAGGCAACCAGACAAGTACACATACATCGTAAAACATAAACTGCCTGGAAACCAGACAAGTACACATACATCGTAAAACATAAACTGCCAGGCAACCAGTGAAGTATACATACATCGTAAAACATAAACTGTCAGGCAACCAGACTAGTACACATATATCGTAAAACATAAAATGCCAGGCAACCAGACAAGAACACGTACATCGTAAAACATAAACTGCCAGGCAACCAGACTAGTACACATATATCGTAAAACATAAACTGCCAGGCAATAAGACAAGAACACGTACATCGTAAAACATAAACTGCCAGGCAACCAGACTAGTACAAATATATCGTAAAACCTAAACTGCCAGGCAACCAGACAAGTCTACATACATAGTAAAACATAAACTGCCAGGCAACCAGACTAGTACACATATATGGTAAAACATAAACTGCCAGGCAACAAGACAAGAACACGTACATCGTAAAACATAAACTGCCAGGCAACCAGACTAGTACAAATATATCGAAAAACCTAAACTGCCAGGCAACCAGACAAGTCTACATACATAGTAAAACATAAACTGCCAGGCAACCAGCCATGAACACATACATCGTAAAACATAAACTGCCAGGCAACCAGACAAGTCTACATACATAGTAAAACATAAACTGCCAGGCAACCAGACAAGTCTACATACATCGTAAAACATAAACTGCCAGGCAACCAGACAAGAACACATTAATCGTAAAACATAAACTGCCAAGCAACCAGACAAGTCTACATACATAGTAAAACATAAACTGCCAGGCAACCAGACAAGTACACATACATCGTAAAACATAAACTGCCAGGCAACCAGACAAGTACACATACATCGTAAAACATTAACTGCCAGGCAACCAGACAAGTATACATACATCGTAAAACATCAACTGCCAGGCAACCAGACAAGTATACATACATCGTAAAACATAAACTGCCAGGCAACCAGACAAGTACACATACATCGTAAAACATAAACTGCCAGGCAACCAGAAAAGTATACATACATCGTAAAACATAAACTGCCAGGCAACCAGACAAGTACACATACATCGTAAAACATAAACTGCCAGGCAACCAGACAAGTATACATACATCCTAAAACATCAACTGCCAGGCAACCAGACAAGTATACATACATCGTAAAACATAAACTGCCAGGCAACCAGACAAGTGTACATACATCGTAAAACATAAACTGCCAGGCAACCAGACAAGTGTACATACATCGTAAAACATAAACTGCCAGGCAACCAGACAAGTGTACATACATCGTAAAACATAAACTGCCAGGCAACCAGACAAGTATACATACATCGTAAAACATAAACTGCCAGGCAACCAGACACGTATACATACATCGTAAAACATAAACTGCCAGGCAACCAGACAAGTCTACATACATCGTAAAACATAAACTGCCAGGCAACCAGACAAGTCTACATACATCGTAAAACATCAACTGCCAGGCAACCAGACAAGTACACATACATCGTAAAACATAAACTGCCAGGCAACCAGACAAGTGTACATACATCGTAAAACATCAACTGCCAGGCAACCAGACAAGTATACATACATCGTAAAACATAAACTGCCAGGCAACCAGACAAGTCTACATACATCGTAAAACATAAACTGCCAGGCAACCAGACAAGTATACATACATCGAAAAACATCAACTGCCAGGCAACCAGACAAGTACACATACATCGTAAAACATAAACTGCCAGGCAACCAGACAAGTGTACATACATCGTAAAACATCAACTGCCAGGCAACCAGACAAGTATACATACATCGTAAAACAAAAACTGCCAGGCAACCAGACAAGTACACATACATCGTTAAATATAAACTGCCAGGCAACAAGTCAAGTCTACATACATAGGAAAACATAAACTGCCAGGCAACCAGACAAGTACACATACATCGAAAAACAAAAACTGCCAGGCAACCAGACAAGTACACATAAATCGTAAAACAAAAACTGCCAGGCAACCAGACAAGTACACATACATCGTAAAACATAAACTGCCAGGCAACCAGACAAGTCTACATGTGCATACATCGTAAAACATAAACTGCCAGGCAACCAGACAAGTACACATACATCGTAAAACATAAACTGCCTGGAAACCAGACAAGTACACATACATCGTAAAACATAAACTGCCAGGCAACCAGAGAAGTATACATACATCGTAAAACATAAACTGTCAGGCAACCAGACTAGTACACATATATCGTAAAACATAAACTGCCAGGCAACCAGACAAGAACACGTACATCGTAAAACATAAACTGCCAGGCAACCAGACAAGTACACATATATCGTAAAACATAAACTGCCAGGCAATAAGACAAGAACACGTACATCGTAAAACATAAACTGCCAGGCAACCAGACTAGTACAAATATATCGTAAAACCTAAACTGCCAGGCAACCAGACAAGTCTACATACATAGTAAAACATAAACTGCCAGGCAACCAGACTAGTACACATATATCGTAAAACATAAACTGCCAGGCAACAAGACAAGAACACGTACATCGTAAAACATAAACTGCCAGGCAACCAGACTAGTACAAATATATCGTAAAACCTAAACTGCCAGGCAACCAGACAAGTCTACATACAAAGTAAAACATAAACTGCCAGGCAACCAGCCACGAACACATACATCGTAAAACATAAACTGCCAGGCAACCAGACAAGTCTACATACATATTAAAACATTAACTGCCAGGCAACCAGCCAAGAACACATACATCGTAAAACATAAACTGCCAGGCAACCAGACAAGTATACATACATCGTAAAACATCAACTGCCAGGCAACCAGACAAGTATACATACATCGTAAAACATAAACTGCCAGGCAACCAGACAAGTGTACATACATCGTAAAACATAAACTGCCATGCAACCAGACAAGTGTACATACATCGTAAAACATAAACTGCCAGGCAACCAGACAAGTATACATACATCGTTAAATATAAACTGCCAGGCAACAAGACAAGTCTACATACATAGTAAAACATAAACTGCCAGGCAACCAGACAAGTACACATACATCGTAAAACAAAAACTGCCAGGCAACCAGACAAGTACACATAAATCGTAAAACAAAAACTGCCAGGCAACCAGACAAGTACACATACATCGTAAAACATAAACTGCCAGGCAACCAGACAAGTCTACATGTGCATACATCGTAAAACATAAACTGCCAGGCAACAAGACAAGTCTACATACATAGTAAAACATAAACTGCCAGGCAACCAGACAAGTACACACACATCGTAAAACAAAAAACTGCCAGGCAACCAGACAAGTACACATACATCGTTAAATATAAACTGCCAGGCAACAAGACAAGTCTACATACATAGTAAAACATAAACTGCCAGGCAACCAGACAAGAACACATACATTGTAAAACATAAACTGCCAGGCAACCAGACTAGTACACATACATCGTTAAATATAAACTGCCAGGCAACAAGACAAGTCTACATACATAGTAAAACAAAAACTGCCAGGCAACCAGACAAGTACACATACTTCGTAAAACAAAAAACTGCCAGGCAACCAGACAAGTACACATACATCGTTAAATATAAACTGCCAGGCAACAAGACAAGTCTACATACATAGTAAAACATAAACTGCCAGGCAACCAGACAAGTATACATACATCGTAAAACATAAGCTGCCAGGCAACCAGACAAGTCTACATACATAGTAAAACATAAACTGCCAGGCAACCAGACAAGTCTACATACATCGTAAAACATAAACTGCCAGGCAACCAGACAAATACACATACATCGTTAAATATAAACTGCCAGGCAACAAGACAATTCTACATACATAGTAAAACATAAACTGCCAGGCAACCAGACAAGTACACATACATCGTAAAACAAAAACTGCTAGGCAACCAGACAAGTACACATACATCGTAAAACATAAACTGCCTGGCAACCAGACAAGTACACATACATCGTAAAACATAAACTGCCAGGCAACCAGAGAAGTATACATACATCGTAAAACATAAACTGTCAGGCAACCAAGCAAGTACACATACATCGTAAAACATAAACTGCCAGTCAACCAGACAAGTATACATACATCGTAAAACATAAACTGCCAGGCAACCAGACAAGTGCACATACATCGTACAACATAAACTGCCAGGCAACCAGACAAGTACACATACATCGTAAAACATAAACTGCCAGGAACCAAGACAAGTATACATACATCGTAAAACATAAACTGCCAGGCAACCAGACAAGTACACATACATCGTAAAACATAAACTGCCAGGCAACCAGACAAGTCTACATACATCGTAAAACATAAACTGCCAGGCAACCAGACAAGTATACATACATCGTAAAACATAAACTGCCAGGCAACCAGACAAGTCTACATACATCGTAAAAACATAAACTGCCAGGCAACCAGACAAGTATACATACATCGTAAAACATAAACTGCCAGGAACCAAGACAAGTATACATACATCGTAAAACATAAACTGCCAGGCAACCAGACAAGTGCACATACATCGTAAAATATAAACTGCCAGGCAACCAGATAAGTCTACATACATCGTAAAACATAAACTGCCAGGCAACCAGACAAGTACACACACATCGTAAAACATAAACTGCCAGGCAACCAGACAAGTCTACATACATCGTAAAACATAAACTGCCAGGCAACCAGACAAGTATACATACATCGTAAAACATAAACTGCCAGGCAACCAGACAAGTCTACATACATCGTTAAATGTAAACTGTCAGGCAACCAGACAAGTGCACATACATCGTAAAATATAAACTGCCAGGCAACCAGATAAGTCTACATACATCGTAAAACATAAACTGCCAGGCAACCAGACAAGTACACATACATCGTAAAACATAAACTGCCAGGCAACCAGACAAGTCTACATACATCGTAAAACATAAACTGAAAGGCAACCAGACAAGTGCACATACATCGTAAAACATAAACTGCCAGGCAACCAGATAAGTCTACATACATCGTAAAACATAAACTGCCAGGCAACCAGACAAGTACACATACATCGTAAAACAAAAACTGCCAGGCAACCAGACAAGTTCACATACATCGTTAAATATAAACTGCCAGGCAACAAGACAAGTCTACATACATAGTAAAACATAAACTGTCAGGAACCAAGACAAGTATACATACATCGTAAAACATAAACTGCCAGGCAACCAGACAAGTCTACATACATCGTAAAACATAAACTGCCAGGCAACCAGACAAGTATACATACATCGTAAAACATAAACTGCCAGGCAACCAGACAAGTCTACATACATCGTAAAAACATAAACTGCCAGGCAACCAGACAAGTATACATACATCGTAAAACATAAACTGCCAGGAACCAAGACAAGTATACATACATCGTAAAACATAAACTGCCAGGCAACCTGACAAGTGCACATACATCGTAAAATATAAACTGCCAGGCAACCAGATAAGTCTACATACATCGTAAAACATAAACTGCCAGGCAACCAGACAAGTACACACACATCGTAAAACATAAACTGCCAGGCAACCAGACAAGTCTACATACATCGTAAAACATAAACTGCCAGGCAACCAGACAAGTATACATACATCGTAAAACATAAACTGCCAGGCAACCAGACAAGTCTACATACATCGTTAAATGTAAACTGTCAGGCAACCAGACAAGTGCACATACATCGTAAAATATAAACTGCCAGGCAACCAGATAAGTCTACATACATCGTAAAACATAAACTGCCAGGCAACCAGACAAGTACACATACATCGTAAAACATAAACTGCCAGGCAACCAGACAAGTCTACATACATCGTAAAACATAAACTGAAAGGCAACCAGACAAGTGCACATACATCGTAAAACATAAACTGCCAGGCAACCAGATAAGTCTACATACATCGTAAAACATAAACTGCCAGGCAACCAGACAAGTACACATACATCGTAAAACAAAAACTGCCAGGCAACCAGACAAGTTCACATACATCGTTAAATATAAACTGCCAGGCAACAAGACAAGTCTACATACATAGTAAAACATAAACTGTCAGGCAACCAGACAAGTACACATACATCGTAAAACAAAAACTGCCAGGCAACCAGACAAGTACACATACATCGTAAAACAAAAACTGCCAGGCAACCAGACAAGTACACATACATCGTAAAACATAAACTGCCAGGCAACCAGACAAGTCTACATGTGCATACATCGTAAAACATAAACTGCCAGGCAACCAGACAAGTACACATACATCGTAAAACATAAACTGCCTGGAAACCAGACAATTACACATACATCGTAAAACATAAACTGCCAGGCAACCAGAGAAGTATACATACATCGTAAAACATAATTTGTCAGGCAACCAGACAAGTACACATACATCGTAAAACATAAACTGCCAGGCAACCAGACAAGTATACATACATCGTAAAACATAAGCTGCCAGGCAACCAGACAAGTACACATACATCGTAAAATATTAACTGCCAGGCAACAAGACAAGTCTACATACATCGTAAAACATAAACTGCCAGGCAACCAGACAAGTACACATACAACGTAAAACATAAACTGCCAGGCAACCAGACAAGTATACATACATCGTAAAACATAAACTGCCAGGCAACCAGACAAGTATACATACATCGTAAAACATCAACTGCCAGGCAACCAGACAAGTATACATACATCGTAAAACATAAACTGCCAGGCAACCAGATAAGTGTACATACATCGTAAAACATAAACTGCCAGGCAACCAGACAAGTGTACATACATCGTAAAACATAAACTGCCAGGCAACCAGACAAGTACACATACATCGTAAAACATAAACTGCCAGGCAACCAGACAAGTGTACATACATCGTAAAATATCAACTGCCAGGCAACCAGACAAGTATACATACATCGTAAAACATAAACTGCCAGGCAACCAGACAAGTACACATACATCGTAAAACATCAACTGCCAGGCAACCAAACAAGTACACATACATCGTAAAATATCAACTGCCAGGCAACCAGACAAGTACACATACATCGTAAAACATAAAC
Source organism: Gibbula magus (assembly GCA_936450465.1). NCBI lineage: Eukaryota > Metazoa > Mollusca > Gastropoda > Trochida > Trochidae > Gibbula > Gibbula magus. The sequence continues at coordinate 3,150,785 of OW388292.1, read as the reverse complement.
TGCCAGGCAACCAGACAAGTACATATACATCGTAAAAAATAAACTGCCAGGAAACCAGACAAGTCTACATACATCGTAAAACATAAACTGCCAGGCAACCAGACAAGTGCACATACATCGTTAAACATAAACTGCCAGGCAACCAGATAAGTCTACATACATCGTAAAACATAAACTGCCAGGCAACCAGATAAGTGCACATACATCGTAAAATATAAACTGCCAGGCAACCAGATAAGTCTACATACATCGCAAAACATAAACTGCCAGGCAACCAGACAAGTACACATACATCGTAAAACATAAACTGCCAGGCAACCAGACAAGTCTACATACATCGTAAAACATAAACTGCCAGGCAACCAGACAAGTACATATACATCGTAAAACATAAACTGCCAGGCAACCAGACAAGTACACATACATCGTAAAATATAATCTGCCAGGCAACCAGATAAGTCTACATACATCGTAAAACATAAACTGCCAGGCAACCAGACAAGTACACATACATCGTAAAACATAAACTGCCAGGCAACCAGACATGTATACATACATCGTAAAACATAAACTTCCAGGCAACCAGACAAGTACACATACATCGTAAAACATAAACTGCCAGGCAACCAGACATGTATACATACATCGTAAAACATAAACTTCCAGGCAACTAGAGAAGTACACACACATCGTAAAACATAAACTGCCAGGCAACCAGACAAGTACACAAACATCGTAAAACATAAACTGCCAGGCAACCAGACAAGTACACATACATCGTAAAACATAAACTGCCAGGCAACCAGACAAGTACACATACATCGTAAAATATAAACTGCCAGGCAACCAGATAAGTGCACATACATCGTAAAATATAAACTGCCAGGCAACCAGATAAGTTTACATACATCGTAAAACATAAACTGCCAGGCAACCAGACAAGTACACATACATCGTAAAAAATAAACTGCCAGGAAACCAGACAAGTCTACATACATCGTAAAACATAAACTGCCAGGCAACCAGACATGTATACATACATCGTAAAACATAAACTTCCAGGCAACCAGACAAGTACACATACATCGTAAAACATAAACTGCCAGGCAACCAGACAAGTACACATACATCGTAAAATATAATCTGCCAGGCAACCAGATAAGTGCACATACATCGTAAAATATAAACTGCCAGGCAACCAGATAAGTCTACATACATCGTAAAACATAAACTGCCAGGCAACCAGACAAGTACACATACATCGTAAAACATAAACTGCCAGGCAACCAGACAAGTCTACATACATCGTAAAACATAAACTGCCAGGCAACCAGACAAGTGCACATACATCGTAAAACATAAACTGCCAGGCAACCAGATAAGTCTACATACATCGTAAAACATAAACTGCCAGGCAACCAGACAAGTACACATACATCGTAAAACATAAACTGCCAGGCAACCAGACAAGTACACATACATCGTAAAATATAATCTGCCAGGCAACCAGATAAGTCTACATACATCGTAAAACATAAACTGCCAGGCAACAAGACAAGTACACATACATCGTAAAACATAAACTGCCAGGCAACCAGACATGTATACATACATCGTAAAACATAAACTTCCAGGCAACCAGACAAGTACACATACATCGTAAAACATAAACTGCCAGGCAACCAGAAGAGTACACATACATCGTAAAATATAAACTGCCTGGCAACCAGATAAGTGCACATACATCGTAAAATATAAACTGCCAGGCAACCAGATAAATCTACATACATCGTAAAACATAAACTGCCTGGCAACCAGACAAGTACACATACATCGTAAAACATAAACTGCCAGGCAACCAGACAAGTCTACATACATCGTAAAACATAAACTGCCAGGCAACCAGACAAGTGCACATACATCGTAAAACATAAACTGCCAGGCAACCAGATAAGTCTACATACATCGTAAAACATAAACTGCCAGGCAACCAGATAAGTGCACATACATCGTAAAATATAAACTGCCAGGCAACCAGATAAGTCTACATACATCGTAAAACATAAACTGCCAGGCAACCAGACAAGTACACATACATCGTAAAACATAAACTGCCATGCAACCAGACAAGTACACATACATCGTAAAACATAAACTGCCAGGCAACCAGACAAGTCTACATGTGCATACATCGTAAAACATAAACTGCCAGGCAACCAGACAAGTACACATACATCGTAAAACATAAACTGCCTGGAAACCAGACAATTACACATACATCGTAAAACATAAACTGCCAGGCAACCAGAGAAGTATACATACATCGTAAAACATAATTTGTCAGGCAACCAGACAAGTACACATACATCGTAAAACATAAACTGCCAGGCAACCAGACAAGTATACATACATCGTAAAACATAAGCTGCCAGGCAACCAGACAAGTACACATACATCGTAAAATATTAACTGCCAGGCAACAAGACAAGTCTACATACATCGTAAAACATAAACTGCCAGGCAACCAGACAAGTACACATACAACGTAAAACATAAACTGCCAGGCAACCAGACAAGTATACATACATCGTAAAACATAAACTGCCAGGCAACCAGACAAGTATACATACATCGTAAAACATAAACTGCCAGGCAACCAGACAAGTCTACATACATCGTAAAACATAAACTGCCAGGCAACCAGACAAGTGCACATACATCGTAAAACATAAACTGCCAGGCAACCAGATAAGTCTACATACATCGTAAAACATAGACTGCCAGGCAACCAGACAAGTACACATACATCGTAAAACATAAACTGCCAGGCAACCAGACAAGTACACATACATCGTAAAATATAATCTGCCAAGCAACCAGATAAGTCTACATACATCGTAAAACATAAACTGCCAGGCAACCAGACAAGTACACATACATCGTAAAACATAAACTGCCAGGCAACCAGACATGTATACATACATCGTAAAACATAAACTTCCAGGCAACCAGACAAGTACACATCCATCGTAAAACATAAACTGCCAGGCAACCAGACAAGTACACATACATCGTAAAATATAAACTGCCAGGCAACCAGATAAGTGCACATACATCGTAAAATATAAACTGCCAGGCAACCAGATAAGTCTACATACATCGTAAAACATAAACTCCCAGGCAACCAGACAAGTACAAATACATCGTAAAACATAAACTGCCAAGCAACCAGACAAGTCTACATACATCGTAAAACATAAACTGCCAGGCAACCAGACAAGTGCACATACATCGTAAAACATAAACTGCCAGGCAACCAGATAAGTCTACATACATCGTAAAACATAAACTGCCAGGCAACCCGACAAGTACACATACATCGTAAAACATAAACTGCCAGGCAACCAGACAAGTACACATACATCGTAAAACATAAACTGCCAGGCAACCAGACAAGTACATATACATCGTAAAATATAATCTTCCAGGCAACCAGATTAGTCTACATACATCGTAAAACATAAACTGCCAGGCAACCAGACAAGTACACATACATCGTAAAACATAAACTGCCAGGCAACCAGACATGTATACATACATCGTAAAACATAAACTTCCAGGCAACCAGACAAGTACACATACATCGTAAAACATAAACTGCCAGGCAACCAGACAAGTACACATACATCGTAAAATATAAACTGCAAAGCAACCAGATAAGTGCACATACATCGTAAAATATAAACTGCCAGGCAACCAGATAAGTCTACATACATCGTAAAACATAAACTGCCAGGCAACCAGACAAGTACACATACATCGTAAAACATAAACTGCCAGGCAACCAGACAAGTACACATACATCGTAAAACATAAACTGCCAGGCAACCAGACAAGTACACATACATCGTAAAACATAAACTGCCAGGCAACCAGACAAGTCTACATACATCGTAAAACATAAACTGCCAGGCAACCAGACAAGTGCACATACATCGTAAAACATAAACTGCCAGGCAACCAGATAAGTCTACATACATCGTAAAACATAATCTGCCAGGCAACCAGATAAGTCTACATACATCGTAAAACATAAACTGCCAGGCAACCAGACAAGTACACATACATCGTAAAACATAAACTGCCAGGCAACCAGACATGTATACATACATCGTAAAACATAAACTTCCAGGCAACCAGACAAGTACACATACCTCGTAAAACATAAACTGCCAGGCAACCAGACAAGTACACATACATCGTAAAACATAAACTGCCAGGCAACCAGACAAGTACACATACATCGTAAAACATAAACTGCCAGGCAACCAGACAAGTATACATACATCGTAAAACATAAACTGCCAGGCAACCAGACAAGTATACATACAACGTAAAATATAAACTGCCAGGCAACCAGACAAGTTTACATACATCGTAAAATATAAACTGCCAGGCAACCAGACAAGTATACATACAACGTAAAACATAAACTGCCAGGCAACCAGACAAGTCTACATACATAGTAAAACATAAACTGCCAGGATACTAGACAAGTACACATACATCGTAAAACATAAACTGCCAGGCAACCAGACAAGTACACATACATCGTAAAACATAAACTGCCAGGCAACCAGACAAGTACACATACATCGTAAAACATAAACTGCCAGGCAACCAGACAAGTACACATACATCGTAAAATATAAACTGCAAGGCAACCAGATAAGTCTACATACATCGTAAAACATAAACTGCCAGGCAACCAGACAAGTACACATACATCGTAAAACATAAACTGCTAGGCAACCAGACAAGTACACATACATCGTAAAACATAAACTGCCAGGCAACCAGACATGTATACATACATCGTAAATCATAAACTGCCAGGCAACCAGACAAGTACACATACATCGTAAAACATAAACTGCCAGGCAACCAGACAAGTACACATACATCGTAAAACATAAACTGCCAGGCAACCAGACAAGTCTACATACATCGTAAAACATAAACTGCCAGGCAACCAGACAAGTCTACATACATCGTAAAACATAAACTGCCAGGCAACCAGACAAGTACACATACATCGTAAAACATAAACTGTTAAAGAAAGTAATTAAGTCACCTCAGTCGACGTTATCATATGTATGATTTTCAATTGCAAATACCTCAAGTTATCGATGTCATAATCTAAAACTGAAAAGTACATGTACATAATACTTTCACATGTTTTTTTGTTTTTTTAAAGTTAAAAAAAATAATTTTCTTTTGATGATACACAGCTGTTCATCAACGTATAAGACATTTTCTTTGTGAACATTAATAAATGAGCTTGATTTTGCACACATTTACATTTTAAACATGGTAGGGGTCATGTTGGTGTAAATTTCATTTCTTACCCCTGTCTTCATTAAACAAAGATATTTTAACTAAAACTTAACCAAAATCACCAATTAATTCATTCAAACTACTGCAGATAAGTATTATGGTCTCGTGCCATAGTCAAATGAATATAATTTCTTTTAAATATTGAATTAATCGAAACCAACTGAGGTGAGTACGTTTCTTTACCTGGCAGTTTAGCTGTAACATATTATGACATAGTACACAACGTGTAAACCTACCGAGCATGTGGTAGTCAGGTACCCATCTGTCGAATAATGATAACAAGTGTGAGATATAAAACATGTACAAACAAGATCTTACATATAAAAGTAAGGATACAGTTTACAAATATTGCATACATGTATATAAACCTCTACCGTTTACTGAAATAACTTTCAGGTCATACCAATATTTTCCGTTTGACATCTAATGAGGTCCCACATGCCTCATTCTACCATCATCTTATCAAGAACCAAACGTAGGGCCTACACGTACATGGAAGTGTGTGTGAATCGACCCTGTTTCGAAGAATATAATAAATAGTTATACACCGGTAATGCATATAAACTCGCTCTGGTGTTCTTCATTCTTCATTCGACCTGATGATGCCTCATGTATAGGCGTTTGTGTTTACACTAGTGGAGTTCCCCAATCCCCCAAAACCTTGGTAATAGAATCTGGGGACAAGTAACCCCCGAACATCATTCTTTCGTCGGCGACTGTAACAACCACATTATTCCGATGGGAAACTATGACGAGATTGGTCTTCCTCGCCACAGCCGTCCCATTCACATGCACCGTAGGTATATGACCTATTGAACATGATCAACTCAAATTTATCTTTTTTTTCTTTTTTTTTATAAATAAGATTAAAAAATTACGTTTGACTCATTGGCGCGCGCCACACGCGGTACATTGTCCGGTTTTCGATCAGAAATCACTACTTTTACCTTCATAGCGTCAATATACTAAGTCGACTCAGATCAAATGTCAATTTTCGGCAACAGTCAGTACACATAACACAATTTATGACGTCAAGTATATGTGACCCCAACAACACAATGGATGTACCTTAATTTAATCAGACTGCACTGTGTACAGATTAAAAAATGTTGATTTCGTGCCTGCAGGGTCATTCCCTTCGGAACTGGACCTAGCTCCCCCCGTCATCATCGGTACTGTGAGCACTGAATTTCTTAAATTGTCCGAGGTGCATGAGGCGTACATTTTATATAAAACGTACGAGTCGGGCTAAAGCATGCACGATAAGCACGTTTTTATTCAGAAAAATTGAACACTAATACATTTCATTGCCTGTAAAGACGGAGTGTTTTTTTTAGAATGAGTCAGTTCACCCAATGGCTTCATCATGGACAGTCCAAGGACATGTAAACTATTCATTCAGGAAAGGTAACTTTACTTTTTTAATCCTTACCTTTTAAAATGTGTATTTAAAAAAGTCAATACTAATTTTCATTAAATTGGTTTATTTAATAACAGTTATTGTTTTTGTATTTAAAATATTTTCCCGTCATTTTTTTAAGCTGTTTGTTAAAGGTGCATCCATTGTGTTTCATAAAATTTTATTTGGCTTTAATACGTTCCACCACACCATATGTGCTGTATACAATACAAACAAATTCAATCAGCTTGCATATTCATCCCCAATCGCAAAATATATCATAATTACTAATTCCAATTAAAATCGAGTAACATCATTATGCATGTGCAGAAATCGAAAGTGCATGTCCTATTTACATGCACAGTAGTTATATGACCTATTAAACATTATCAACCCAAATTTGTTATTTTGTCTGGTTTAAACAAGATTCTAAAATTACGTTTGACTCATTGGCGCGCGCCACACGCGCACAGGCTGGGGAGGAAAATATAGATACGATATAGTGTATTACCTATATCTACCTATATCTATATTTCCTTCCCAGCCTGTGCACACGCGGTGCATTGTCCGGTTTTCGCTCATAAATCGACACTTTTACCTCCTTATCGTCATTCAATTTACTAAGTCGAGTATCATCAAAATGGTAGTTTTCGGAAACAGTTGGTACTTCCCGATAAAGTAAGACCATTTATATCGTTTGGCATATTTGACCCCCAACAACACAATGTACCTTTAAGCTGTAGTTACAATTTTGGCAAGTTGGCAATATGCTAACGTGCATCAAATCTATATTGGACATTATTTCAGGTTACTGCAGCAACGGAATTGCTCTCAAACTGTCTATGGGAAGGGATTTATAGTATGTAACGTCGTACCTACTGGACTTCGCTCGGACGCAATACAAGGTTTCGGTGAGACGACCCTGCATCATCCATCCTCTTACACTCCAAAAAGGTAAACAATTTGATGTCACTTTCTTCTCATTTTTATGTCGTTCTTTATAACTTCTGAATACTATTTTCCATATATAGTATATATTGAGTATTATATTATCTAACATGTTGTTGATGCGTGTCAATGTTTCTCTTACTTTCGAGATATATATTAAATACACTTGAAAAATTCCAATTGACCTTACAGTATTTGCTTTATTTACATTTACATACGTTTATATTCTTCTTTTATATTAGGAATCTCAAGCTCCTGAACATAGAAGACCAAGCGACATTTTTCTTTCGGAAAGGGAACACATCAATTCTGTTGTCATTGTAATAAGTATTTAATTGTGTATTATCCACATAAATAAGACAATCAGTTGGCATCGTTTGTTGTTTTTAATAAAAGTCTGTGAACCAGTTTTATGAGCATGAAACCCGAACGCAACCAGACAACCGATGTTTACCCTGTGTGCACAGGGGCTTGTATTGCTGAAAACAAACAGTTCCTACATGTACTACGATACGATACACCCTATAATTTATTTAATAGTATAGGGTGTATCGTATCGAAGAATTTGACCTAGGAACTGTTTCATTTCAGCAATACAAGCCCCTGCGTCTGTGTGCACGGCAAGTGACGAATTATAAGCTAACAGATCTTGATAGTCCCTTCGATGATCACGAGAGCGTGTAGCCTGCCCAGAGTTACCTCCCTTCCACCACAGTCTTGTTTTCCTTAGACTACTCTGACATGAACAATCCAATTAATTCTCTAGGCTGGACTTTATTTGACTTGATGAAATTTTTTTGGTTTCTGTTGTGAATTTTTTATGTCAAGATAGAGAATATATACCTTTTTGTTAACAAAATAAAGAGGAGCAAAAATCGATACGATGTAAGATTTAGCACGTACGTTTAATCAGCTCAGGAGACAATTATGAAAAACATTTTTTATTATTATCATGTATGAATATACCCCTGAAATCCTTATTAATGTGTTTATTTAGACCGATAAGTGAAAGAAAACCCAATCAGCATTTCTCCAGACTTGACGGGAATCCCCAAGTATGAAATTGTTTTGCAGATATTTGTCGTCTTTTTTTCCAAATTGAGTTGCGTTATAGCTTGCCCGTTGTTGACATGGTCAGTCTGATCACGGGAAAGTTTTGATATTCGTTTGAAGAACATATGTAAAAGTATATTTAGTATGCCCAGAGTTATCTCCCTTCCACCACAGTCTTGTTTTCCTTAGACTACTCTGACATGAACAATCCAATTAATTCTCTAGGCTGGACTTTATTTGACTTGATGAAATTTTTTTGGTTTCTGTTGTGTTTTTTTTATGTCAAGATAGAGAATATATACCTTTTTGTTAACAAAATAAAGAGGAGCAAAAATCGATACGATGTAAGATTTAGCACGTACGTTTAATCAGCTCAGGAGACAATTATGAAAAACATTTTTTATTATTATCATGTATGAATATACCCCTGAAATCCTTATTAATGTGTTTATTTAGACCGATAAGTGAAAGAAAACCCAATCAGCATTTCTCCAGACTTGACGGGAATCCCCAAGTATGAAATTGTTTTGCAGATATTTGTCGTCTTTTTTTCCAAATTGAGTTGCGTTATAGCTTGCCCGTTGTTGACATGGTCAGTCTGATCACGGGAAAGTTTTGATATTCGTTTGAAGAACATATGTAAAAGTATATTTAGTATAACATTAATAATAATTACACTGCTGTTTCAACTGTTTGTTGCTTCTTTATTCTGCCAATAAAAATCGTAACGCATGTGTTGTTAATTCAAAATTTCTTGACATAAATTATAAATGTGAGTGTCGGTTTTAAGGTACTGTAATTGATACTTAGCGACGAGTTTAACATTGACATAGTATTTCGTAATCCCTCGATTCACCAGTTAAAACTTAAAAGTCAGTAACCAATGACTGATTGTGTCTTCGTCACGTGATCAATGCAGAGTAACCCAACACGCCTGTGAGACGACAAACGACAGCAGTGAGTAAATCTACTTAAATAGACACTTAATCACACTAAAACTAAAGCAAAAGGATCAGTTACAGATACATTCATACACAAGTTACACAACAAAGTGTATTAATTAATCTTTGATTTGTATAAAACGATGGAAAGTGACGTAAGTAACTTAATGACTATGTCAAACTGATAAACTCAATAACTTGCATTGGGATACATGTCTTGCTTTGAAGGATAAATGTTGATGTTTAACCTAGAACCTGAGGGACAAAAATAATATTATGTTGTGCTGTGCTCATATTTCGCTGAAAAGTATGAATTTCGAGTACTCGAGTCCGAGTCGAGTCTGACCCCTCGAGTACTCGAGTCTAAAATGTTGGACTCTTGGAAGCCCTTGACGGGACAGTATATACACTGCTCAGTCTGACGGTGGGCGGGAGGGGCAGATCTCCTCAACGGAAGCATATATACATAAACCCCCAACTCGAATCACAATGGAAGCATATATATATACACATAAACCCCAAACTCGAATCACAATGGAAGCATATATATATACACATAAACCCCCAACTCGAATCACAATGGAAGCATATATATATACACATAAACCCCCAACTCGAATCACAATGGAAGCATATATATACACATAAACCCCCAACTCGAATCACAATGGAAGCATATATATACACATAAACCCCCAACTCGAATCACAATAGTTCGAGGCACTAAGCAACTAACAAACAAGAATTTGAACTTCGGAATCCCTACAGCGTTGAAGCAAAATGACGGCATCATAAATGGTTTCGGGAATATAGTAATCGAAGCGTCAGTAAAAGCCTTATTGAGAAGTAATTTTTACAACATGAATTATTGATTCAATTTTGCTTCAGATGTTAGCTTTATTTAGCGCCGCTCACATGGTGACATGTTAGTATCACAGTAAATGATATAAGTGAAATTAAATAAGTACTCTTTACAAAATAAGGACCACAACAATAAAGGGAAAATAGTATAAAACAATCACTTGTTATTGGTGATTGTTCGATAATAACAATGACTATTTGTTTTGTAGTTTGAACCAAAAAAGATAGATTTATTTATGTAACCATTTTTATTTTTTTGTTTATCCTCGCAAATTAATCATACAAATATACTTTTTATGCAACTTACAGAAACTATACAACACCTATACACAAATAAAATATATGGCACCATGATGGAATGGTCAACCATTTTGTTGTCTGGACTGTCAAATTCGCATGAACCCTACAAATCTACCTTTCACACTAACAAGTTTCATAAAATTGTCGCTTTATACGCCACATCATTTTTTCCCCATTACGGATAACCGTTTTCTATGGATACGGCTTTTCGGGTTTTGTAATGAGATGTTTGCCCTCTAACGTAACAATATATTGTATAAAGTTTAATTATGAATAGCAAATTTCAGTAAAAATAATATTTAAAAAAGGGCGCTATAGCGCCTCTAGTGGTTTCAACTGGAAAGAATCAAAGCTGCATTATTAAAATCGTCTGATTATAGCCTCTTGTCAATAGTTTTCAATAGTTGTCAATAGTTGTTTTAATAGAGGATGACATTTCACCAACCAGTTACTTCCTTATTTTGCAAGATAAAAGATGTTTTGTTGTATGAAAGTAAACTTAGTAACAACAATGTGTTTTGACATCTGAAACCTAAAGTTTATCACGTAGTTTAGACATAAGGACAATAGTACTATTTGGTATAAAAATAAAACCCCAGTACCATTACAACTTCAGTCTTAATTTCTTGAAATGTCAACTTGAATAAATTTTTTCTGAAGAAATCTGACCCAAAATAATCTACTTGTCTCATGTTGAGAGTGATTTATTCTGTCAAATTATCGCACCGCTCCCACAGTGCTCATCACATTTCAGTTTTGAATAACGTGGGTACTTTTGTTTATATATATATATATGGAGCAGAGTGGTGTAGTGGTTAGGATGTCTGCCTCTCACGCCAAAGGCCCGGGTTCGAATCCCGGTGGAGACACCAAACATTTGTGGCGTGTGTTGTGTCCCTGGGCAAGGCACTTCCTCCACATTGCAGTCAGTTCACCCAGCTGTACAAAAGGGTACCTGGACATGGGAACGTATGGACCTATACGGTCGCACGGAGCGCTTCATTGGCGGCACTGAAAGTACGATTTCTTCAATAATTCAGTAATAATTGTGTAGCGCATTGCATTGTGCATGGATATGTGCGCATTATAAATATACTATACTATACTACTATATATATATATAAGCAAATTACAAAAGCCAAACTGGTTTTGTGTATTTTGGCCTTGTTAGAGAATGGTAGAGTGCTCAACATTTGACCAAAAATGGAGCTAAATATAATGTAGAAAATAAAGTCAGGTTTTTCTACAAAATCATTATTTGTCACTACAACATTGTTTCATGCCATTGTTTCAGATGTCAAAAACACAATGAAAATTGCCTCCCGGCATGAAACAATGTTGTAGTGACAAATAACGATTTTGTAGAAATACCTGACTTTAGTTTCTACATTATATATATATAATTATATATATATATATATATATATATATATATATATATATATATATTCTGCCATATTTCACACACACCGGCGATCATCATGTCGCATTGTCAGAATTTCAAAACTGATCCTTAAATCCTTAGCGTGAAGTTTACAAGCCTTTTACTTCTTATATTGACCCAGGAAGAAAGGCTCCAACCAGGATATGGCTGCCACTTTACAAGAGAACCCCCACTCGGGTTAAACGCTATCTCTGTCCCAGAATTCCAGCACAGTTTGGGGAGAGCTCACGATTGGCTCCAGTTTGATAGTTTCCTAGTAGCCTCAACGAGGGCAATATGTACTCCGCCTTGAAGGCTTTACGACTTGGTCGACGGCGATATCGCGGAGCGGAGCAGCAATACTCCGGACAATCAAGTAATGTGGTAATAACGGCCAGCTATAGGCTCCGTCGACACACGCGACTCTCCACTTATAAACTCGCCCTTCAATATGTGTCTTAGATCCGTAAATTGTGACATTGAGCGATGAACGGGACCGGGGAGGTAGTGACGTCACCGTCTTGATTAATAAATTTGGTTTGATCGACCGATGTCGTTTGAGGTTTGCTTCCATACGAAAAGTTGTGGGTAAGCAGCAATATGCATGTTAATAGATAATTCTTACTCGAATTATGTATTAACGAAATACAAAATTGTGCAAATCTATCAATCGAGTCAAAAAGTACTGAATGATTGATGCTGGGTAAA